>OW679195.1:38658923-39131278 GCA_940337035.1 Agriotes lineatus | reverse complement strand
ACATGGTTTTCATCACATCAGCTGCATTTCGCCACACTACCATCAATGTTCAGATACGTGTATATGTAAATATTGTTCAAGATCCTGCAATGAAAGGTATCACATTTTCAACTGTATAAATGCTAAACAATACCCTAACTTAATTAAACAACTAAATTCATAGCGTATAAGATACTTTTTGTAATTATGAGTACGTAAATAAATTATTATTATAAAATTTCACTGAACATAATAAATAGCAAAAAAAACTACTGTGTTCTGTGAATTGATGGAACTAAGTCCCTATCGAACTGTCGTGCTAGCTACGCTGTTAACTCAAATATTTTCGTTTCAGCAGACAGATTATGGTTTTGTATTACCAGCAGACTTTACTATTAATCAATTATTTTATTTTCAACCAGATATGCTGCGATGCAGTGAAGATTAAAGGTTATCATTTAATTAAAGTTGATTTTGCAATGTCATCGCTTGACTTTGATATAAGTACGCTTGGGAGCAGCAGTATTTGGGCACTGTACTACCTGAACGTTGTAGTTTTCTCGATTATTCGGAAGTTGTTATATAAAGTAATGTTGAGATTAGTGTTGACCTTTCTCTTAAGTAAGTAAATTAAATAATTATTTAAGAGCATTTACTTAATATACAAAAACAATATGAAATAATATTTTTAAAAACAGTTTTCGCATTGAGGTCGATTGAAGCTGCATCCCTACATAAAAGAAGAGTCGATGATTTACGTCTAATAGAAGAATATATTGAGAGAAAATGTACAAAGAATGCAGATTCTGCTGCATTTATGCAACTGATGGTAAGTACCTATATATTTTAGTTTCCGCTATTAAAATCACACATGCTGTTTTTCGGTAGCTAACCGTACATAATATGGAAATAGCGTTTCGAAGAAGACAATTAGCAGGGATAGGTGTAGACCATTGTAATTCTGCGTTCAGTTATAAGCATTTAGATTCAATCCTGACAGCGTTGAAACCTTGCTTAGAAGAAGAAGAAAAATACCTACCTGATTTTGTACTTACCACGTACAACAACAGTAGAGATGACATATGCAAGAGTGACGATTTTATTGGTATGTATAGATAACTAATGTAAATCAAGAGATTAAAATGTGTATAAATTCAGCTATGTTAGATGACTTCAAAAATAGCCAGTGTGAAGATATGAATCAGAATATGGCGATGGTTGGTTACAATTGTCTTGATATAATTGATACGAATTTTGATTTAAACTCTGATACTTCTTTAACAAAGAACCTTGTGTGCGGGTAAGTGCATTCTCATTGAAGTGTAATTTTGGGCCATTTGCTACTTTGCTTATAATTGTTTAAAAACATTTATTGGTTATTTTCAGTCAAATAGAGGCAGGGAGAGATTGCTTGATTGATGGTATTAAGCGTGTGTGTTCTGATGACGTTATTCCTAACTTTTTCACGAGGGGGTTCAAGCCTTATTTAGACTGGTGTGAAAATCATTAACTGAACATACTATACTGAATTAATGTATATAATTTATTTAAATAGAATGATATGCTAATAGTGCATTTATTTAATTGTAATTAGCATTCTAGCAGTGTTTGTTTGTTATCCTTTGAAATAAAGCATTTTAAGGGACAAAATTGTTGTTTATATGCAAACACGCATATCTAAAAAAAACAGTTACAATAATAATAATCTTTATTTCACTAACAGGCAGTTGCCCAATTACAAGTGAAAAACCAATATAATTAATGATAATAAACAGATATATCCAAAACGGCAAAATGTGGTAACATATATAAAACGATACACGAAAAATATACCTAAAATAAAATTTTCTAAACTGACAAACAGTAGAAAATAATTACACTTCTAAATTAGTAAAATTAAGTTAAAATAGTGAAGAAGAATGAAATTAAATCTAGAAGAAGAATTGCCGATCGAAATTGCTCTGGATTCATAGAAAATAAATCAATATCGCTAAGAATTTTATTAAATGCTCAAAATATTGCTAACATTGGAGAGTGCAGATGACTGACCGTATTGGGACATGTGTACGTTAGAAACATCCCACATGTGCTTTAGGGGTAAGAAGTAACACATCAAAAGAAAGCTCTATAAAAGAGTTTTTTTTTAATATACCGGGCGTTTTCATTTGCAAAATCCGCAATTATTAAATTTGACTGTTGAGCACCCTGTATAAAATAAATACCCAAATCTACCATTTTACACTCGAAATGTAATTCAAGAAACTCATAATTTTTTTCTTCATTCAACTGTTTCCTGTGAAAACTAGACCTACTTGTTGATTTTTTCTAATCTGTTTTATACTTCAACAAATCCTAATTCTCATAACATTTATTAGCTAAAGATCGCCTTTGTATGTCTAGCGGATGCTCTTATGCTTCGGCTAACATGGGTAGAATCTAAGATCTCATTACTCCAAGATACGCGTTTGGGATCTGTCTCTGCCTGCTAATTTTACAGATGAGTTGCAGACTACGCCATAGAAGATACAGTGTGGAAATTAAATAGCACATAAATTCCGTTAATACTCGTTTTCAGAAAAAATCTCATGTTAGTCATTTTCAGATATTTATATCACTTGTCTTAAATGTGATGATGTCATCAACATTTTTCGTTAAACGACAAATTTTTTCTCATTTATTCCCGTTTTAAGGTACAAAATTTTAAATTTATTTCTAACGTTGACAATATTATTGTCAAAGTCAAAAGTTTTTTGTTTTATACCCAGGAAACTAAAATGACTTTGTTAATTTAATTCGTTTTTACTACACGAACTTTAAGGCCGTTTTTCTAAAAAAATCCGATGTAAAATATTTAAAATTTTATACAGTTGAGAACAGATTAAAACTTACTACCGGAATAAATGAAAAAAAACTATTGTTGTCGATTATAGAAAAATATTGATGACATCATAACATTTCAAACAAATGATTATAAAAGTCTGAAAATGACTTCAATATACACGCTTCAATTTGGATCGCTACACCTCTTTGAGATATTTTTCCCGAAAATCCAAGATTAACGTGTTTGTGAATTTATGCGCTACTTACTTTCCACACTGTATAAGCCAAAATAGAACTGATGTATGCTTTATAAAGAATTAATCACATACCAATACTACAACCTCAATATATTTTTCTAATTATTTGTTGTAAATTAAGTCTTGCTTCGCAGAAACAATGGAATTTAAATTAGACGAAATACATTTAAGTCTTTAAAGTAAACTTGTTTCATACCAGACTTATTTAATTTGCTTTCAAATAGTTAATTAAATAATATCGTATGCCTATATATAGTATACCTAGTATTTTCACTAATGTACGCCACCACCGTTGCTGGTGTACATTCGCCTGTTGTAGCTACTAGGTATGTCCCAAAGAAACACTTGTGTTAAGGTGGTATGAACCGTACAAATGGTCTTACGGAAAATCTCGTTTTTACACACACTAACATAATTGAGGATCTTCTACATATGTGACTGTATTCAGATATATAAACATTAACATTTAGTATTAAAAAAATATATTGGGTGCATCAGATAAAGAAAACAGGTCCATGGCATTGTTTACAGTTTCTAATTAAAAATAAATAAATCTGTTTTGACACATATGATCATGTATATAAGGACTCTTTTTTGTTTGCTAGTAATTAAATTGTTTGAAGCACATAAAAACAGTATTGCCGAATAGAAAGCGTGGTAACATTCGTATTTTGCTTTCTACGATTTTCAAATTTTGCCATGTCCTGGGGTTGACTAGCACAATTATCGAGAAATTTTAAATATGCAATAATTTAAACCACAACAGAACACTCAAACATTCAATTATTAATCAGTTTCTAACTAAATGCTAAAGACACGAGCCGCTATAGCCAGACAAGATAAAGGATGCCTGTCATTACTGCTTTCAGGTAAACAATTTCAAATTAACGTAAGAACCCAGTTTGTACCTGTAGTCTTCCTCAGATATAAATAATTTACTTGTACAGTTGCTTTCCAGTGTTGGTCATAGATCTAGTCATTTTAAAATTTTCTGTAACTGTCTGATTTTATTTTGCTACATTATATTACGTTGTAATTTATAATTATAATACTAATATTACAACGGTTATTAGTTAATGTCAAATTATACTTCTGAGCAGTAATTAGTTTGTGCTCCGTGAAAATCGGCAGAGCTTACGCTCGAACAACAAAGCATGAAAGACGTTCTACCTTTAAACGATTACGTGACAAACTCGAAAATGCTCTTATTGCATCCTTATCCGATGAAGACGTGGAAGAAAATTGTCATCTCAGATACTAAAATGGGTAGGTATTAAATTTATAAATTAATATTGTACATCCAATTGTTTAATTGATGTAGTCTACAGCCATTAAAGAGAAATTCCACGTAGCTGGCTTCGGTACACAATCGTACTTTTTTGCTTTCGACGGTGTTCGTGATTGGCTTTGTGAAGTTCTTTATATTTAGGTACAAAATGTTACCCAATATCTCTAACTTTCTTTTGTAACGCGTCCACGCATACTGTTCGACTAAGCTAACTACATTAAAAAATACCAATATTTTTAGTAAAAATTACACAGAATTTGTTAATAATTTTATTCGGTTTAATAGAAATAATAAATACCGTTAGTACTTAAAAGCTTGTGAGGTCGAATTAATGTAATAGTAAATATGCAAAACACCTTTTGCATTTATTAAAAAAATATGCGTTTAATATTTTATTTGCAACCAAGACAATCTTTCCGAGAAGTAGTATAGTACTTACAGTGTGTTGTCCCCCAAAGGACGCTGATTGCGTCGGAATGTCTTTGGTCGTTTTCACATTTTCTTAATTTTTGAAACACACGTAGATCAAATCTCAAATGTCTCTATTGCAATGGCGTTTGTTTGACAAGCAAATTTTTGTATCGAGAGTAAGTTTTCTTCGAAACATGTAAAATAAAAAAATGTTTCCTCTCCGACACTTAATCCGGCACACACTGTATTGCATGTAGAATAAGAAAAGAAGTGTAAGAATGTTATTGTTTACACACATTAATCTGTATTTATGACTTAATAATGATTTGGAAAGACTTCATAGTGTACGTTGCATAAAAATAATCGATGCAGATCCGAAGACGAGCACATGTAAAAATTAGCGTTGGGTTTTCTATAACAATGTTTAGCAATTCGATTTAGTTAATGCATAACATGAGTTTTGACACTATAATTTTGGGTGAGTGTTTTAGTAAAGGCTTTTTTTAGTTTTCCCGATCAGCAGGAAATAGAGCGGGAAGCTTCTTTAGTTACAGACACGAAACCATATGGTGATCTTATTGTAAATATTGTATATTTTACAGAGCAAAAAAATAGCTCTGCATGATAAACAATGTTATTAGTGCAAACTGGAGTGCAAATCTGAACGTTGAACCGGTATAGTTTTATGTTTCAATTGCTTCTGTGGAACATATGAAAAAAATGTGAATAATTGTTCTCATCCTCCAGAAGCAACAAGGAACGCCAATAAAATGTTTGTTTGAGGAGCAAATTCTATTGCAATTGGCTATTCCCAAAATGAAATATTTTTATTAGCACAAACGCTCCCGTTATAAGTATTAAATATTTCAGAAAATAAAAATAATAGCTGGTAAAAATTGAGAAGAGGTTCTTCTAAAGCAGATGTCAGAAGCGAAAAAAGAACAACGTCGACAAGCTTCCGAAGGTGATGACGTAAAACTGTAATTATCGACGGTGGTTGGGCTAAACGGTCATATAGACATAGATTTTCTTAATTATCAGAGTTTGGTGCTATAATAAGGGAAAGAATGGAAAAACTTACGAAAAAAAACAAACAAAGTGTGACAGCTGACACTTGTTAAAATTATAGCGGTATTTCTACTGGTATGGAACAAGAAGTAATAATTATTGAAGGATTCAACAAGAGTATTGCTGATCTTGGTGTAAGTTATAAATATGTAATTGGAGACTGTGACTCGACCGAGTATGCGCGTATTATAGAACTGGTGGCGTATGGGCGTTCTGCTCTAAAACTTGAGTGCGCAAATCATGTGACCAGGTATTATACGTCGCAATTACATCAAATTTCATTAAATATTGCGCATGAAATCGAAACAGGAGAAGTTCTGAAAAACTAAATTCCTCGGTTATATATGGCAGCACGGTCTACTATCACCCACAATTCAACATCAAGTGCAAATGTGGAGCAGCATCTTGAAGATCTGAAGAATGGGCGGGACCATGTTTTTGGAGACCATTTTCACTGCCGAGCGGAGTATTGCAGACGAAAAGAAACCAATGAAAGAAATTATGTTGCATTGCTAAACCAAAATCAATAATATTTTCTGAATTTGGTCACCAATGCTACATACAACTAATTATGCAGAACACTGTCGTTTGTATCAAAGTTTTGAGGAGGAAAACGAATACATTTTTCCAAAAGGGTTTCATATCTTAGACGCGGTATGGGTGCCAGTTTTTCTTACAATAATGGATCCTCTTGGCACTACTGTGGTATTACAACAAAAAAACTTACATATTTGACAGCATTTTGCGACAAACAACAAAAATAATTTAAAATCAGTAAAACTCATTAAAAAAAATAAAGCCATCAACGCCGCACAACCATTAATGGACGGATGCCGTAAAACCTGATGTGGAAGAACACATTTTTGAAAAGAAAAAATAGAGAATTTTACTACATCTGCAAAACGACGCAGCTAAAAGAATTTCAATAGAGAGCAAAATAAGGGTACAGCAAGAAAGATTAACGTGGAAAAGTGCATGACGCAACCGACTAACAGCATCCGATTTTAGAAAAGTTATTAAATGCTAAACTACCTCAAGCCACTCCGCAGTAATGGATATGTTCTACAAAAGCAACAAAGAGATACACACTCCAACAATTGTTTATGGTTGAATGAAGGAGAAAGGGGAGATACAACTGTATGAACAAAAAAAAACGAAAACGAGTAACGCGGCGTGGGGTTTCTTTATTTTTGAAGACGATTGTTTTCTGAGGTCGGACTTCTTGAAGATAAAGGTAGCATTGAGTTCAAGATCAAACCATCGAGAGTGCAATTGGAGAAGGTTCTAAACACAACCTATGTTTCTTACGTGGACGGCAACCGTACTTTGAAGAAAAGACATAATTTTTTTATCAGGTCCAGAGGACAGCTGCGTGTTAGCAATAGATCTTATTGTGATTTTATTCTTTATACAAATATAGTGTAATGGTTCACTGCCAATAGAAATTCTGATTGCCTAATTAACTAAATAAATAAGTTCAACATGAGCACAGAATTAAATATTTTATCTATTGCAAGATAATCAATACTTTACATTAATAAGTGCGCTTGATGTGAGCAGCAATATCTAATAATTTGAGGGATATAAGTTAGCGTGAAACAAAGCAGGTTACAGAAGGGTTACATTCAGAGTTTCAGGTATGATAAATGTTCGGGGGCTAATGCAATTTAATTTGTAACTGACGGAATTGAGCTCATTAATATCAGACATAATGTAAATAGAATAACACAAAATAATTTGTTAAATACAGAAAGCATATGAGCGTCATTTAGTAAAAGTGTATAAGCTAGAAAAAGGTAAATTAGCTGAAAGGTAAACGAAACCATGCTAGCAAAATAATAATTGCAAAAAGAGCAATGAATATGGAAGGCAACCGATTGAAAGACAAGTAGTGTGAAGTTAATGAACTCCAAGTGTAACAGTGCATTATAAACAAAAGTGATTTAAAAACAGAAGAAGTGTAGTAACAATTATTCCAGGAAAAAGACAATATTAGTAGTTAGGCAAAGACATGACATCAAAACTGTAGTCCATAAGGTTAAACATGTTATCAATCCTAATTTCCTTTATAAACATTTGAAAATCTAGTTGCTAAGAGACCTGACTGTCATTTTTTATGAATAACTAAACAAGCTTAAAAATTGTGCATTGGGGCCACATTGAGTTCCTCATTTTTCATGTAAAACTATAAATAAAAAAGTTATTAGTTGTACCAATTGGATGTAAAGTTATTCGCGAGTATCCAGGGCATCTGTGGATGTAGTTCACCAGGTGTTAAGAGGTCGAGGTGAAGCAGATAAGCCAACAGAGAAATTCGTCCAAGTGCGAGTGTATTTTTGAACTTCTGCAAGATCAGATTGTCTACGAAGTGGAGATCCACATTCCATTGGTCCAGAGCCGTCCAGTTCTCAGAAATTTAGATAGCGTCCCTTGGAAATGGATAATGACGTGGCATTTTTCAGTTTTGGGCGGATATGAAACAAAAAACTGTCACACGTCGGTTTGACGTCACACTAAAAACAAAACGACCTTAGCAGTTGCTACGTCACAGTAATAAATATTTACCTGACGCGTCTTTGACGTTTTCGTGTTTTTAAAAATTCAATTTAAGCTGTTACCACTGATCACAAATCATTTTGTTGCTGAGTCAAATTTATAGGTTAGCTAAATGTCAGATGAAATTGTGCATTTGCCCGAAATATTTGAGAGTATTTGTCATACAACAAGTTATTTGTCATACCAAGTTTTCCTAAATGTTATGAACCTACGACCCTGAACCAAGATTGTCTCATATCCACGGAGCTAGGCCCAAATTTATTGCGGATAGATAGAATAAGAAAAGGGCAATAAACCATTTATTTGTCGTAATTTATGTTAAACTTTTTTAATTTGCCCTGAGTATAACAGGTGAATTTTAATTGAAAGTTAATAATTAGAAAGTGTAGTTCTCCCTTGTCAATTAATTATTTGATTCTAAACCCTTATTTTCATTATAGGAGGATGGTTATTACAATAGATCTTCAAGTCATAAGAATAGAAAGTGATATATCATTTTGAACAAAATGGTTCCGAAATTTATTTTTTATTGTATGTTACGAGAATTAGCAGATCCACGCGTCCGTGAGGTATAATCTTTCGTAAACCTCTAAAAACATTATTGAGGTGTGAGAAAAAAAATCAAACTCAAACAAAGAGCTGTAGTGTATGACATGTTTTTCTTTTGAGTAATTTATTTACGTGTACCTTGCTTTTATTAGATATTAAATGATTTAATTTTGTCTTTCTTAATCTTTGTTTTATAGTTCAATTATTATGATATGTAATGTGTGTTCAATATTTTTTTCAGTCCTACGTGGCAATGAATGCGAAAAGATACGCATTTGCTTACTTCTTACAAACTTGACCTAAATAAAAATTGCACGTCTAATTTAATTATTGCAAACTTTTATGATTTAAAATACACTATTAACATCAAAATCCCGTTAAATTTAAAATCATAACGGTGACAATAATTAAATTTGACGTTCAATTTTTATCTAGGTCAATTGTGAGAAGTAAGAAAATACGTACCTTTTCGTGTACATAGCCACCTAGGACTGAAATCATTATTGAACGCACGATAGATCAAGTTCCTGATTTGTAGTAGTATATAGTACAAACATTTGGGGACCTGGACATATCGCCGAATGGACAAAACGCCGAATCGTATTTTAACGCCCAAAACGCCGAATGGTGCCCAAAACGCCGAATTCGTTTGAGTCGACAAGTCGCCGAAAATGCCCAAAACGCCGAATGCTGTCGGTGGACATATCGCCGAAAATGGACAAATCGCCGAATTAGTTGGCGTGGACAAAACGCCGAAAATGCCCAAAACGCCGAATTCTCTCGGTGGACATATCGCCGAAAATGGACAAATCGCCGAATTCGTTATCGTGGACAAAACGCCGAAAATGCCCAAAACGCCGAATTCTGTCCGTGGACATATCGCCGAAAATGGACAAATCGCCGAATTAGTTAGCCTGGACAAAACGCCGAATCCTGTGAGTGGACATATCGCCGAAAATGTCCAAAACGTCGAATTAGTGGGCGTGTACCAAACGTTAAATATGTCGAAATCACCAATTCCTGTTAGTGGGTGTGGTACAAATTAAGGATGCAGAATATTTTACGGCCAAACAAATAGCCAGAATTGTTTTCAAGTTGTTATTTCTAAGTTACAACAATAATAAATTCAACTAGTAATTGCTGCCAGCATAAACAACACCTGTAAACTAATAGTTGATATTCTAACTACAATTTTTGATATCCCGTGTGCATTTTTGTGATTGAGTATTGAGGGTGGTGTCATTTTGTTCCTTATGCTGGGACCCGCGACTGGGATGAGCGAGGGGGCTATTTGGGAATAAGTTATTATTTTAAAATATAAATAAAGTAAATATGTTTTAAAAACCAGAATATCTATTTCATATTCTATATCGCGCATATACTGCAACTTATAATCTAATAAAATAAAGTGATAATTGACCGTCATTGAATCCAAAATGGCGAACTTTAATTTTTTTATAACTCTTTGAATATAAAACAACAGGAAGGAGCATTTACCAGATGAGGTTGCGTCGAGAATGGAGGTTGCATATGCCGGATAGTTGTTTCCGTTTGACACTGGCGTACTGTCTGTAAAGGATATATTAGGGGTTTATTATATATCAAGGATCAACATTTTATGTATTTCTACACATTTATATCTGGTGATTATAAATGTTTTTCCATCAAGCTACTTATGAAATATTTGTTATATGAATAATATGTACGTGGCACTGTAAGTATATGTCAAATTCGAAGTTAGCAGGTTAGGTTTTGCGTCAGTCTTGATTATAAAATCACCCGGTATATTAATGGCTAGACAAGCTATTAGGTTAGCTTATTGGAATGTATATACAGTGTGTCCAAGATAAGGAGGGCCAGTATGGGGATCTCGGTAATGGTAAGAGATACAAATTTGGTTAAATGGAAAGAAAGTTGCGCAATTCAAGGACTAAAAAAATGACGTTTAGAAATTCTTGATATGATTTTTCGATTTTGAATTATCTCAAAAAAACCAAATTTTTGGATTTTCTTTTTTATTTTTTTCTGGCGTTAATATTAAAGTTAGAGCGAAACTGATTAAACTTTTTTATAGCAACTTTTAGTGGACTTAATGATTAGGTTATCAATTTTTTTATCCCACGTTTCCTCTTAGAGAAACCATCATCAACTTCATTTTTTTAAATACGGTTCTGGTTTTTTGATGCCAAATTTGTGAAGTCCTTTTTATTCTAAATTCAACAATGTGCCACATATTATCGTTTAATTCCGTTTCGAGCTTTTTTCTGATCATTATCAGTAAATTTTTTAGATACGGACCTGCATTTCTCATAATTTTGTAAAAATAAGTTCATACAGTAAGTTAGGCCTTTTTACATGCCGTTAAAATATTAAAATGCACATCATAATGTCATAATTCTGATACATTAATTTAATAACCAACCAATAACCATTAACAATAAACAAAAAAGAAATGAACAAAAGATAGACAGAAAGAATAACAAAACGAACATCGAAACCATTTAATAGGTATTAAATTTACAGAAGGTATTCAAAAAGGTTGCCATCATTCTCTATGCATAAATAACATCTAACTGTAGAATCTAAAACATTATTCAGCAATACTGGCGTTATATCTACTTTGAAAGGCTTCAAGAACCAATCTTCTAAGTTCTTCTTCTATTTCAAAACGTTAAATACCTATTACATTGTTTCAAGGCTCGTTTTCTCATTCTTTCTGTCTATCTTTTGTTCATGTATTTGTTGTTTATTGTTAATAGTTATTGGTTGCTTATTAAATTAATGTATCAGAATTATGACATTATGATGTGCATTTTAATATTTTAACGGCATGTAAAAAGGCCTAACTTACTGTATGAACTTATTTTTACAAAATTAGGAGAAATGCAGGTCCGTACCTAAAAAATTTACTGATAATGATCAGAAAAAAGCTCGAAACGTAATTAAACCATAATATGTGGCACATTGTTGAATTTTGAATAAAAAGGGCTTCACAAATTTGGCATCAAAAAACCAGGACCGTATTTAAAAAAATGAAGTTGATGATGGTTTCTCGAAGACGAAACGTGGGATAAAAAAATTGATAACGTAATCATTAAGTCCACTAAAAGTTGCTATAAAGAAGTTTAATCAGTTTCGCTCTAACTTTAATATTAACGCCAGACAAAAATAAAAAATAAAATCCAAAAATTCGGTTTTTTTGAAATAATTCAAAAACGAAAAATCATATCAAGGATTTCTAGACGTCATTTTGTTAGTCCTTTAATTGCGCAACTTTCTTCCCATTTAACCAAATTTGTATCTCTTACCATTACCGAGATCCCCATACTGGCCCTCCTTATCTTGGACACACTGTATATGAATTAAATAAATTATTATTATATTATAATTGTTTTACTGAGTTTAAAAATTGTCGTTATTTGTATTAAACAAATTTTAATAAAAAAACATTATGTACATTAATTCACATTAACATTAATTTAACGAGTTTCTGCTACAATCGCAAAATTTATATGGTGATAAATATAGAATAAGTTGGAGTTTTAACAAATTTATTTATTTTAATTTTTCTTAAATTTATTTATTTCCAACAGACAAATATAAATATTTCTAATATATGTATTTTTAAAAATAAATTATAAATTGACTTAGGTATACATTTTTAATAAAAGTAGTAAATAGACCACATAAGGAAACATTCTTGTGCTTGGCCTTTTTCTACAGTACCTTAAATTTTACTAGAATTGTTCTAAGCTTTTCTATATCGACTGCACTTTTTTATTTGTATGTGTTGTTTCACAAAATTGTCTGTGAATTGGCGTGTTTTTTATCGCGTATTGAATAAATATGTCATTTTTTGTATAATTTCAAGTGACATGATGTCTAATTGCCTGATTTTTATTCAAATTTATGTTAATTTGTGGTCAGCACATACGTATTTTGATAAGTTGTGCAAGAACTTTGTAATAAAAATGAACTGCCAGTCTAGGTTACTGAAATTTTGCTTCTAGTTTCAATGAAGTTGCTTGTTTTTTTATTAAAATTTAATCGGATGTTTCATAGAAATATCGTTTTTGTATAATTTTATGTGACATGATGGCGATTTTTGTAAAATTTCAAGTGAGGTGATGTGTAATTGCGTAATTTTTATTCAAATTTATGATATTTTGTCGTCAACACATACATATTTTGATCAATTGTACAAGAACTTTTGTAATAAAAATGCGAAATTGTAACATATCGATCAATCTACCGTGAATCTAAAATTTTTAAATAGTTTCGATAATATTTATGATAAAACGTTGTAATAAAAATGCACACCATCTACTTAACTGAAATTTTGCTTCTCGAAATACTGTTAGATTTGGATGCACATGTTTAGCGTCGGTTTTTAAAATACTTACGATATTTTTCTTTTCGTAATTAAAAAAAACATGTAGGTTAAACATAAAATTACAGCAGTAGAGCTGCCGTGAATAAACTAACTTAAAAATGAGTGTTGTATGTTTTAAGATAGAAGTTTTTGCACCAAGAGACCTATAATAATTTTATAGAAATAACTACATAAATACAATTTATCCAAATATCTCGGCCACCAATTATAAAATGGGTGTTCATAAAAACCGACCTACCATATAGGTCTAAAAATTTGCAAATTTTTAAGCAGTCATACATTTTAATCGGTAGAGTATCATCGGAGGAGATAGCGAACAAAGATACATACATATATGCAAATAAAGAAAGAGACCACCGATTTTATTGATATAACAGGGACCCGTTTATTTCAACATAGTAGTTTTTATTTCAGCTTTGTTGGAAAACAAAACGCAGCTTTCTTGTAAATATCCAGTTTTGTGCGGTGTCAGGTTTTTTCGAACGGGGTTGAATACACCCATACAAACAAAACTGTCATGTCGTCAAAATTACAGGGCTTTGTTTGAGAAAACGCTATGACTTTTCTTGTAAATTGACAGGCGTTTGTTCACTTTAAGCACCTCAGACCCTCGCGGTCAATCTGTCTTATTTTAAATTGCCAGGATTTGTTGATTTTCAAAATAATTATTATGCTCAAAATAATTAAGACAGTTAAAATAAATTTTATTGTAATGAAATAGCGGATCGAGGGCCGAGCGCCGCGCCGGGAGGAAGACAGCCTCCTTTACAAGAAATTTAATTTTTATTATTTCTAAATAAAGTTTGATGAACGTCTTGTGCTTGTGATAAAACCAGGGCTGTAGAGTCGGAGTCGGAATCGAGGAGTCGGAACTTTTTGGTGGAGTCGGAGTCGGAGTCGGAGTCCGTATAAATTACCCGACTACGACTCCCACTTTACACATTTTTTTAAAATAAAAACACCAAAAGCTAACAAACTATTTGAACGACTGTAGTACTGACTATTTGAAGACAACCTCAGGGTTAACAAAAATCGATTTTTCTTTATTTATGTTAGTTTATGAAAATGCACGTGCACTATAATATGTTAATTCGTAGATCCACGAGTGTGCTGAGTGTGTTCTAGAATTAGTGTGATCACCGCTTGTAAATTTAAATTCCTACCAAACTATTTTTAAAATGCCGACTTTGTCCTTGTACAGCGTAGTAGACGGTTTTTATATATCTTACCAATAACTGTTTTATGTGATTAACAATAACACAAGCATAGTACGTATTATTACTATTATTAGTATTACGTCTAATTTCTAACTTTTATAGTGCCCCATATTTATATTTTAACTGTTTCAACATGTATTTTAAAAGTTAAAACAGTTTCAGCATTTTGTTATATTGTTACTGTTCATGGTGGTTTTGTTTAATTGGCAATATGTGAAGGGCACTTCTTTTGTGTACTTGTTTTGTTGATTTGGCAAACTATAAAAAATATTATTTAAATCAATGATTTTGATAATTAAATTACTCCATTAAATTCATGATTTTAATCAAAAAATTTAAATCTGCTCAACCCTGCTCAGACCTCAGACTATTTGAATTTCCTGTGACTCAGTAAACTTGTATTATGTAGGCAGGTAGTAAATGACCCCTTAAGAAAATAATCTACTACGGAATGTAGTTAGTACTGTTAGTTTAGTAGGCAGGTGAGAAAATTTCTTGTTATAACAATGGCATTTGCACGTTTATGAAATTTTGTCATGAAATGTATTCTTCTTAAAGTAAATTTTATCTATTTTCTCATTACGTTTTGTAAACCTTTATTTGTATTTGTACATGAAATCAGTACGTTGCTGGAATTCATGAATGCGATATTTGTAAATATGAAATTTATTATAATCAACCACAGTCCGCAAAACTTGTGAAATTCGTCATGAGACGGTAAAGTTTATCAGGTAGATGAAAAGGAATGAGGGGGGAGGGTATCAATATTCTAGTACTGTTGGACTCGGAGTCGGGAATCGGAGTCGGATTCAAACTACTAAAATATCAGGAGTCGGAGTCGGAGCCGGAGTCGGATTTTTTGTTACCGACTCCACAGCCCTGGATAAAACATAGCTTATTTATGTAATATCAACTAAAATTAATATGATGTGTATAGAGGATCGAACAGCTGCAGAGGTTATAAACGGCAGCTTAACCTACATTTTGCTATAAATAAATAAATACAGTTATCATTTCTGATTTATGTATAATGTTTTGGTGTACATTTATAAGCGACAAGAGTCAAATTCAGATCGTAAATATAGAACGAGTTACAAATTTGAGTTTATTATTTTCAGGCAAAGTATAAAATTATTTTTTATAAAAATGACAAACAGTGAATTCAGATCGTAAATATAAAACGAATAAGCGACAAGCGGCAAATTCAGATCGTAAATATAAAAGGAATTACAAATTTGAGTTTAATATTTTCAGGCAAAGCATAAAATTTATATTTATAAAAATTACAAAAGGCGAATTCAGATCGTAAATATAAAACGAATAAGCGACAAGCGGCAAATTCGAATTACAAATTTGAGTTTAATATTTTCAGGCAAAGTATAAAATAAATTTTTATAAAATGACAAACAGTGAATTCAGATCGTAAATATAAAACGAATAAGCGAGAAGCGGCAAATTTAGATGGTAAATATAAAAGGAATTACAAATTTGAGTTTAATATTTTCAGGCAAAGTATAGAATTAATATTTATAAAAAAATTACAAACGGCGAATTCAAATCGTAAATATAAAACGAATTATGTTTGAATTTTTATAAAGGATCGAACAGTTGCAGGCCAAATATCCTGGGCCTCGCTACGACAAGTCACAGTATGTCTGCTGTGCCATAGCAACGACGAAACGGGGGGCAAATGATAAAAATAAATAGTTAGATCAAGCAAGAGCACTTACAAAGCCAGTTTTTTTAAATTTTTATCAAGCTTTTAAAATTATAGACGCTGCAATGCCGCTGTTATAAATTATAATTTTCAAGAAATATTTAATTTAAAATATGGAGACGTGACGACACAAATAAATTTGCGGCATAGCCTCGTTCCAAGACTCCATGAGCCGTAAGGCTCAACAGCCGAGACGTAGAGACGCTGCATACCAATGTAAACGTCGTTGGTTCGAATCCGACTTGGAGCCGGCGCAAAAATCTTTTTTAAATTAAATAAAATGCGAGCGAGAGAGAACAGCTGCGAGGAGTGAGACGGAAGACTTCGGCGTGACGTAATCAGATCCAAAATGGCCGCCGCGGAATTCCGGGAATTGCGTAATCAAATTTAATTCGCGGATCATATGTGGAACGCGCATCATTAGTGTAATTTAATTCGCGGGTTAATTCGCGGAATTTAATTGGGTCAATTGATTAGGTCAATTTAATTCGCGGTTTAATTAGGTTAATTTAATCCGTGGTTTATTTCGCAGAATTCGATTTAATTGGGTCATTTAATGGGGTCAATCAATTTAATTCGCGGTTGACCTTTGACATAATCCAATTAGTGGTGCCTCCACTTCTACTCCCAGGCATAATAGATATCGACCTCAAATAAAAAATGTAGTACTGATTTTTGACACAAATTTTTCTTAGTACTGTAGGGGTGACCCATTCCCAGTCCAAGCCTCTGGGGTGCAGGCGTCGTATGAAGGAGGCAATAGTTAAAAAACATCTTCTGTTAAGAAAAGTTATTCATAATCTACGATTATGGTCCCGTGCAAAATTTCGAAAATATAGAATGACTTTTATACCTTGTTTCTTAAAAGGGTTTGCAAGTGACGCGGACCCCCCGGCTTTTAAAGAGTCGCTCCTCCGGCACTAAGTAACACTTCTGCCAAAAAGCAGGACTACATAATTTTTTCTGAGGTTTCCCTTAAAATTTGTCTAATATGCCTGAAAAGACTAGAAAGGAATCTAACTTATTTCTGTTTTTTTTTTTTGGGGATAAATCAATACTAAGTTGGCTAGAGTGTATTTTCTTTTAACTGTTACTTATAATTTAATTTTCCAATTGTATCCCTTAGTGACACTGATATCCCACTGTTAAGCCTCGAAACTGAATTATCAATAGTAATATCTCTAGTGCATGCCAAATTGTCGATAATTTGGTGGAGTGCACGAAACAAAATTAGAATCAATTTGGTATGCAACAGGGGTATTTTGCAGATTATTACACAAAACCCGCATACGAATTATGATTTAAAATCGATTTAATAATGCCAAAAAACTCAAATTGCTTGTTTCTTGCATTTCTATTTCTACTTATGACACCATCCATGGGGTCGATAATTAGCACTAGGGAGCTTATCGGTTGATAAGTTTCCCTACGGAGCTTATCAGGTAATCAGTTCTCATTGGAAGATATCAGTTATGTTATGTATATTCGTAATAAAGAAATTATTTTTGTTTAAAACGTACGCTCACCACCTACCAACGCAACAGAAATGTTGTATTCATAGAAATTCCACTTAACATAATAAATAGTAATTTCCAAAATGGTTTAATAATTATTGCAAACTTTTATCTCTATCAAAATATGATCATAACACTAACAACAAAAAAGAAATCTTATAATGGATTCTGTGAACTGATGGAACTATTGAACTGATTAACGCGCTATTACGCCGTTAACTGAAATATTTTCATTTTAGCTGATAGTATTAATTAATTAGGTTATCTTCAACCAGATATCCTGCAATGCAGTGAAGATTAAAGGCTATCGTTTCATTAAAGTTCATTTCACGGTGTCATCCCTTGACTTTGATATAAATATGTTTTTCAGCAGCAGCATTTTGGAACTGTGCTACGTGAACGTTGTAGTTTTCTCAATTATTCGCAAGCTGTTGTAGTTATGTTGAGATTAGCGTTGACCTTTCTCTTAAGTAAGTATTTCAAATAATTATTTACGAGCACTGATTTGACAGAGCAACCAAAACAATGTAAAATAATACCGAAAAAACAGTTTTCCTATTGGGATCGATTGAAGCAGCACCCCCAAACCCACAGAGAGGTTTCCAAGTATTAGAAGATTATTTTGATAGAAAATGTACAAAGAATGCAGATTCTGTCGCATTTATGCGGCTGGTAGTAAGTATCTATATATTATCATTTTCGCTTTTAAAATCACAAATACCGTTTTTCGGTAGCTAAACGCACACAGTTTAATAGATTCTCGAAGAAGACATGAACCAAGAACAGAGGAAGAAATTTATAATGCCGTTTGTAATCCTACGGTCGGATATGAGCATATCGATTCACTCATGACGGCGTTGGAACCTTGCTTAGATACAGAAGAAAAATACTTACCTGATTTTGCACGTACCACTTACAACGACAGTAAAGAAGACCTATGCAAGGGTGACAAAGACGATTTTATTGGTATGTATACATAACTAATGTAAACCAAGAGATTGAAATATGTATAAATTCAGCTATGGTAGATGACCTGAAAAATAATAATTGTGTAAATCTACAAGTGAATTTGACAATGGTTGGCGACAGTTGTCTTGTTGATATGATTAAAACGAATTTGGATTTTAACTCTGATACTTCTTTAACAAAGGACCTTGTGTGCGGGTAAGTGATGCATTCTCATTGAAGTGTGATTTAGTATTTAGTCCATCAGCTACATTGCGTATAATTGTTTAAAAATTTGTGTTGCTTATTTTCAGTCAAATAAAGACCGTAAGGCATTGCTTGATTGATGGTGTTAAGCGTGTGTGTACTGATGATGTCTTTTCTAACTTTCTGATGAGGGGTTTCAAGCCATATGTAGACTGGTGTGAAAAACATTAACTCAACAAAAATGCTGAACTAGTAGGTATATGTAATTCTTTTAAACAAAACGATGTGCTAATAATGTAAGTAAACGTATTTTTTGCACGATAGAACGATTTTACTTAGTTACCGCGTTTGTTGACAAATCAGTATGTTATGCTTACCTTTCTAGAATGGTAAGTAAAAATTCGAGGGTAGCAGGTTAGGTTTTGCGTCAGCTTTGACATAGACTTACGCAAAACCTAACCTGCTAACCTCGAATTTGACATAGACTTACAGTGCCACCAACATAAAATTCTGTGGTATATTGTTACATTTTACTGACGTTTGAAGAAAAATACATTTCTATCCTGCAAAAAACGTCATAAGCATCACGAACGTTAAGGAATTACCGATCTCAGACAATAATCAACAATTATCTTCAATCGGTAAAATGTCCTTACCGTTCTTAATACTTAATATACTATAATTATTGTAAATGTTATCACGATACTTACATGTTATAAACAACACTAGTCATCTGTTGCTTCTGTAATAAATTAAAGCGTATACTGTCGTTTTGTTATTTATTTCTTGTTAAAAATATTAACAATAGTGGCTGAAAGGCATTTATAACGCTTCTTTTTATCGTATTCTTAACTATTGGTCTTTAATATCTACCAAGATAATTCAAGCTTAACTCTCATTAATTTTCGCATCTTGTGCGATCTCCTTTCTAATACAGGTTGTTATTGTCATTCTTTTTCAAGCCACTTTCATATGAACACGTATTGAAGATGTATATGTCGATTTCAAAAATGTTTTAGTTCCATTCAATTGGTACACCTGCTTGTCCAATTACTCCGTCATTTTTTCAAGGTGAATTTGAATTATTCCAATGTTATTTCCTCTTTGCCTTCTAACTCAGTAAAGTCTCGTATGTTTAGTGTTACTAGTCATAAACTGAGATTCGTCTAATAGCTTTTAGTAGTAAAGTACCAATTTCTGTAAGTTGATAATCTCTAATCTGGATTGCTCTTTCCTGTCAGTGCAACAGTCTGTTGTGGTTCTCGAAATTATAGTGCCTTGATAAGTCAAATTTGTAGTAGAGGAGAGTGTGGACACGATTGTTAAATTAACAAAGACATATATATGGTATTGCTTTGCTAGCATTGCAAGGAAGATAGACAATAAATTGTCAAAGGTGTAGGTCTGTCACTATCTGAAGGACACTGGCGTTACATAAAAGGTGGTTCAGAAATTTATTTATTTATTTTATATTGCATAAATGGATCGGTGAGTGTAAAAACAAAATAAGTCCAAATATGGCATTCTGACTAATCAATAAAAGCTGTATATTTCAGCAATGGCATTTTTTACAGGAAAGATGTAGTAAATCTCATTAGTAGTTGTTCTGAAGCCTAATTTTTGTTCAAAAAGCAGTACTAAATCTTTTATAAAGAAAAAACTGCGCTTGACTTGTTCTAATATTGCACTCAACATCATGCTTGTCACACAGTTTGAAGACAAATGTATGTTAATAACAAACTTTGTAAATAAAAATGTGTATTAAAAGAACAAGAAATATGGTTATATTTAGAACAAAATTTAATTATTAAAATACTGTACACAGTCATAAAGTAAGTATGTATTCATGAACTTTAGCTGTCATCTTTATATGTATTTGTAGTCTCTCAGAAATTAATGTGGCAGTACAACTCCAATTCGTCTTTTTCTATGTATTGCACTACTTTTAAATACTACCAGCTTGATACTGAATAAGTCCTGGACCTGTTCTGCTCTTCAATTCATTGCCTGTCTCTGCAATAGTACCTAATGGTAATAGATAAACTTCAGTGTTTAGGATCATCGGATAGATCGTAAAATTTGATATAAAATGGCTATCTCAGTTTAAAGTGTCAAAATTTGAACTTACTCTGTTTTGTAGTCATAGATTCAAATACAGCAAAACACTAACTTATTTTTAATAATTTTTCAAGTCTTGCAATTTAAAACGTTTTCTCTTATACGTACCTATGTTTTTACTGCTATTTGATGATGATATACGGTTTTCATGCATTTCCTTCTTAGCTTTTCCTTTTATCCTGGCGAGATAGATCCGAACGCGGTATAATGAAATTTTTTTAAATTGGATGACACTCCAGTAAGTCAGAATTTAAACATGTTTCATTCTACTATAATATGTTAAAGTAGGCATTTATAATGTGTGAATTGTCAGAAACCCAGGTATTTTTGTTAGGAAAAGGAATGTATTTAGTTTTTTATCTCAAGTGACTTCGACTGACTGTCAACGAATTTTACTAAAATAATATCAACATTCTTAATTTCTAAATTCATTTTACCGTTACACATGGACAACTCTACGAACTTTGAAAAGGTTGACATGCTCCTGGTATACGGGTTCTGTGAAGGAAATGGGCGTCAAAGTGTTGGTGTTTACATGGAGAGATAGGAGAGATTTCCTAACCGTCAAAAACCAAACCACCAAACATTTGCCAATATTGAGCGTCATCTTCGGGAAACGGGAAGCTTTAAGAAAAACTTTGAAGGTAGGGGTCGTATGCAAACAACTCAAACTGTTGAAAGAGAAGAGGAAACTTTGAAAGAGTTGAAGAAGAACCAAGTATCAGTACCCGCCGCTTAGAACACAAGTCGATTGTTCCTAAAATTATTGTAAATGATATTATAAAGTAACATATCACGTGTAAAAAGTTCAGGAAATGTTACCAATTGATCCTCCCATTTTGTCAATTTATTCTAAACGGAAGAATCCGTGATTTAAATTTTTGTAGAAACCTGAAGAAGCGTGCTTTACAAGATCTGGAGTCACCAACCTGCATAACGAAAATGTTTATGCGGATGAAAATCCATATGCCATTAAAGTTGTACACCATCAGTATCAATTTAAAATAAATATTTGGGCAGGTATTATTGATCGCTATCTTATTGGTCCTATTGTGATTCCAGACAGGTTGAATGGAAATATCTATCTAAATTTTTTGCAAAACACGTTACGAATTCTTCTGGAAAATGTGCCTCTTTTACTTCGGCGAAAACTATGGTATATGCATGATGGTGCCCCACCACATTTTTCCGTTGCTGTTCGGGAATATTTACACGACCAATCCCCAACCGATGGATTGAAAGAGGCAACGATGCACCAGTAAGATGGCCAACACGTTCTCCAGATTTAAATATGCGTGACTTCTTTTTGTGGGGCGCTCTTAAAAAAGAAGTTTATAAGATTCCGTTAAATACTCGCGATGAACTATTGGCGCGAATTTTAAATGCAAGAAACTTTTTGAATAATCCAAAGACATTAAATAGAGTCCTATTTAATTTTTTAAAATGTGTTAATAAATGTATTCAGCAAACAGTTGCTAAATTAGTATTAGTGATTTATTTAGTTTTTTCAATTTTTACTTCCTTTTACAACAAAGGAAGTATTGGATTCACCCTAAAAATTCGAAATTGAGTTTTCAACAGATCTTCACGGTTTAGAGTACCCTGAACCCAAAAAACATGTTTTTGTTCATTGGTCTGTCTGTCAGTGTGTCTGTCTGTCTGTCAGTCTGTGTATCTGTGAACAGAATATCTCAAAAACGAAAAGAGGTATGGCGTTGAAACTTCATATATAAGTTTTATGTACTATCTTGATGCGACAACAAGCTTTTGAAGAAAATCCATTAACCGGCAGTATGGTGATTTTTCAGTTTTTTAAATTTTTTCAAAAACGGCTACAAAGTCTTTTTTCAAACTTTACATTTTTATTACACTTTTAATGTGCATTGATTTGAGATAGATGATTTTCAGGTTGAATACCTTTAAAATAGTTTTGTTTTGTATTTTTTCTTTTTTGTTATTAACTCTTGCTTTAAATAGAACACCCGGTATATTATTACATTTTTGAATTCAACTTAAAATTTTAGAGAAAAAGGTTCGTTTCAACTAACGTTCTATTTTGTACGGTTTCTGTAGGATTTGTCATTTTTGAAAAATTTTACAAATGCTTAAAAATTAAAATTAAAATTTTTGACTCATTATAAGATCACTGTAAAATGAAGTTGTGTGCGTGTATCACACCAGCTTTTTTTGTAAATACATGCACTATTTCCAACATTTACTCATTGTCCTTTTATTACAGTTAATTTAGGTAATTGAAAATATTTTTTCGGGCAAAACCCGTCATCCAACAAAAATTTTTCAAGAGTTAAGAAAGCTTCTAAATACATTCATTTATCTAACAAAAATACCTGAGTTATCATAACTTTGATGACAGAAAAAATCAAAAGGAACGCTTACATGAGACGTCACAGTTATATCACTTCTGCTTATTTATAGCCGGTCACTATACTAGGTACTTCTTCTTAGGGTGCCTTCTCCTTTCACTGGAGGTTGGCGACCATCATTTGGAAATCCTCTCTATCTTGTGCCAAGTGTATAAGGGTGCCAGCATGTCTGATATTGAACCAGTCGCGTAAATTCCTGAGCCACGAAAATCTTTTGCGTCCTATGCCACGCTTCCCTTCAATCTTTCCCTCAACAATTAATTGTAGCCAGTTATATTTGGTGTTTCTAAATATGTGGCCAAAGTATGCTGCTTTCCTTTTCTTTATTGTTTTTACAAGCTCTTGTTCTTTCTTCATTCTTCTGAGAACCTCATTATTAGTCACGTGATCAACCCATGGTATTTTTAATATTCTCCTATATAGCCACATTTCAAACGACTCGATGCGTGACATAGCTCGTTTTTAAGCGTCCATCCTTCGACGCCATATAAAAGTGTTGACAAAATGTAGCATCTAGTGACCCTCCATCGAGTTTCTATATTTAAATCTCGGTTGCATAACACCGACTTCATTTTACAAAACGTGTTCCTGGCTATTTCTATTCGACACCTAATCTCTTCGTCAGAGTTCCACTCTTCATTAAGCCAGCATCCTAAATATCTAAAGTGTCTAACTCTTTCTATATCCTGGTTTCCTATACGAATCCTTGCATCGATGACTCTCATTTTGCTAATTATCATAAATTTAGTTTTACTGATATTTAATTTAAGACCGTGCTGTTGGCTGATGTTATCTACTTTGTTTAGTAAATGTTGGAGGTCATCAAGGCTGTCAGCAAGGAGCACCGTATCATCTGCATAGCGAATGTTATTGACTGGTTTTCCGTTTACCTTTATCCCTTTTTCTGTTTCTTCTAGAGCCTCTTGGAATATGGATTCTGAATACAGGTTAAATAAAAGGGGCGATAATATACATCCCTGCCTGACTCCTTTAGATATTATGTCAGATGATGCTGTATCGCCTATTCTTATATGAGATGATTGATTCCAATATAAGTTTCTTATAATTCGTATGTCCTTGCCGTCTAGATTTATTGATCTTAACAGGTACAAGAGTTTGTCATGTTGTACATTATCGAATGCCTTTTCGTAGTCGATAAAACACATAAAGACATTTTTCTGCTGGTCTAGACATTTTTGTGTAAGTACTTGAATAGCAAATAAGGCTTCTCTTGTTCCACAACCATTTCTAAATCCGAACTGATTTTCACTTATATTTTCATCAATTTTTCTCCACAAACGAGAGTGTAGAATACGAAGGAATACTTTTAGTGCATGACACATGAGACTTATTAAGCGGTAGTCGTTACATTTTTTAGCGTTGGCTTTTTTAGGAAGTGCAATGAAAGTAGATTTTAACCACTGTCTTGGGATATATCCGGTATTATATATTTTGTTAAATAAGTCCAGCAGTATTTCGGTGCTTTCGTCATCCAGTAGCTTTAAAATTTCTGTACTGAGATCATCGGGTCCTGTTGCTTTGCCAGTTTTTGTCTGTTCTAATGCCTTGACTAATTCATCTTTAAGAATTTCTGGTCCATCTAAATCATAATGTAAATCACCTATCATTTCTCGATGGTCACTGAAACATTTTGTTATATAGTCTTTCCATATTTTTAGTTCTCCTTCTTTGTCTATAATAAGTTTGTTATTTTCATCTAATAGCTTAGCTCGTATTTTACGTTTATGAGTGTACGTCATCTCTTTAATCTTTTTGTGAAGTTGAAAATTGTCATGTTTACGTTCTAGGTTCTCTATTTCTTGGCATTTTTCACTGATCCATTGTTCTTTCGCTTCTTTAATTTTTCTTTTAATTAATTTATTAAGATTACTATATTCTGTCTTGTTATTTTTTCTTAATCTTCTTTCTTCCATTAGTTCCAATATATCTTTAGTCATCCAATCTTTCTTTTTTCGTTCATTTTCTTTTCCTAGGATTTCTGTTGCTGTGTCTACAGCTGTGTCTCTGATCCCTGCCCATATATTATCAATCTGAGTACCCGTCTCAATGTCAGTGAAATGTATGTGTTCCCCTAGCGTCCTTAGTTTGTTGTTCAATAAATTTGATAGTGTAGTTTTTGTTTCATTATCTCTCAGTGCTTGGAGGTTAATTTTTGGTGTTCTGTTGTGGTGGGTAATTTTTTTAAGTCTGACTCTTAGTGTGGCTACTACTGGGTTGTGGTCTGATCCAATGTCAGCACCAGGATACGTTTTAACTGATTTTATTGAATTTCTGAATCTGCTGTTAATGCATATGAAATCAATTTGGTTTCTGATTATTGAATCTGGGGCATCTTGCGGAGATTTCCAGGTATACAGTCTCCTAGGAGGTAGCTTAAACCACGTATTTGATATGACTAATGATTTTTCTTGGCAGAACTGTAGTAGTACTAGTACTAGGTACTAGAAAACGTCATTTTATAGTGTTCGGCTATACACCAAAAACCACTAAAATCAATTAGCACGTTTTCAAGAAATTTGGAAAAAACATTTTTTTTAATCTTCGACGCCCTCTACTGGCTAAACGAAGCAATTTTGGTTATAATTAACTTGGCTTAAATAGACCTATTTTGACGTCAGGAGTCTGTCATCAAACGTTGTACACATATTTTTCCGACAACCTGTAGAACAAGATACCGTAATTCCTACACAGTGGTGGAGATTACGGGATATAGAATACAACACTTGCGATTTTTTATACTTTAATTGAACAAACTAAACAACTATTTTATTTTTTCCTATATTTAATCAAAACTAGTGTGATACACGCAGACAACTTCCTTTTAAAGTGATCGTCTAGCTAGTAAAAAATCTGTTTTTAGCTTCCCTACTACATTATACCCTTGTCCCAGACCATGTTCGCCTTGTCTCAAGCTCAAGTCACTTTATATTTTTAACTAGTTTCTTGTATATTCTGGTTTTTATCCTGAATCACTGTACTTTTTTTCTGTGTATAGTTGACACTTTTGTAATACGTTTGCTAATATTCAATGTCTATATAGAGGGTCAAAGTGCGAAGCTAAAACATCGTTTGTTGTCAGGTGGCTCAAATACCCGAAAAAACTTAATAAAAAATTGCTGACATTTTACTCTTACTCATAAGTATACCCCATAGTCAGTATCTACCCAAAACTTTCATGAAAGGGAGATGTCTGGGGGCGATTTTCAGTTCAGTACTTATTTAATAGGTGTTGGTATGTCTCACCTTAGTTCTTTATTATATTTAAGAGGGATGTGGGAGAAAAGTTGCGCGAGGTCTACTGATCGCAGAAATACTAGCATAGGCATTGCAGTTCTCACAAAAACGAGAAGGAATGGAGAGTTGTGTCACCATGAAGATTATTACGTCCAATCGTGCAGACGAATTCTAAAACAAAAACGTAGTATTGATACAGGTATTGAAAATTATAAGTTGGAGGTATATAAATGACCGGATTAATCTGCATGGTCAATACCTGATCATCCTTGGTGTATATGCCCTAACCGATAATTCAAATGATGATAAAAAAGAAGAACTTTACAATGTACTTACGACAGCATCAGATAATATTAATATCCACAGGGAAATTGTGATACTTGGAAAATAGCATAATGAATAGAAGAACAGGACAAGAGTTGCAAGATAAAGTACAAAGTATGGTGAAGAAGTCGTTAACAACAACATGGAGCGGGAATGAGAATGTTGTCATCGATATTAGTTGCGAATCAAGAGTGGATTTTACGGTCACAAAGATATTCACCGGTATACATAGACACAGCCATCCCACAACCTTAAATCTGAGAGTACAGAGTGCAGAGTGCGGGTTCGGGCACTTCTTTCTTAGATTCAGAATATGTTTTCCTTGTAAAAATTACTTTAGAAGCTCTTCAATACATTTCCCATATAAATTAGGATTAAGCAGTAAAGTGAAAAATACCAAATATATGAAAATCTTATTCTTCTTAACATGGAATTTCAGCTTAGACCGCGTAGTATTTGTATATGAACGCAGTTTCTGGCTTAATGTGCCTTGCACCTTGTGGCTCGTGTTGTTTGAGTATCTTGAGAACGAGGATACTTAGGAGGATTTGGCCGTTTTGCTGTTTGTGCATCCGTATGGATTTACTCAAACAACACGAGCCACCAAAAAGCATGACCATCGAGCGGGTTTTTGCTCGACTTCACAAGGTGCAAGGCACATTAAGCCAGAAACTGCTGGGCGTTCATATACAAATACTACGCGGTCTAAGCCGAAATTCCATGTTAAGAAGAATAATTCGAGTAACCGCGAAAGCCTCAAACAGTATATATGAAAATCTTATAGTAGCTATTCACATAGCGGCAAGCAAATTATTGGCAGAAAAATCTAACCAAAAATATAAATAACTGAAACCGGTGTTGGTGGAACCCTGACAAATCTCTTGTAAGAGATAAAAGGCAAATGTATTTAAGTAGTTGTCGTCCAAACACAGCAGAGAAAAACTGAGTACCAAAAAGTAAAACAAACAGTTTGAGATGCATAAATACATTTTGAAAGGACACATGTGCTAAAGTAATTACTCACTTAAGTAACGCAAGATGCAAAGAAGCTAGTGTGTAGTGTGGACACTAAAACGCTATGTTACAGAAAAGTTACCCTACATATTCGCGGTATTTAAGTCGCTGCATTCAGCTAAGTAATTTATAGTTTATTATTGCATACATGTGTAATTTACTGTTAACTGAAATGTGTGTCATGCACCTAGAAAAAGGTATTGCATGGTGTTATTTACCATCAATTTTAATTGTGTTCTACAATAATTTTATTTGTTGTATTGTACACGCAAATTACCCTTAAATATATTAAGTATTTCTAAGTTGTGCGTTGTGAAATAAGCGGTGGGGCGGATTCGAATAAGCAACAAATTAATGCCTTCAGCGCTGTGCGTCAAATATATCAATATATTTTCTCTGTGAAATTGTCTCGTAGGCTTGTCAGATAGCTTAACTAATAATTCGCAGCTAGAATTCTTAGGAATCGTTTAAAAAAAGCTTGTTTGCGGTAGCAGAAGCAATGGTAAAATGTATCAGTATGAATGTTATCTTAATAGAGCTCTTTGAAATGTTCGTTATTACTTTTATTTGTAAAGGGCAGTGCACTTCTGAACGTTTTTCAGCTAGGTAAACATTTTTAAAGGTCTAGAAATGTACTTGGAACTGAACACCGTGGGCATTTCTTATCGCCAAGAATTTTTTTATGGTGGAATTTTCCACACCATCACAGTCTAAAATACCATAATGGCGCTCTGTACAACAATAAAAGCATTTTTTCCAGACTGGAATTTGGCGGACGAACCCGTGTTTTTATTTGAGTTTAAGATTCAACCCCGTGCAGAGCAGTTGGCATCCAACAGGCTTGTTACATGTCGTAAACGGGGGTTTATCGGTAATAATATGTCAGCAGTGGGCGTAGTAAGGTTGATAATTTTAAAACAAATTGCGCTGTAGTTGCTGTCGAATAATATTGCATTTAAATGAATTAATTGCAGACTAGAAATAATTCCCGACAATCCATTACATTAAAAAGTGTACGTTTAATAATCAAACTAGTGATGGGCACAACCGGACAATTTTCATAACCGAATTATTTGCATTCGAATGATATTAATAACCGAATGATTATTTGAATAATTATTCGAATAAATTTTGGCTCTCGATTCGTTTCGATTAAGTCAGCCGGTTTGCCGGTTGGCGGTTCACCGTCATCTGCATCGACATCGGTTCACCGTCATCTGCATCGACATCGGTTCACCGTCATCTGCATCGACATCGTAACTTGCAGATAGCAGAGGAACCAAAACATAATATGTACGGTCGGCGCCTTAGAAATCGGGACACGTAATATGTTCTTCTAGTCTTTGGAGTATTCTTGCTCCGGTTACTTTATTAATGTGAGATGGCATTTCATAATTGACAAACAATAAACAATCTGACGTAACAATTAAAACCATAATAACTGTAAAAACCCAGTTTATACACTTAAAAAATACATGCAAAATATATCATAATAGTGTGTAGTGCCCGATTTCTAAGGCGCCGACCGTACATTATGTTGTATGTATTGGAAATTAAGAGGTATTTATTAAGAAGTGTAGAAAGAAAGAAATATGCGGGGTTGCTTGCTAATCGCAATAAAAACAGTTGTAAAACGTTTATCTTTATCGATCGGGTGGGTTAAAGGCCTTTGGAGATGTAAGCAAATAAAAAATTGTTTTATAGCTTGATGCGTTTGCAGTTTTTAGGCGTTCAGGTTTCAGGTCCCCAGCGATAACCAAATGGTGTTTTCATTATAACCTGATTTGTTTATGAGTTATGACGTATTTCTATTTACAGAATTTTGAGCACTGCGTAGGTCGCTGAGATATGGCACGTAGTACCTTTGAATAGAGGTTTTATATTCAAAGCGTAGTACGTATCAGCATGAGGTTATTTTTCATTCGAGTACTTGGAACGAAAACCGAGTTACATAGGTTATTTCAATAACCGGATAACCGGTTATTTTTCATTCGAATAAGCCCATCACTAAATCAAACTAATTTATTATACACATCTTATCTCATTCCAATATACACTTACATCTACTTTCTGTAGTGGGTAGTATATTTTATACATAATATAGGATCTATTGCATATTCCATGATATTGACATGTTTTATAACAAAAATTATATCCATATGGTAAGCACAATAATGGTTGTGTGTATTATACTATTTCATTTGTAGTCAAACGATTTGCACACCACCACAAAGCTGGTTCCAAGAACACGGACATGTACTCAGGGGTATCTTTGCTACAGCCTTGAGACAGTAGATCATAAATACAGCTTTGTACAGTAGCCACGTCACTAAAATCCAATTCGAGGAGATGAGAGAACTCTAAAAGTAACTAATCTTACATGCACGCATCCGCTTCTGAGAGAATAAAGTCCGAGTCAGATGTGTGTTGCATAATAGTCAGTTTCGATAGGCAAAGTGTTTCAATCCCATATCCCCATATAATTGAAAAGGGCGATTCACAAGTAATACTATGGATTCCTTGTAGTTTCGCTAAAACACAAGTGCATTTAGTTACAGTGCTCTGAACTTTACAACTATGTAAGCTAATACCTTTAAATGTCGCCCCATCGTTCTCGCACTGTTTCTTGAAGGTGCCGAGATAGAGGTCTGGTAGGTATGTTTCTTCTCCGTCCAAACAAGGTTCGAGAGCTGCCATCAAATTCTGAACGCAGGGAGGAAGTTCTGTACAAACCATTTTGTAAATGCCTTCCTCAGTTTTCGGTAACCCGATTGACTTGTATAAACACGTGTTAAATATGCGCACTGCTTCCTAAACAAACCAATTGAACTAATTAATAAAAGATTTGCATTTAATATAAATGATCCTTTTACTGTTAATTGTTCAAACGTGTTGTTATCTGCATTTTTCAAACACTTTCGTCTCAAAGTGTTTCGTAGCACTTTGTCCAAGTTTCTCTCATCTTCTTCATGGGCTATCGTTCCTGAAAGTTAGTGGTTTAATAATAATAACAATAATTTACTGCTTTAACTCATTTTTAGGTTTGCGTTTACTTGTTGTAAATTGTATATTTTCGCATTACTCAAAGTTATGCTACCATAAGACTCTAGCATAATTTATAATTCATTACAGTTTCTAATGCTATAAAGTTAAAATGGTAAATTCTTCTAGATCTATGAATTTTTTAATCAAGGATTTGAGGAAACTGTACTGCGTTGGTGCAATGACATAGAGAGTAATGATAGAGATATCAAACTCGATGCAACTGTTAATATAGAAAGTGATCACGAAACATCAAGTGAACAAGAACTAAGTAACAAAAATCAAAATGCTAACATTGTAAATGTTTGCAATGACGGCTCTTTTTCGAATAACGAGTAGAAGATGCAAATACTAATATAAGAAAAAAGAGAAGTACGTTTTTTCTAAGGAAAGACTAGCATGGAAGTGGCAAAACGTGAAAGGAAATACTACAAATATAAGCAATACAGAGTGGATGAATCACTTTAAGGAAATACTCACAGACAGCAAGATGGTGGTTGAAGAGGAAAAATACGAAAACTTGGAAAACAACATAGAAGAAGAAGGAGCGGATACACCCACAAAAGAAGAATTCAATGACGTAATAGCACATCTTAAGAGTAACAAAGCAGGTGGAAAGGATAACATCGTAAATGAGCTAATAAGATATGGAAAAGAAGCCTTAAGTCAAAGAATATTCAAACTACTAACCCATATCTGGAAAGAAGAAAAGATGCCTAGTGAGTGGAAAAAAGAAATAATTGTGGACAAGAAAGGCGATCCAAAACCTTGTGCAAACTACAGGGGAATCACCCTACTCAGTGCTGTATATAAGATAATGACTACGATAATAAATAAAGGTTTAATGGTGTACACGGAGACACAAATAGGGGAAGAGGAGGGTCTACCGTAGACGCTGTGCATATAGTAAAGCGAACAACTGAAAAGTGTTATGAGTATGCAGCTGAACTGCAAATGGTGTACATTGACTTCGAACAAGCTTTTGATAGCCTGAACAGGGCACAGATAAGAAAACCCATAAAGGGCACGATGATACCGGGAAAGTTAATAAGATTGACAGAAATGACTATGCCAAATTCACAAGCCGCAGTCAGGACAGAAAACGGAGAAACCGAAGACTTTGAAATTAATCTTGGGGTGAGACATGGAGATGGGCTTTCAACAATACTGTTTATACTAACACTAAATGCAGTAATTAAAGAGTGTAATTTTAAGGGAACAATCATCAACAAAGCGACACAAGTAGTAGCGTATGCATATGAGCTCACTGTGTTAGCTAGAGACAGAAGAAGCTTGAAAGAAGCAATTAAAAATATTGAACAAAAGGCAAAAAAAGGTCTCAATATAAACCAAGATAAAAGCAAATACATGGAAATTAGCAGAGGAAATAGAAGAACCACAACCAAAGCAGTTAAAATAGAAAATTTTGAATTTGCAGTAGTAGAAAACTTTGAATACTTAGGAATAATAATAACCAGCAAAAGCGGTAGAAATATTGATTAACCACAGTACAGGCGGAGCACAAAGCTTATTATAAATACAAAAGCATAATGAAAAGCCAACATATAAACATAAACACAAAATTGAAGGTCTATAAAGCAGCTATTAAACCGTTAGTTACCTATGGTGAGAAGACATCGAATTTCACAAGCCTTGGACAAGAAAAGTTACGGATATTCGAAAGGAAGAACAGCTGATGTGGTGGGGGTGATGACGTAACGTGGAAATGCTCTATTAAAGTGTGTAATATACCTTGAGCATATGGTACGATTCGCGGGGTATTTCGCGTTCTAATAATTTAGGCCTTGAGGCGACTTTATGTGCCTCCCGTTATCCGCTGATTTATTTTATATGTCACTCATGAAAACTGGGTTGCGTGTGCTTGTTACAAAATTGCGGTTGCGGGGAAAAATCATACAGCTTGTGTTTTCATTCCATTTAACAACAACCATGTTAATTTTCACAATATTTAAAACTAAGTTGAACTCAAAATTCTAGTTCAAATGAGTGTAACATATCGTAGATTCGTTTTTTATTACACCATCAACCATTATGCAGAGATGCACATAGTGTAAATAAACAATTACGTTACATCAATTTCTGGCGTTTTCCTTTATTTATTGTTTTTATGAAACAGCTATATGATTCAGGGATTTACACTGATACCTGTAGGTTTTCTGGTTTAATCCGTCTCGAAACAGTGGCGCTTCCTAGAGATGGGCGCGTGAGTAAGCATTCACTCAAGCACGTTTCACGCTTGCTTTAAACACTCACGTTCACGCACGCTCACGCTCACGTTCACTCACGTCCACGGCGTGACCCACCACTCACGACGTGGCCCGCAGCTTTTATTTCAAAATTCAAATTCAGATAGAACAGAATGTTCAATTTTAAAACCAATAAAAATCTGCAAAGGGTTTTACCCAGCACTTCCCTCGTAAGTGAACATTGTGACACAAAATAATTTTAACAATCAAATTAAGCTAGGGGTAAAAATATCTTCACGTTTCTAATAAATTACATCAATTTTCAACTAAAACAATTTTACCGGTGATCGAATTCGACTTCTCTGGGGGCCATAACCCGTAATCCCTATATCCCTGACAATATTAAGCTCTATGCTATATCAAGAAACCTTAAACAGCTTCATACGAAGATGGGTTAACATGCAAAGCTGTCGTCAAGCACGGGCTGCTATTACAGCGCCCTCGCCAAAGACAACCAAATATTGCTTGCAGCTGTCCCGAAGGAACCTTCGACTAGTCGTGGGTATCCTATCTGGACACTGCACTCTAAACCAACATATGCACAGGATGAGACTGGTGGACAGCCCGAACTGTCGCGGATGCAACGAGGATGACGAGACAGCAGAACACGTTCTGTTTCACTGTCCAGCTCTCGCAAGAGTCAGAGGATCCATGTTGGGGGACTTCTGGCCCGATGTGGTCAGAATTAGCAACACTCCAGTTGCGGTCGTCCGTAAGTACATTCAAAGGATTGGATGGCTTGAGTGATACCCAACTTGGAGAGCTGCTGGGAGGTAGCACAATGGGCTCACTTAATGCGGCCTAAGTGCGTGTGAGGTAACTCACCCTCCATTTTTAATCCAGAATCCAGAATTCGAAGAGCAGGCGGCTGCATATGCAATTCCAGCGTTTTGTGGGATATTGCAAGCGAATGCGCTATTTCTGCATGCGCTACAGAGCACTTCTTGTGTCCGTGCGTCCCGGCTGCTTTAAATAGAACCTTAGAATAGAAATCATTATTAATTCCCAGGCAGGACGTTATTGACTGTACACAGTACACATAACACTCACACCACAACACAGATGCGCATGCGCAGTTCCATCTCTAGATCTTCCACATGGGAGGGCAGCGGGTGGGCGAGAAACCCTGCAATCTTTTATTCATTAAAATATTTAAGGTAAATAAAATTAACGTGAAACGTGAATCACGCCTTGGAATTTTTCACTCACGTTCACGTCCCGATTTTCAAATATTAGTCACGTTCACGACGGGACCCGCCGTGACACGACTGTTTTCACGTCACGCGCCCATCCCTAGCGCTTCCGGATAGCCCACCAAAATCCTGCTTAGGAGTTAGTTGGAAAAATTTGCTACAACACAAGACAATTCCTGGACTACCGTATTGTAAGATAATAACGCAATACCAATGATTGTATTTTTTTGTGTATAGAAATTTCGCGTATAGCAAATTGTATTCCGCTTATATTGCAATAATCGTTTAAAGATTATTTAATAACATAGAACAATGAAAGTCTATGAGACTCCATATCACAATCAGTGTATTAAAATTGTATCGTGGATAAGTATTAGATACTATAAAGAGTCTAGTGACGACAGTTATTTATTTTACAAGCTACATTATGTTTGGGGACTAACGCAAAAATTGTTACAATACGAAGTCGCTCGCTCGAATTGCATTTTTTTCGGCATTCGCTACGGCCCCGGAGATTCCGAACGCTCGTGCGCGTTTCGAATCGCATATTCGATATAGTAGGCTTTAAATAAAAACTCGATGTGCTTTTGGCATCAAAAATTCCCGAATCGCGAAGTTTGGAAGTGAAAATTATCTCCTTGGATGGTCGCGTCTTTTTCTTACAGCGTTGGACGTTCTTCTAATTTTTGCTTCAAAAGTCGCGTGACTTCTAGAGCCATGTAGACACATCTTTCGTCGTACTTGACGCCCAGAGCGAGTGTTTCATGAATGGCCTACAGCCAAGTGATTGCTTTAGGTCTCCTTCGTTTTTCCCGATTTTATTCAGTTCTCTTCCACTTTCTTCTATTTTCTTCATTTGTTACGTAAAATGCTTAATTCTTATCCACGGTTTCGAAATAGTTACACCGTCCGGCAAGTGAGAAAATTGGTCACCACCTAATAAGGTAAATCTTCTTTCATAATCTTGGCGGATATTCCAGAGCTGGCCGAATTATGCCGCCAACAACAACAGCCCGGGCGCTGCTCTTCAAACATTTCCTTTGCGTTCAAATTACTTTCTTTTTGCTAACAAGCGATTGTTAGTTAGTTGCCTACTGCGAATAATTACTTTAATGAGCGCCACACATATTTTTCAGTTCTATGTAATATTATGATTGTAATCAGAATAGCTTTTAGTTACCCAAACTAATCGGCGATTCTAGCGAAGGTTTAGGTTGGAATTAAAGAGATAAGTAATTAATTTTTCCTGAAATCGTCAAGAAAGCGGGCCATGTCAAGCCTCAGTTTGATCTTGAAAGTGTCACTTTGCAAGACTAGTCACTTTTGAGATTTTTGCAAGACTAGGCATTTTTACTTTGAGTTACCTAGGTGGCCGGTCATAATCTTGGCGGATATTCCAGAGCTGGCCGAATTATGCCGCCAACAAAAACAGCCCGAGCGCTGCTCTTCAAACATTTCCTTTGCGTTCAAATTACTTTCTTTTTGCTAACAAGCGATTGTTAGTTAGTTGCCTACTGCGAATAATTACTTTAATGAGCGCCACACATATTTTTCAGTTCTATGTAATATTATGATTGTAATCAGAATAGCTTTTAGTTACCCAAACTAATCGGCGATTCTAGCGAAGGTTTAGGTTGGAATTAAAGAGATAAGTAATAAATTTTTCCTGAAATCGTCAAGAAAGCGGGCCATGTCAAGCCTCAGTTTGATCTTGAAAGTGTCACTTTGCAAGACTAGTCACTTTTGAGATTTTTGCAAGACTAGGCATTTTTACTTTGAGTTACCTAGGTGGCCGGTCACCTTCACCATGCACCTTGATGCAATAGGATTTTATTTTTAAATATGTCAGAGAAAAACTAAAATTCCCCAGCTTCATCCGGGACTCTTTATTTGCACAAAGTTTGGTGGTAAAGCCTAGGCACATACAATATTAAATATCTCTGACGGTGTTGATTTTTGTTAAGACGCTGTCACTGTGAGGCGTAAGCATCCCGAGTGTTTTGCGCACGAGGCTTTAAGCGAGCGCCGTTGTAACATGACTTGCGATCGGTGCGCTTGGCGCCCTCTCTTGGCGAGGGCTGGAACCGTGGAGCGGTGTAGATCCGTGCTGTCGAAACCTGCGCGCGCTAGGTGTTACAAAGAGGGATTTCAGAAAAAATGTAATACATTTACATTACACAGCATTAAAGTGTCTATGCTTGACTCGGAGGCTTTGAAGAAGAACTCGGACGCTTCGCGACCTCGTATTCTTCAACAAGCCTCCTCATCTGCAAAGTATCACTTTCATGCCTTGTAATGTAATATACTATTTATGTGAAATCATTTTTTTCCACAAGGCCATATCAACAGCATTATTTTCGAAGCAAATTAATTCGTAGTTTTGTTAAAACGCTTAAAGCAATCCTTCGTTTAGAACTTCGAATGCTTTCGCAGGATCGCTTCTGTACGGGATCAGTCAGGTCAAATTATTATTAACAGGATCCTGTGTGCTGTTTGTGCATTTAAATGGTTGCGCAAACTTACACGTTAATAGTTAATATTATTGCTTGTACTAATTTGTATAGTATTCCAACCAGAAGTTGGAAAGCTATTTAAAATCAAGCCAGCATTGAAAAAAGTAAGTCATTTCGTAATTTAATTCATAAAATGACTGATTTTCATTCAGTGACACTTCGATAATAACCTTCAAATTTGACATATGCATTGGCAATTTTGGAAGACATACGTTTTTCAACATTTTCTATGCTAGTATACGGTTTTAACAACACAGTTACATGTAGAATTTTCAGATGAACTGGCATTGCTTGAAAGCTGTTTGACATTAGAGAATTAGTTATTGATTGTATGAAACCAACTTAGACATGACCTACACTTTCCATGATGCACTTAATTTTGAATATTTTAAACAAATTTTTGTAGCTTTTGTAGCTCACGACCCTTAGCCGACATTTAGTTTGAGCTGAACGGCGGAATAATAAAAATAATCATGTTATCAATGGAAATTTTTGTTAAAGTTGCGTTTTACTTCATATAGGTACAGTTGCGGCAAAAAAAAATGGGACAGTTACGTCTATTTTCGCGATTATTCCACATTTCGTCACTGCATTTATATGCGGCTAAATTACTTTATCGTATTATTTTTAATTTGGAATTGTTTGGCAGGTGTCAAATATTAATGGTGCAATATGACATATTAATAGAACAAATTCAAGCAGCTAGAATTAGACAAAAATCTGTTATAAGAGTTCTCCCATTTTTTATCGGCCGCAACTATACAACCGAACCTGCACCGTACATATAAATGTTCGTAAAAAAACGTTTCAAAAGTAATTTTGTGTTACACCAAGCTATAGATCTATAGCAGCAACGTCTTTGCATCTTTTTAAAACTCGAGGCAAATAAAATTATTTTCTTATGAAAGGTCACCCTTTGGTAAAAAAAACTGAAAGAGCTTCCAACATTCGTTAATTGAATGATCCGACAGTTTTAGATATAACTACTTAAAAAACGCATAACAGCAAATTTTAATTAGTTTTTAATAGAAAAAATCTAAATGAACGGGTTTTGATTACTGATAAGTTGATAACCTACACATAAGCAATTTTATTTTGTTGCTATTACTTTTAACTTTGTTGCTGTGGCAATAAACTTTAACTTTATCATGAAACTCCTACTTTCTAGTTATATTAAAAACAGGGTACATATATTGTGTTTTATCGGTTTTATTTTACAAATCTGCTGACCTTTTATTTTCAAAATATAAAATTGAATTAAACGTAAGCAAAGCGTTCAACGCACATCAAACCGAAAATCCACAGCCGAGTCGAATTTTTAAACTATTTTCATTTACTGCAAAATATGTCTCAGTATGTATTCAACAGTAATAGTACTATCTCGATTATATCACTCCCTCTAACACCAACCAATGAAAAACGGCAAAATGCATAGTTACGCATGTACTAACTTTTGATAGTTTACATAGCAACTGTGATAATCACATACCTTCCTGACTAATAAGTGTAGTCACATTCCTTCACAAATATCACGTTATCTGCTGTCAGTACAATTGTCATAACAACCACATTAACTGTACTTTTATAGCTATTAACATATCTAGGAATGTTATGAGTATCATAACTGCCGCAGATGTTTTGAAATCCGAGCTCGTAGAGCGAGGATTTTAAAACTTCTAAGGCAGTTATGATTCATAACATCCGTGATTTGTTCAATAGTTTATCGGTTGCTATATGGTTATGGTTGCCATGTAGGGTAATATTCTTTAACCCTACAGATAAGTTATGATCTAGTTACCAGCCTACTTTTGTATATGTAAACAAAGGCTAAATATCCTGAAACCGATAAATATTTATAAACTGTTCAAACGTTGTTTATTGACTTTGATAAATCTAGCCGAATGCAACTCGTGTGTTCTTGATTATCAAATCATTTCTGTTTCCACTCGATGTATTCGATATATCTCTTGTAAACAGAAATGATTACTTGATAATCAAGAACCCACTAGGTGCATTATACTCGTATATGATAGTAGACTATTAAAAATAAAAGTTAAAAACATTTTCTTGTTTCAAATATCATAGACTGAACTGAAGAGGTCGTTTTTACAAGTTAGTATAAACAACGATTATACTTCACATTATTTGTTATTGTGTGAGAGAGATATAATATTATATTGTTTTATGCCTCAAAAGTATTCTGTTTTTAAATGATGCTTTATGTTCAGCTTCTTTCAATTTATCTGCGAAAACAATATACTTCGAATTTCACCAATCCTTGTTCTGGAGTTGTTAGATATTTCTTTGCACCTTTTTCAAAAAATTTTAGATAAAAAATGCCGAATATGTTGTTACCAATTTTGGCGATACTTTTCTGATCTCAGTTGGATTGGAAATGAAATTAGAAAAATCAACAGTAAGACTCTATCAGCCCTAAGTTTTATAATAACAATTTTTAAATTCGATAAAAAACAAAATGTTAAGCTGTATCCATTTTAAATATCGGACGCTGTATACATAGTCCTTCAAAATTACTGAATTAGCAAAGATTAAGCACCTTAAATAGTATTAATATCCAGAGCCACCATTTTACACATGAAAGGTAATTCACGACATTTTTTGGTATCGTTTCCTTTCATTCAATTGTTTTCTGTTACTTACAGGAGTCACCCGAAATTCATCATTTTTTTTGCATAGAATCGTTGATATCTCCAAGACAGTTGACGTTAGAACCATTTGATTTCATTTGTATTTCATTAGAAAACAAAACCTTGAAGCTATCTAAATATGGGGCATTCCATCAAAAAAGTAGTTTAACCTACCACACGCTTTAAGCCACCTGTATTTTAGCAAAGTATAACTTCTTGGTATCTATAACTTTGATATAAGCGGATTTTGTGTAACTTTCATAGTTTTAGAAATATCTTCCACCCCTCCTCTTTGCCGGATCCGGCAGAATGTGAGTTACGGCTACAGTTGGAAAATGGAAGGGAGAAAATAAAACACATAACAAGGATAACTACAGGACACTGTTGTATGAACAAACATATGCACACAATAGGAGTGGCAACAAACACAGACTGTAGATTCTGCGAAGAGGAGGACGAGACTCCAATCCACTGGATATGCGAGTGCGAGGAACTCATAACTCTGCGACATAAACACTTTGGGGAAACAACAATCGAACCCGAACTGCTGATAAACACCTCACTAAATACACCAGTAAGCTTTTTTGAGAACATCGGAATACCTCTGTGAGGCAAGGTGAAGCACTGGGATGTGCACAATAGGTCTTTTAGGCCGCAGTGCAAAAGGGGGACCAACCCAACCAGAAGTTTATATAATAATACGGCTACAATTGATGGTATGATATAAAAATTCTGCAATTCTTGATTTTGAAAAGCACACACTTGTAATAATACATTGAACTACAAACATTTAAAAACTATTTAGCAAATATTACCTAGTGAGAGTTTTCCTGTACTTTGCTATGCGAGGAATTTTTGTAAGAAAAATATTCAATAATGTTGTGTATGTGTAAATCTCTAAACTACATAACATTTTCTGTAAAAAAATAAATAAAAATCAGAAATTGCTGTACCTTAATGTTAATTTACACTATGTATATGTATTCAGCTTCAAAAATAACACAAATCTGGTATAAACAAAAATGTTCGAGAGGGAAAAGAGAAATGGCGAATGCTTACACTAATTTATATTTTAAATAAATAAAATTGCAAGAGGTGTAAAGCTATAATCATATATTTTATATTGTATTGTATAATTTTACTCTATGTTTATATCTGTACATATATGTATTGGCAATAATGAATAAAATAAATTAAATAATGAGCGAACGTGCGACAGCGGGACACTGAAGCTTAAATTCGCATCTATGAGCTTCGCTACGCTGCTAAACCGAATACGCGCAATAGGCATATAGCGTCCGAATTGTTGTTCACTTTAATTATTAGTGGAATAAGCTCTTTGAATGTTGCAGTGCTCCCTCGCAGTTATTATTATCGAACGTGTCTTTATAAACAAAGAGTTGAATACGACCAAAATCAACAAAGCTATTAGCCACTATAAAAACACTAAAATAACCTAGCATGTCACAGCTAACTTAAAAAGCAGAGAGCTAAGATTTACAACAATATTCAGCATATTCACACGAGATATTTCATAGTTCTGCATTTTTGCGTGTCAAAAACAGTTTGAACGCGAGGGAAAACGCAAGTACCAATCCTAGATGGCCAGCGAATATGAACAAGTCGCAAGCGCTGTGGATAAGTTGCCCAATACTGCAAGGTCGTTTCAATAGAAAAGTACGAATCGTACGAGGGAATGCTGCATCGAACGGCCTTGGAAGCAGGCTTGCCGCAGCTTGACACGGAACCGCTTACAGATCTGTACTCAGATGATTTGCATGGTGGGAACAGAACCAAAAAGGAAACATCCCAAGCAGAGTAGGTACAAAGAGTCTAAAATAATCACAAAATCGTCAAATGACATCCAAGGGCGCGACCAGCAACAGGTATATGTAGCGAAGGTAGGAGGCGACAGGTAAATATTGTTTCTGAAATACTTGATAATCCTGGCATAACCAAACTAATTTCAGCTATTACACACACAACACATAGATCTTGTGAAGACCATATATGAAGAAGTAAAAAAAACAGGTAATTTATTTCTACCAATTTCATAGTTTGTATAAGATATCTGAAAATTGCGTAATAACATGTTCAGCTATTGAAAATATGACAAGGGCCATGTTATTTTAATGTTTAAGTTTGATCTTATCTATTGCACAATGGTTCCCGATAATATTCCATTTTCAAAAGTTAATTTATACAATTTGTGTGCTCTGTAAAGTTTTCGCTCGCCATAGTAATTATAAAACTTATTTAATATTCAGATTCCATTTTGGATTAAACGCAACAGACGAATAACCAATGTACATTTTAAGAACGTAAAAGATTTACTGGAAATTTTAAATAATTCAGATCAAATCGATGCCAATGATGGTGACATAGGGAGAAGAATTGTCTCTAACCTTGAGGTTCAAATTCAAAGTATCCGAATGGAAATACAAATAACCCACGATGCCACTCGCCTACAGCTAAAATCCTTAACTAGGTCAAGTAAAGCTTAAACTGAACTGCTCATAATAATAATAAAAGAAATGGAAATATTCAACTCAAAAATACAAAAAAATCAGAAAACTGATTATCGCTACTATGAGGATTTTCCTAAACCTTGTAATAAGAGAAACTATTTTTGATCTTGAAGAAGTGGGCACTACTTTAAATTGTCCAAAACCTGGATTAATTAAAATTAAATTCAACGAGGAAGTTTCGTGCACAAAACTATAGACATTTTGTCAAGAATATGCATTCTTCCAGTAACCAAAACATTAGAGAGATCAAGTCCGAGAAATTATTTGACTATGTTTATATGTATGCTAAAATCGTTTCTTAGCCTCACAAAAATTGTTATAGTTGGTTAAAAATATATTAAAACTTACGCAGCACTATTACAATTAACAGAACATAGACCTTCAGCATATTGTTATTTTAACAGCCACGTTAACACTCGCCGTTTTGCTCATTCACATAGAACAAATTAAACTGAATTTTGCATACAGCTGATTTAAGTGTAGCTGTTAATCGTAAATTTACAATATTTGAAGATAACCTCGCAGAGACAAACAAACATTATCAGGCACGTCTTGCAATTAATTTAATGCCTACATCGCACATTTAAGATTAAAATTAACGTAGCGACTGTAAATAGAATTAACGTTGTAGAAGTAACTTCCAGCTCATTCATTGGTCAAAGTGTTCATAACATGTATTGGTATGTTGAGCTTTCTATATATGAAAATAACTTGGAAACACCAATGTTTTTCATATAAACCTCAGTTTTGTATGGGACACCTACAGAGAGATCAAAATAGAACTAAATCGAGGGAGCCCTTGAAAATAATAAAACTTGCCTAATCTGTAGCATGGTTTTTGACCACATAGAATTCTAAAATTTAAAATGCATTTTAGCATTTTATTTAAGTTACCCACATGTTATTTTAATGTTACCTATCAATTTAATCTATAAGTTTGGCTTAAATTGCATATTTTTGCATACGTGTGTCGCTTAGTAGGCTGTGTCACATGATCTAACAATACAGTTAATCTTATATTACAAGAGCCGATGCCGTCCAACCGTAAGCAGGCGCGCGCACCTGCCGATCGCGCAGCAACACGCAGCAACCATTTGTATTGTTAACGCTGGCAGGGCCGGACGTAGGCTGGCTGCCGCCTTGAGCACACATTTTTATTGTTAACCGTTACTTTACGCTGGCAGGGCCAGACGTAGGCTGGCCACGAGTTCTAGTCTTATACAGGGTGTTTCAAAACAAATGCGAAAAACTTAAGCGGCTAATTCCTTGTTCAAAATAAAGGATAGTTTATTATATAAACATTGGGTCAAAAGTCAACCATTAGGGAGATATCGCACTGCAAATGTGGCGGAAAAATAATGTTTTTATTTGTTATCTTAAAAACGAAAAGAGGTAGAACAATAAAATTTTATGGAATTATTACTATTATAAAAATACACTTTTTGCATAGTTCTCAACTTTTTTAAAAAGGGTAGAGGGGATTGAATTAGACTACCGCTATCATTCTTCTTAACTAAATTTAAGAAAAACTTACGTAGTGACAGGGAAAAATATCAATTGATAGCCTGGTTTATTTAGAAACTTTCTTGTCTTTTGCAATTTTTTCATAAAACTTACCGTTTCCAAATAAAAAAATAAAACGCAAAGCATTGCATGTCGAGAAAAAGAAATGTATTTTAGAAAAATAATCTAGTTGGCTGTTAAGACGTTTCTTATTGTTGTTTTATTTGACATTGCTCACTTAGTTTGAATACAAAATACGACTAATTTAATCAAAAATTTATTATCTGATCATTTAATTATTCAGCCATATTTGCAGTGCGATATCTCCCTAATGGTTGACTTTTGACCAAATGTTTATATAATAAACTATCCTTTATTTTGAACAAGGAATCAGCCCCTTACGTTTTTCGCATTTGTTTTGAAACACCCTGTATATAAGAATAGAAGTCCTGACTTATTCACTCACTCATCAACGCCCAGCCCAAACCCTTGGACCTAGAAAGCTGAAATTTTGCACAGAGGTTCCCTTTATGATGTATACAAGGAATAAGGACGTTGACGTTGATTGCGAAAATGGCATTTGAAATTTGGCAGGCAGAATTCTCATACGGAGTACATATCCGCTATGAAAGGATTTTTGGGAAAGGGACGGAACGGGACGGAGACGGATTCGGAAAAAGGGACGGGGACGGAGAAAGAGACGGGAACGGGAACGGAGACGAGATGGGATGGGATGACAGAAAATAATTAGCCATTAGGCTATTTAATACACAAATAACGAAAATGGCATTTATTTTTAAGTCCAAGATGGTGGACATGAGATAAGGGAAGGGACGGCACGGGACGGGACGGGACGGGACGGGACTGGACTGGACTGGACGGGACTGGACTGGACGGGACGGGACTGGACGGGACGGGACAAGACTGGACGGGTCGGGACGAGACTGGACGGGAAGGGAAGGGACGGGACGAAACGAGACTGGATTGGACGGGAAGAGACGGAACGAGACGGGACGGGGCGGGCGGAAAAGGAAGGGAAGGAATAGGATGGAAGAGGAGAGGACGGGAAGGGACGGGATGGACGGGACGGGACTGGACGGCAAGGTAAGGGACGGGACGGGACGGGAAGGGACGGGACGGGACGGGACGGGGCGGAACGGAACGGGACGGGACCGAAAGGGAAGGGATGGGATGGAAGGGGAGGGACGGGACGGGACGGGAAAGGACGGGACGGGATGGGACTGAACGGGACTAAACGGGACGGGAAGGAACGGGACGGGAAGGGACGGGATGGAACGGGACGGGAGGGAAAGGAACGGGAAGGGGTGGAATGGAAGAGGAGGGGACGGGACGGGACGAGACGGGATGGGACGGTACGGAGACGGGGACGGAGAAAGGGATGGGGACGGGGATAGGATGGGATGGGATGACAGAAAATAATTAGTCATTATTTAATACACAAATAACGAACTTCGCGCGAACGAAGTCGTGGGTAATAGCTAGTTGTAGTATAAATGTGGTTTTATAAAGTGCAGTGTAGACAGTGGCCATACTTTTCATAGGCTCCCGACATCAGTTTTATTTTTGATCGTCCTGTAGAAACTGCATAACAAAGAATCAGCATTGAAAATGTGAAAAAAAGTGTTCAAAATCGTTTTGAAACTTATTTTTACACAAGCGTTCATATTAGCTTGCATTAAATTTATTACATAGAGGTGGTGCCCCGACCGCCTCGAACACATGTGATATGAATATGGATACCAACTTTTCGAGCGCTGACCTTCCTACAGCATATCAGCAAATAACCTTGCTTGCACGGCAGGAGGAAAGCAAAGTCACACGAGATAATAGTGAAAACAGAAAACGTCAAGCGGAATCCACAGATAAAAATCTGGTGTGATACACTCACACAACTTCCTTTTACAGTGATCTTATAATTAGTCAAAAATTTAATTTTTAATTTTTAAGCATTTGTCAAAAATTACGAATTCTACAAAAACGGTACAAAATAGAGCGTTAGTTGAAGAGACAAATTTTCTCTAAAATCTTAAGCAGAATTAAAAAATGTAATAATATACCGGGTGTTCCATTTAAAATAGGAGTTAATAAAAAAAATAGAAAAAAAAACAAAAGAAACCCACTTTAGAAGTTTTCAACTGGAAAATCACCTATCTCACGTCAATGCACATTAAAAATGTAATAAAAATGTAAAGTTTGAAAAAAATCGTTAGAGCCGTTTTTGAAAAAATCGAAAAAAACTGAAAAATCACAAGAGTAAACACCTACTTCCGGTTATGCGATTTTCTTCAAAAGCTTGCTGTCTCATCTACATAGTACACAAAACTTATATATGAAGTTTCAACGCCATACCTCTTTTCGTTTTTGAGATATTCTGTTCACAGACAGACAGACACACAGACAGACACACAGACAGACACACAGACAGACAGACACACAGACCAATGAAAAAAAAATGTTTTTTGGGATCAGGGGACTCTAAAACGTGAAGATCTGTTGAAAACTCAATTTCGAATTTTTGGGGTGAATCCAATACTTTCTTTATCGTAAAAGGAAGTAAAAATAAGCCAAATACAAGATATTTTTCCGATATCTCCACCCAAAACAGATTTGAAATTATTGCTAACATCGTAGAAGAATCGGCAACTGCAAACAGTGAACAATTAAAACAACAAAAAATTCCTCCCATTTTCTTACATAAAGCAAACGTATATCAAGAAATCCTAAAGGACCTTAATAAACTTCTAAAAAGCAAGTTTACGACTCAACAAAAAGGCGGTAATATTATCAAAATAAATACAACAACTATTGAAGACTTCAGACAACTCACCGCTTATTACGATACTTGTAATCTAGAGTACCATACATTCAGCTCACCAAACGATAAACAACTATCAATAATAATAATAAATGTACCGTTCTCTATAATTGAAGAAGAGATAAAGCTAGAATTAGTCAACACCTATTCTATTAAAAAAATTGCTAGACTATTAAACCGTTGAACTCGAGAAAAACGAAAAGGCCATGCAAATATTCAATCTACAATATTTAATGCATGCCGTTGTATCTGTCGAGGCCAGGCGTAAACACTACGATATACCGCAGTGCACTCGTTGCCAGCGATTTAATCATACAAAAAACTTCTGTAAATTAACACCGTGATGCGTAAAGTGCCGGGAAAATCATTATTATTCATAATGCCCCAACAACAAACAAACTCAACCAACTTGCGTGAACTGTGGTGAAAACCATACTGCAAACTACAGGGGCTGCAAATACCACCAAGAGCTTAAGAATAATAGTATATTATTATATGAGCGATTATGACAGCCATTATTCACGAAGATGACATTTGCGCCACAAGCCGAAGGCGCGTGGCGCAAGTCATCTGAGTGAATAATGACCATAATCGCGAATATAATACGCTATTTTATCTACTCCTATGCAATAGGAGCCTTGTGTTCATATTTCAGAATTATGACATTTGTGACAGCTGTTAACTTCAAAAGTCATTTAATAATAAGGATTAATTTTGTGATTGGCTACAACCTATTGAATAATGAAAATAAAATTTTCTGATTGGTTGCAATTTGCAAACTATTGAATAATGAAAATAGAATTTTATGATTGGCTGCAAACCGTGAATTATGAATCATAATTCATGGCCATTGTGCAGTAGGAGTAGATAAAAGAAATTACCCAAAATTCACCAGACCACAGGTAAAAAGCGCGATTAATATTAACCCAGGTATGACCGTATGGAACCAATCGTCAACTCAAGCAAATACTTATGCAGCTAGTGTAAGACGAAACACACAAAATGCACTAACAAATGCAACTCTGTCCCCAACTAATATAAATCATGATAGAGGTGATATCATGAAAACTTTAATCCATCAATTTATTCAATATATTAAGCTTCATATAGAAGGTATTATCAAATCAATTATATCATCTTTGCTCACGAACACCATTAATGGACCATAAACATGCAATAAAAATCTTTAAAATAGTCAACTGGAATGCTGATGGGCTTAAAGCAAAACGACGAGCCTTCGTAGATTTTCTATCAAGATATAATATTGATCTTGGTTGCATCGCTGAAACTCACATCATACCCGAGCAAAAATTTAAAATATCTGGATTTAAAATTAATCGAAGCGATAGTACAATTATTGGTTCCGGAGGAACAGCAATAATGGTTAAAAACAAAATTAAACATTATCAAATTGAACTACCACATCTCATCAATGTGCAGGCTACAGTTATTATCTTGGAACTTGAAAATTGCTCCAAACTGAAAATTATATCCGCCTACAATCAACCAAACAAAAGAATCCGGGAAGAAGACATAGGTAATGGCGCTATTTAATGAAAACATTCCAGAATAGATCATCGCCCCGATATTTTAGATATGTTACTACACAAAAATTGTGTGTTTCGTATTAGTCAAAGAGTAATGTGTGAGCTAAATTCTGACCACCTCCCGGTAGTGATATGATTTCATACCAATTTTATAAAAATCAACAGCAAAGAAAGTTTAATAAAAGGTAAAGTAGACTGGGCGCTATTTCAAACAGAACTAAGCTTGGCCCTGAAACCTTATCGTACTATACAAACACCTGAAGACATACCTAAATTTAGCAATCGCAAACTACACCAATGCTATCAAAGACTCTATACAAAAAGCAGCTAACAGTAAAAAATCACAGAAACAATATAATCTGGCAGAAACTCCGAACTACATTTTGGACTTAATTAAAGATAAAAACCGCACTAGAAGGTTATGACAATCCACTAGAATCAAGACATTTAAAATTAAAATGAACAAACTGGTACACCACATAAATTGGGAACTACATAACAACGAAATTAACAAATATCAAATATATATAAGTGATATAGAACCTGGTGACACACAAATGTGGAAAGCTACAAAGTGAATATTAAAACAGTCAACCTTAATCCCTCCTATCACTGCAAACTCCCAAACCTGCTGCAGTGATGCAGAAAAAGCGAACGCTTTCGCAGACTATGTCGAAAGTGTCTTCAAAACACCAAAGGAAGTAATTGATAATGACATGCATACTGAAGTTTTAAATACAATATCTAACAATCCTTCACTAGACTTATCAAGTATTACTACCACCTGTCCAGCAGAACTAAAATTGTATATAAAACAATTAAAGAACAGAAAAGCACCTGGAAATGATTTAATTACCAACACAATACTGAAACACCTTCCAAGGAAAGCTGTAACATACCTTTGTACATTTTTCAACGTTTGTCCAAGAACAGGTTATTTCCCGAAAGAATGGAAAACCGGTAAAACATAAAAGGCTTGTCTCCAATTACAGGGCAATAAGCCTACTGACACCACTGTCGAAGATTCCGGAAAAAGTCGTTTACACCAGAATGAATAACTTTTTGGAAGAGTCAAACACAATCCTCCCATTTCAGTTCGGGTTTCGGTTGAAACATTAACTACACAACAACTATTGAGATTAGTTGAAATAATAAATAAGGGTTTTGAAAAAAAAATGCATACTCTGACTGCCTTCTTAGATGCTGCCAAGGCATTTGATAACGTTCTACACACCGGGCTACAATATAAAATATTAAGAACTGGAATGTCTGCATATCTATATAATATCTGCACATCTTTTCTACAGAACAGAACCTTTACTGTAAGAATAAATGGGGAAAAATCAACATCGAGAAAGGGGTTCCCCAAGGTTTCATTCTTGGTCCTCTTTTATATATATATATATATGAGTGATATACCTAGCTATCAAAACACAACCTTATCGATGTATGCAGACGATACTGCAATAATCTCGTAGAACAGCGATATTATCATAGCTAGGAATAATCTGCAATGGGCAATAACGGATCTAACTAATTGGCTCGTTAAATGAACAATATCTTTAAAGGCTGACAAATGCGAAGGATTACTAATATTTACTCTGAGAAGGCCAGCAGGTCCACCAGAAAATAACATACCATGGAACTCAAAAGATGCGGTAATAAAATACTTAGGACTATGGTTAGATCGAAGATTAACCTGGATATAAATGGAATAAATAAAAAATCCTCTTTAAAAACAAAGTGCACCATACTAATATAGATGTGCATCCTGAGATCGGTCCTGACTTATGCGTGTGCTATTTGGGGCACGGCTTCTCATACCCAAATTTAAAAAGTGCAGTCGTTTCAACATAAAGTGCTCCGCATTGCAACGAAATGTCCCTGGTATATACGCAACCCACAAATACACAAGGAACTGGAAATAGCCACTATTCAACAATTTATTAAGTCATCGGCCGAAACCTTTTTCGAGCAATTGCAAAACAGTACTGGAGCAACCTAATACAACTTAGGCCAAAAATCACAACTCACTCGGCTAAACAGAGACTACCTCAAGATATACTAACCAATAACGATTGCAATGAAATAAATTGTACTACTAGCTTTCAAATTATATTTGTTATATTTGTTAATATCTTTGTTATGTATAGTTAAATAGTCATATACTTATATGTTCTTACAATCATTAATTAACATGTTATTTAAAAAATAGTTCTCCTATTAATAAGTCACAGGAATGTTTAATAACGGACCCTTCATGTTAAATATAATATATCAACAAAACCATGTATAACATCCTGTATGTTGAGCTGGTCTGAAATATATGAAAAAAAAAACCGATTTATCTCAGAGAGTTTATGTTTCTGATTCTGTTGTTACTTATTTTCTTAGTTACTTCCACATCGTGAATATATGAATATTTCTATAGGAATTACACAAGTCCTAATACTGAATACCGGTACTGTCTTGCAGTAGAGGAGCAGGTTACTTTTGCTAGTTGATTTTTTAGCTTTGAGTCTCATTAGGTGGCTTTTTGGAATTTTTGCATGCTTTAAATTAGTTCTGGTTAGCGCTGCCCTAATTTTAAATTCTCTCCTATAATTATCAAGCAGTTTGGTAAGCAACTCTCCGATAGGCAACCCTTATTGCAATTATTCTGCACTATTCTATTTGTTGCTAGATAAAGGATATCTCTTCTTGCAGTCACACTTTTCAGGCTGTTTTTTTTTGCATCTTCTGGCCCAAAATTTTGGAAAGTTTTGATAACTGGTAACTGGTCGATTTTTGAGTTCCTTTCCCATTTTAAACTTGGTGTGAGCTGCTGGTGCCTCGACTGTGTGCTTGATTTATGGGCTAATTAGTGTAGCTTCGCTCTGTTTCGATTCGAGGAGGATCTACAAAGCACATGTGTCCTTTAAGACGTTCGTATTTGATTTGGTTGTACTTACGTCATTCGCAATTTGCGGATTCGTTTGAGGTCAGCAGCATTCTTGCACTTTATGGCTGCCCGTCATCACTCAAGGTAAGCTTTCACTAGCCTCGGCTCCTTAATCGTAGATTTATTTAGGCATGATGCGTTTATAGCCATTTTTCCTGTCGGCTGCCAGTCATCACTACAGCCAAATTTACTTGGGAGAGTTTGGACGCTTCCTGCGGGCATCCAAACCGTCGATTTGGGTTCCTGAAACTGTCAAGTTGTCACGGAATTCCGCAACTCCTGTGGGCTACGCTAGAGAGTGTAGCACTGCACTTACCTGCAACGTATCCACCGCTTCCTCGGCTCGCTCGGCCTTCCGCTGCGACTGCCGAGGCCCTCGCTGCTCCAGCCGTATTCGACCCCCTCAAGCCAACAGAAAGCTTAGGCCTCGACATGTTTTTCCTACAGGCAAGAAACTGATATAGCTATTACTCATTGCGCCTGGTGTATTTTATAGTTAGTTAGTAGTGCCTCGTTTCGTTAGTAGCTAGGGCATGTGTGATATTTCTAGCATAGAAATGCTTCGTATAGTTAGATATTAGGGCATGCGTTTGTATAGGTCAGATGTGTTGTTATGATAGGGCTTTTGCAAATTTCGAGCGACCATTTTGTGCAGTTTAGTAAACCTTACTGAATTATTAATCGAGCTTACCCGAGTCCGTGAAGTCAGTCCTGCGGCGTAAGGGTGCAGAAGCTTTCGGTTTTGAATTAGCCCCGAGCCACGTCTTCTCTGCGGAACCTACGAATTGCAGAATAGCTAGCTTTCATGTTGCTGCCTTGTTTTCATTTACTTACTAGAGCCCTGTTTTGGAGGTTCTGCTGAAGAAGGCTGTACTTACAGCTCGTTTGCGGTCTTCGTCGCCATTTGCTTGTCAGCCGCCTGACGGTTGCCGCATTGTTTCGTTTTGGTAGTGGCTAGAGAAGCGACTTCGGTAGCCGTTTGCCTCACTTTGGAGTCACCGCGAACTCATTAACTATTTTGTCGGAACCCTTTTCGCTGAGTTTGCAGTTTAAGTTCATGACTAATTAATCTCGGGTTAGTAGCGGTTGTGTCGCAAGGCCCGCCGCCGGTAGGCTCATTGTCAATTCCGCGTTACTGTAATTTATTTGCGAGACTCTACGTAGGTACAAGTTTGCCGAGGGATTATTCAAGCGATTGCCTTAGCGTTCATAAATGTACTTGATGAATTTCCACTGAGAAAACCACCCTGCTTTTATATGGCTATATATCCTGGTTGTTTTTGATCCCTAGAAATTTTGAATATTTACTTTAGAATCTTTCTGAGCTGATACTCGGGGTTTCGCATCAGCTGTGCGCTTGCATAACCCGGCTCTGCTACATCCTGCCTCACAGGGTACCTCCAGCCTATTTTATTGTTACGCGTAATTTTAATACTCGTTACGTTTCTTTTAAACCCCGTGTTATTTCGTGCTCTCGCGGAATGCCGTCACCTGTGTAGGGAACTCTATTGGTTTATGCCGTGCATGCAGTGTTTTAATGTGTTAGCATATGCGCAGATATTTATAGTCATTACTGCTCGTTGCCTATTGTTTGTTTGATATACAGATATTTATATTTATTACTGCGTGTCGCCTACTGTGTGTTTTTTTGTTGTTGTTAGAAATGTACATATATTTATATTTATTGCCACGTATCGCCTATGATACTTGCATCTATTTTTGCATACTGCCTGCTGTGATTTTGGATCTATACATCTATGTTTGCTATGCACTATAGTACCCACCAATATTAAAATAAAGCTGTGTTATATTCATTGGTCGTTGGTTTGTTTATTTTTGATCTGCTGGAAATTGTCCTTACCTTGTGATTGGTCCGGCACAAGGATTAGATCTACGTCGAGGACCTGGCGCACTCTCCTATTTTTTTTTAATTCTCTTTCAGCATAGCTGGAACCCTGCGACTCTCGCGGCGAGCTAGCCCAACTAGGCCGATAATTACCAGCCGGCAAAATAACCAATACAACTTTCGCCGAAAGGTAAGGCCGACCGTCTATCTTCCCTTACACAATGCAGAACTGGAGCGTTGGAACCTATTACACAAAAATAACCGTTTAGCCCATACCTAATCTTTAAATTCGGATTCAATTCTTGGTTTAATAATGTTTCCGCACAATCGGATAATTGAAGAAGTTATACTGATAACTCCATATTTACATTACAGTCTACTACCCTTATGTTTATATATTGCCCTTGTGCATGCTTTATTCCAATTATCCGGTATGGCACTTCCTCATTATCATTTATTATGTTTGGAAAGATTCTCCAATTCGCACTTTCCTTTCGTCTGGCTTGATTTCTACCACTTTATATTTTTAACTATTTTCTTGTATATTCTGCTTTTTATCCTAAATCACTGTACATTTTTTTTCTGTGTATAGTTAACACTTTTGTAATACGTTTGCTAGTGTTCAATGTCTATAGGATATTGATAACTTTTCTGTAACATCGCTTTTTAGTGTCCACACTACACACTAGCTTCTTTGCATCTTGTGTTACTTAGGTGAGTAATTATTTTAGTACATGTGTCCTTTCAAAATATATTTATGCGTCTTTAACTGTTTGTTTAACTTTTTGGAACTCAGTTTTATCTCTGCTGTGTTTAGTCGGAAACTGCTTAAATACATTTGCCTTTCATCCCTTACAAGAGCTCTTTCATTGTTCCACCAATACTGGTTTTAATTTATTATATTTTTAGTTAAATTTTTCTACCAATAATTTGCTTGCCGTTATGTGAATAGCTACTATAAGATTTTCATACATTTTGTATTTTCACTTTATTGCTTAATCCTAATTTGTATAAGAAATGTATTGAAGAGTTTCTAAAGTAATTTTTATAAGGAAAACATATTCTGAATCTAAGAAAGAAGTGTCCGAACCCGCACTCTGAACTTCTCTGAACTTGTACATTTTGAACATCCAGCGCATTTTCTTTAGCATTATCAAATAATGCATTATAGATTTGGGGTTACGAGATGGTTGTGTCTATGTATACCGGTGAATACCTTTGTGACTGTAAAATCCACTCTTGATTCGCAACGAATATCGATGGCAACATCCTCATTCACGCTCCACGTTGTTGTTAACGACTTCTTCTCCATACCTTGTACTTTATCGTGCAACTCTTGTCCTGTTCTTCTATTCATTATGCTATTCTCCAAGTATCACAATTTCCCTGCCGATATTAATATTATCTGACGCTGCCATAAATACATTGTAAAGTTCTTCTTTTTTTATCATCATTTGAATTATCGGTTAGGGCATATACACCAAGGATGATTAGGTATTGACCATGCAGATTAATCCGGTCATTTATATACCTCCAACTTACAATTTTCCATACCTGCATCAATACTACGTTGTTCTTTTGGAATTCGTCTGCACGATCGAACATAATAATCTTCGTCGCGACATAACTCTCCATTCCTTCTCGTTTTTGTGAGAACTGCAATGTCTATGCTAGTATTTCTGCGATCAGTAGACCTCGCGCTACTTTTTTCTCACATCTCTCTTAAATATAGTAGAGAACTACGGTCAGACATACCAACACCTATTAAATAAGTACTGAAATGCCCCCCAGACATCTCCATTCGAGAAACTTTTGGGTAGACACTGACTATGGAGCATACTTATGAGTAAGAGTAAAATGTCGATTGTGAAAAAAAACGTTTGTATTTTTTTATTTAAAACAATTGACGTTTGTTCGGGTATTTGGGCCTATACCCAAGGTGTAAAATCTAGCGAATGGGCTGAGTGTCGAAGGATTTCTAAACCCAGTCCAGCCGCTTTTAATATCGCGGCAACGTATTTGCACGGGGACGCAATATACTGATGTAATAGCATTCATTTTCGCAGTCGTCCACAGCGTTCGGTCTTTCTTTGGTATTTGATTTGATCAGATAGACGCACTAATACGTTGATACTACGATCATTGTCAAGAAAGTCGAGAAACCGAGAGCATCACTTTGCATGCTGACTGTTTCATTCTTAACTTCTTTGGAGGTTTTGAGTTGAAGTGGTATGCTCGCTTGTTTAATAGAGAAGCAGCGAGCGGCACAAAGCTATTTGTACGAACTCAGGAGCTCCTGTTTTACATATTATACGTGGTGAATATGCAGTGAAGTTAATAAGTGCTATTTATTATTTGACTCTGTAAGCTCGCTTTGCCTTCAAGTCAGTATTATTGACAAATTAAGTTAAATATTTCCTGCCTCTTCTAGATAGCTTCCACAAGTCCTTTCGCTTCTGCATGCTTATAGCTTTTTTTCTAGCAACTGGAGCTTACCTACATTTATAGTTAGTTATTCGTTATTCTAGTGCTCGCCCACGGATATCAGTTTGTGCTTTCCTCCCCCTCTTTTTATGGAGGGCCTCAAAAATTTTCAATAGACAGGTTGGATTGTGAGCAGCCTACTAGATTTGAAAAAGTATAGATTGTAATCGTGACGTTACCATAATTATTTTACTATGTTTATATGTAGGGTAAAATTATTTCTTAACCTCACGAAAATTGTTATAATTGGTTAAAAATATCTTAAAACCTACATAGCACTATTACAATTAACAGAAAATAGATCTTCAGCATATTGTTATTTTAAAAGCCACGTTAGCACTATAAACTTACTTGTCGGTTATGACCTAGATCCTAGATTATTCAACTGAAATCAGCGTCATAATAAAAAGTGGTAGGATAATAGCTTTTTGTAGTACAAGTATGTTAAATTACAAATCATTCGGCTAGAAAATTTGATCCCTCTAAGATGTCGGGCCGAGTGGAGTCTTTTCTCAAATAAGAGTAACATAAGACGGAGGAAAACATCTGAATAAAATTATTTGGGTTAATGACAATCTAAACATTAGCAAACGTATTTTTTTGTATTACGTTTGCTTGTGTTGCTATGACAATAAATATCGACAATTAAGTGAAATCCTTACTTGTTTATTTTGGAACAGCGTATATGTATCGCTGCTTTTTGCAAGTTCATCCCAGCAGGTCTAAGAAAATTATTTTTGAAAGTATAAAATTGAATTCAGAGTAAGCTGTGATTTTATGGAACAGCAATATGATAGAGCAGTTAAATTTTTTAAATATACGCCATTTACTGGAAAATATGTTCCAATATGTATTTAAAAGTCATCGTGCTATAACTTGATGGAGTAGTTAAAATCTATCACTGCAAAATTGTAAAAACTTCAATTTCTTCTTAAAAATAGTACAAAATAACAGAAGTTCTGATGTCGAGCAATTACAAAAATAAAGGTAAATTTGTCTGCTACCTATTTAGAGAACGTAAAAGCGCACCACCTAAATATAAAAAGATAGTTCAATACCCTTTTCGCGATTAAAAAGACACCATGACCCTAACATTCCTGTTCACAACCAATCATACCGAAAGCAGCTTAATTTACCATCACTGCACTGTCAGCAGTCACCCGTGGCAAAACAATCGTGAACGCATTATATATTTTACATATGGATACCCTATATATGTGACTTACCAGTTTATGTTCTTGTATAAAAAATATTCAATTATTAATTACAAAAAAGCGCACACTTGAAGTAGCACACTGAACTACAAGAAAAATTTTAATTTTAAAAATATCTAGAGAATATTATTGAACATTCCTATATATTTTGAGTTTTCAAATTATAATAGACATTTAATTTCTATCAACTGCTATTTTTTGCATGAGATATCTGAAAATTGCATAATAAAACAATCAGAATTGAAAACAAGTACAAAGGTCGCATTACTTCAATGTTTAAGTTTGAGCTAATCTTCCGCATGGTCGTTCGCGATAATTTTCCACATTAATTTGGTATATGATTTGGGGATAGTATTTTTCTCTCTGTCTTTACTCATTATAAAATTTGTTTCCTATTACAGTTTTCACATTGGATTAAATCCAACAAAGAAGTAACCAATGTAGATATCAGGGATGTGAGAGATCTACTCATTTACCTCAAAGTTTAGTCAATTTAAATAAAATAGATCTTTTTACATTTTTTATATGTTCTACCCTTATATCTTCTAACGCCTGAGTTGTAATTCAGGACTAACGACATTAAACGTTCTCCTCTTTAATTTTTCAATGCAAGCAATTTTTAGAACTCCACGTCATCTTTCTTATACTACATTTTTTAAAATACTATTTATAGATCTTGCTGTAATAAAAAATATTTTTAATTAAATTCATTTTTAGATAAACAGACATAAGATGGAAGACCTGAAAGACACTATTTTGTTACCTGTCATTCCATATCACGTGTTCACTCAGTTTATAAAGTTTCGTCGCAATTCGTATAAAACTTGAGATTTTCTAGTCGATTCAGTAGAATTTCTTCTGATAGTTTCCGGAAATTGTGAAAATTTGGCATCGGTCATTGATTAAAATCCCGACTAAGGAGAACATTCATTTTACTGAAATCACTACAAGGGTACTTCGAAAACGATGCCCAAAAAGATCTGCTACTGCACAGAATTGTGGGCAAAGTGGCTAAGTTAGTCATTAAAAATAGGCAAATTAGCATTGAAACGATAGCCAAGACTGTAAATATTAACAAAAAATCGATTGAATCGATACTGAATGAAATTTTGCACACCAAATAATGTCATCTTGATAGGTGCCAGGAGACTTGACACCCTTATACAAACAGGATCGAATAACATTTGTCGTGAACTTTTGGCCCGTTCCGATTCAAATTCTGACAACTTTTCTGGTAGAATTGCCATTCTGACCGATAGATGGGTTTAGTACTATTACCCCGTCTCATACCCCATACCCGAGTGGCGTCATTCTAACTCTCCACCTACAAAGAAGTTCAGAACGAAACTGTCTGCAGACAAATTCTTTCGCCGTGTCGCTTTTAGAATTGCTTGACGCTGGTGTGAAACAAAATTCTTCAACAGCACGACAATGCACCGTCGCATAAACTCGTTGCAGCGACATCAAAAACGGCTAAGTTTGGTTTCGAAATCCTTCCACGCCACGCCTATTGCCTGATCTCGCACAGTTGCCCTTCATTTTGTTCAAGAAATTAAAAGCTTGCCCATTTTAGAGACGATGACAGCTTAAAAACTGAGGTGGCTTCATAGTTAAAGGGTAAAAGTGCACAAGAAGATTGTGAAGCTGAAACATCGCTGGGCCAAGTGCGTCGACTTTGCAAGAGACTAGGTACATCGAGAAGCTGATTTAAATGCAGCGACTGGTCGTAAATTTCAAGTACTTGAAGATAACCTTGCAGAGACAAGCACAAAATTATTATGTTTTTTTTGTAAGTAGTTTCATCTTTGTTTTTATAAAATAATAAAAATACAAGGAAGTAATTCGCCTAAATTTGCAATTTTAGATAATATAGCCACGATAGCTTCACATTTGCATGAAAAATAGAATTAGTAGCTATTTATACAACCAGTTCAGTCATTCTCTCCATATTGGAGATTTTCTCACGTTCACGCATGTTTCAAGCTTACTTTAAACACTCACATTCACTCACGCACACGTTCACGGCGTGAGCCGTGACATTTATTTGAAAATCCAGATTCATATTTCAAACCAATAAGTGATCGAAATCAGAACTAAAAAGTTGTAAAATAAAATATGTACACGAGACATAATTTACAACGTACAAGAACTTTTTCTACAACCGTCTTAAAAGTCTTTCTACCAATATCTTTCATGGAGTTCACATACCTCTTACTAATACAAAAATGTATTGCGATGGTTTTAAGCCCTGAATCCTACCTCTGTGAGCACTGCAAAGTAATGAATAATTCATAAAAGCTCAGAATGGGAGATGGTATCTAATTGCAATAAGTAAAATAAATCAGACTTGAAGTAGTAATCATATTTGCAAGGCAATACCAGTAATAAGTAAATTAATTTCATAACATAAGGAAAAAAGCAGAGCTCAAACCGTAGAGAATGGGTTCACACAATATTTAATTAATTTAAAATAATAAAGGGGATGGTGAAATGTTGAAGCCAATCCAATTAAGAATGAATCGATTATGAAAATAATTATTACATGCTTGTCGAGTGTATTTGCAAGTCATAAGTCATTAATAAAAAAAATTCTTTTTGAGCGTATTATAATATGGTAATAAAGCAGAATGCTAAGAGAAAAGTGCAACGAGCACAAATTTAAACAGATCTAAGGCAATTAAATAATAGAAAAATGGATCATCGATATTCAAGATTAGTTGGAATCCAAACAGTGAATTGACTTAAAAGTGAAAAATGAAATGGACATTTATTTGAACACCAAGTGTTAAAAAAGGAAGTGCGCGAAATGAATATGTAGAAGTGAGGTTAGGATTCAGCCTCGATTTGAGAAACAACGAATTTGCGGTTTTCGCTTAAAACAAACGACGATCTACTGACGCTTCAATTAAGCAGGAGAATATAAAATTACCTGTTAGATCTGCTCATTGAGTTGTTGTAATTAATATCGAAATCACAAAACGACCAGCAATTGATAAATTCTCATAACGTAGATTTGTGACAGATTAGCTCGAGTGAAGCATTTTAGTTTGCATTTGACCTACGCTCCAGTGGCGTACAAATAGATTTTAAAAACTAACTGTGAACCCATAAACTGAGTAAGAGCTCATGTTCTGCCGTGAGTTTAGCAAACAAAATTTAAATTGCAGGTAGATTAAATCACAAGTAGGGGCGTAAGATCATTTATTTAAATTTGAGTTACTATACAGCTCATTTTTAATTATCCCTGAGAGACTTAGTTAATTCATTAGTGCTTTGACGAACCCAAACTAAAATATTTGCTGTGGTAGCTCTAGTTTTATTTATTTAAAATTAGCTAGTAGTATTTAAAGAGGGCTAGACCCACTACTGTATATGTTGCTAGACAATACGTTTAGCTTTAATGTGTAATAACTATTTGTAATACAAGTGCTAAAAGTAACGGTTTGTAGTACGAAACATGAAAATTATTAAACCAAGCCGAGTTTCATAACATGTCAAGTTCAATAACACGTGTACCACGAGTTTGCATACAACACATTTTCTACGACCTAAAATTTATTTCCATAAATACCGATTTCAGAAATGCTTACATTTTTGACAGTTATAATTTGTCATAATAAAAATGGCAGTGAATAGGTAGCTGGTAGCGGTAACTATTTCTGCAGCGGGTACCTAGTTGTCAAAAGCAATTAGTAAAATTTTTAATTTAGTTATTACATGATGCTCTAATTATTTAAGACACTTTACCTCTCCTAACGAAAAACGTATAATAACTTTATAACCTCACTTCCAGTTTAAAATACGACAAGACTTTTAGCCTGCTAAGTTCTACTTCGTCGCATACGGATGCAGTTGCCTAATGTTTCCTAAACGTGTGACGTTAGCTCCAGCACAAATGTGTAATTTTCACATTAAATTTTTGCCCATTTGTCCAGCGCTAATTTCCGTCCCTATCATAAACTTGCATCAGCTTTATACTCGAAAGACAAGTCCACCAGCGGTGCGCTGAGTTGCGTGCAAATACGCACGACTCCGTCCTCTCTTAAAAGTACCTGAAACGAAACACAGATAAGGAAGCGGTCGAAGAGTATAAAAACAACTTCGGGCGTCATTTCGAGGAACTTGAGCCTTGAGTCTTCTGACTTGAATTCCCCTCCTGATCACCAGGCTCTTTGGAGCCTGGCCCCTCTTTCCTGATCAACAATAACCTTTTCCCCAGTGTTACGTATAATTTATCATTCAGATGCAATTGAGAAAATTTTTCGAGTGACCTATAGTTTCTAAGTGTATATTTGGTTGCATACTCATTTGTCATATTTGAGATGTTTTGGGAAACCTTGAATTTTAGGGGATTACCTATAATAAATTTTCAAAATAGATTTAGAGTACGATTTCCGGCGACAATTTTATAAGACTGACTTCGAGAGATTGTTCCTTCTGGGGCTGTATATGTAATCTGGATTTTTTTCTTTATGTGGATAATATAATTCCTAAGTTATTATGGATCCTGTTGATCAATCTTAGGAAATATTGTGTGAGATTGCTGGAATGGAGCCAGTTATACTGGCATAATAACTTATTTATGCAAGAGCACTCACTCATGGCCACCCTGCAACTTTGGTATGTTTTTGTCGTTGTTCCAAGACCGGTTGCGATTTTGTGTGATTTTAAGCCTTTTCATTTTTCGTCTTACTCGTTCCATATTCTGCATGTGCTCCACCTTCGGCTGTGATGTCACTTGCTAAAACAGCTGGTGGACCGACTCCTGCGCAGTTCTGAGTCCTTCACTTCGTTTGGCTGCTCCCGAAGTTTTTGACCACACGATCTCTCACCAGTGTGACAGCTTTCCGAGACTTGAACCACACGACTTTTCCCGACTGAGATAGTTGGAGAAAAACCTGCCACTTTCCATGTTGCACATTCGTTTGGACATCATCTACGAGTCCATCGCCCGGCATAACCACGTTGACGAAGCTGCCCTGCTACGCAACACCAGGTATCTTCTGCGTGTGCACATTTCGTATAGTTAGCCATCTGATTTTTCAAAACGGAAAATATCGTTAGTACTGTTGCTATAAAAACTCTAAGCGATCTGCCTACCGTTTTATACTGCGAAATCCCGAACCGATGCTGCGGAGAAATCGAGAAAACCTGACGTCGTTGCGTTTCACTGTATCTGTATTTATTATTTCTTGATTGGCTGCTCTGTTAGCGTATTGGTCGCGTTCAGCTCGTGAACTGAACGTTTTAAAAATTTAATTGCATTCAACGCGAGGATTTCCGCGAAGCTAGACATTAAAACAACTCCTTTTTAACGCTGAAAATATATAGATAAGTGTAGAACACCCCTAGGCGTATGGTACCATTCGTTGGGTCGCGTTTATGAAAATTAATTGATCGTTGAAGCGATTTGATGAGACTCCCGTTTATCGATATCGCAGTACTTAATTTTTAAGTCACTATATCCTTATAGTTGAGATACGTGTACTCGAGCGAATTGCCAGTTAAAATCATATAGTTTTGTGGTTCACTTCAAATTTATTAAAACGACAGCCTCGTACATTTTATAAGTAAAACTAAATTAAATCTACTATTCCAATTACAAACAAATATCCTATTACAGATTTGTTTTGCCTTCTTTGAGTATGGTGCAGAGTTTATACGTGTACATACTGTAATTAAACAATTATGTTATTTCAAGCTATGGTGTTTTCTGTCTTTTATTATTTTTATGAAACAGTCAAGTGGTTTAGGAATTTACACGGCAACCTGTAGGTTTTCTGGTTTGAAACGTCTCGAACCAGTGGCGCTTCCGGACAACCCCCGCAATCCTGCTCAAGAACTAGCTGGCAAAAATTTGCTACACCACGAAACAATTCCTGAATCGCCGTGTTGTAAGTTATATATTATTTTTTTTTTGTGTACAGAAATTCCCCGTGTAGCACCGGACCTCTCTCAACCTACTATCCTCCGCTAGTGCCGGTCAGGTCTATCGATCTTAGCTAGGAATCCCCGCTTCAACCGAAAGTTTCTGACTCCGGTCGGGTCTATCAATCTTAGTCAGAAACTACGTTTAACTTCCTATGCCATGTCAATATTTTCACAACCCATACACTGAAATTGAGTAATCAAATCGACTTACATACGTACCAGGAAAAATCTCCAGGTCAACACAATACAGGGGCTTTCGCCGCAGGTAAATTGGTTTACCGGCCGACACTCGAGATCGACCGCAAAAGCCTCCAGCGCTGCCCGGCGTTTTCAACTGCCAACGGCGGGCTTTGCGAAAAGTAACACTGCTCATCCGAACCACTTCGCCAAGTCACCAATTTATGCAGAAAGGACGTACCACGACCAGCCGGGTTTGGTACACTCTTGGTTAACATCGCCGTCACTAGGTAAAACACTTCAGTTGAAACAGACCGCTTGACAAAATAAATAACCAGTCCGCGCCATTTTATTTATATGACGTTTGCTTAATTTTAGATCTCTCGATCGCCCGTACATTTGAGCTACCCAGCACAACGACTCCTACTAAGTAGATCCAGGACTCCTAGCCAACTCAGCGCAGTGTGGATTGTAGAACGTCCCCGAAATAATCGAACACCGAAGATATTTTATTTTATTAATTTATGTACAGAGTATTTAACTAAAATTACCATTTAATTTGTATGCATATCTAAAAACATTACACAGTTTATTACACCACTGTGTTTTTTTCCTGGTATCTATGTATTTGAGTATGAACCCATGGTATTTGATCTTTACCTGAAGCAAACCAGTTTAAAAATAAATGTAGTAAATTTTGATCAACCTGAAAGTAAGCAACTTTAGTAAGAATCAAGAATTAAAATTTAAAAAAATACCGGTACGTTATATACGACAAACCTCAAAAGTGATGATGACGCCAACAAAACGTTTCAATCATTTAAAATGTTGGTCATTTTGTACTTTCCTTAGTTGCAAATCGTTATAATTTAGTGTGAAGCGGGAATCACGCATTGGACATTTTCAATCACCTTAACGGCTCGACTATTTGCTATAAGACCCTTTTTTATGCAACAACGTTTCTGAACTGCTCCTCTACCAACATAAAAGTTGTAGTAGATACGATTTAAAAACCTTTTTTCTGGCTTAAACTGCTTAAAATATTCATTCGTCACCTTGTCCTCTACCCTACCACTACACGAGCAATAGTGGTTTTCGAGCTTAAGAACTCAACTATAATCGATAGAATGATTGGCATTTTATTTTTGTATTCGCAGAGGATAAAGATGTGTTGGTTTTGCTGCCGGGATTTATTTCTAATTTTTTATTAAAAAAGTTATACTCGTACTCTGAGCTCATTATCACTCCCTCAGTCGTTCATAAACTGTACTCTAAATAACCAATATATGTCTCTAAGGGATAAATGGCAATGCAGGGTCATTTCCTGCCTACATATCTATTCCATAAGTTATGTTACAGTCAGCAACAAATTCACAGTGAATGTGAAAAAACAGCAAGTTCTTTTTGTTGTTCACCCCTTATTGCTGTCAGTTTTGTCAGTTACATTTTACTTTACTTTATTTGTAAGGACCTAGATGTAGTCTGTTTTGGCCTAAACGTAACCTGCAGTTGTGCACAAAGTAGTACGTAGTTCCAGAGCCATCTGTTAAACTTCATCACTCCCTAATGCTCGCACCCTCCCGATTCTTGATTTGCGAGGGAGTGATTTGATATATGGGGAGTGATGTAATGAAATTTTACGCAATTCATTGTTCATTACAAATATGGCGCAAAATAGGGAAGAAGCCATATAGCATTCCATAGCAATTGGCTACAAAATTGGTTTGGTTTTGCTCTTGTTAGGTAACCATTAACGAACTAAAAACAATTAATCCATATTGCCCCTGATTTATATGCAACACCTTACAAGGTCGTAGATAAGCAACTCCTCAAGCATTGATATACCAAGGTTTAACTTCCCATTTTGGTAATTGGTCGGTTAAGTACAGTTATTGACAATTAAATAGTTGATCATTTTAGGGAATTTTAAAAATTATATAAAAAGAATTTCTCGGTTTCATTATAGCAAAAGATTGTTTTCTTTGAGGATCTGAAAATTTTCAAGAAATTCTACAATCTGCATAGCGGGCCAAAGACCGTTTCATGGTTTGTGGTAAATAATTACAATTCTTAATATTATGTTTAAAAAAAGCACATTAATGCTTTCTCTGCCATCTTCTTTTAAAATTTGTGTTCCATATTTTCATGTTATCCTGCAAAACTATAAAATATATCGCTCGCATATCCTTTTCTCTATTTTAAATACAAGGATACAAAGGCATTATCTCTAACAACTACATAATAATTAAAAAGATATTTTTATCATTGCAACGGCTCAGTTACATGTCTTATCACTAATAGTTATTATCAGTAAAGTACTTAGTATTCTTCTTACTATTTGCGTCAGAAAACGAAAACTTTAAAAGTAATACGCATTAAAAATCATTTTCTAAGTATGTTGCATTTCCATCACACCATTCCAACGCTGGTTGAAGCAACATTCGAACATATTTAGACATTTCAATAGTGCTGCAATATTCAACATGTTTTTCTACGATGCAATCAATAAATATTCCCAATTTTCTGAAAATAAAATAAAACTGTTTAAAATTGAAAATAGCATTTTCCTATACAGAGTGTCTGAAAACGCAATGAAAACATTTAGAAATCAGATGGAGAAGTTATTTAGAGTAATAATATTCAGATCGACCTATAGCTTATACGTAACTATTAGTAGTCGAAAATTAGTAAATTTCATGACTACAATTTCATTAAAGGAGAATTTACTACACGAATAGACTGTGGGGGCTCGCGCAGCTCCACGCAGCAGGAAAGCCCCCACCACGCGAAAACGAGCCAGTCCGACACGAAAGCTCCCACCACGCGGAAGCGAGCCAGCCCGAGACGCCACGAACGTACGCAGCCGGCACGAAGCGACGGCTGCCCGGCTATAAAAGCCAGCGCTCCGACGAGCAGAAGACAGACACACCGGCGCTTCTTAACAGCCTGGGAGTCTCTTACCGGCGCTATTTATACAGCCCGGCACACACCCGGCACTATAACTGCAGCCCGGACTCACACCCACACCGGCGCTATTTATACAGCCCGGCTCACACACCCGGCGCTATAATTACAGCCCGGTCCATGGAGAAGGCTTCCACTCCACAGCCAACACATTCCACCCCACGGCGGAAACGGAAGCAAGAAAGAAACACGCTTAGGGAGTTTCTGTGTCGGCCGGCCCTACCAGCACCCATATCGCCATTGAAAGCGTCCCCTCCGAAGAGGCGGCGCACCACCCGCTCCGAGGACGCAGCAGCACCCCTGGAGGCCACCACGTGGACCACGCCAGCTCTGGTGGACCTGCAGGCTCTCCGATACCAGGGTGTCAATCCAACCACCCTCAGCCTTCAGGACCCACGTCGTTTCGCTGTGCGGCAGAACTATCGCCGCAACCAAGCCATGGCCGCATAACAATTGTACATTATATATATATTCATATTGTAAATAAAATATCTCGTTAAATAAAGGTATAATTCTGTAGTTGTACACGTTGTATTCAACCAACTGGAGTAAAGAACCCCCACAATTGGTGACCCCGACGCGAGTACCGTGTACAGCTACAATAATACCTCTCGCGACGAAGTGAGGCTCAAAAAAAAACAAAAAAAACGAGAAAAATGCCTGACCCCGAGCCATCAACAGAAGTACACCGCGTCCAAGTACGCATCCCCCCATTTTGGCCCAACGATCCACAGTTATGGTTCGCTCAGATAGAAAGCCAATTTCTAATTAGCGGCATCACCAACGACAACACGAAATATGGGTATGTAGCTGGACACCTGGAGGCCCGCTACGCCAGCGAAGTTCGTGATATACTAACTGCACCACCAGATACGGAAAAATATGACAAACTTAAAAAAGAGCTCATCCGCCGGCTCAGCATCAGCCAGGAGCAGAAAACGAAACAACTGCTCGAAAAAGAGGAATTAGGGGACCGAAAGCCATCACAATTTCTGCGGCACTTACAAAACCTGGCAGGAGACGTCGTGCCCAACGACCTCCTAAAATCTATCTGGCTCGGACGACTCCCATACACCATCCAAGCAATTCTGGCAACACAGAAAACCACGGCATTAAACGAAATAGCAGACTTAGCAGATGCCATAATGGGAACCACGCCAGTACAAGCCCAAGAGATACAGACATCCACCAAAGCACCTAGCGATGAAATTTTACAAACGCTGGTGCAAGAGGTAGCGAATCTCAAGGAGCAATTACACAACCAGCCTGCCAAATGGGAACATGGCTCACGCCGCAGGCAACACAGCCAGCATCGCAGGGGACGCAGCCAGTCCAGGTCCCGCACATACGATACTTGCTGGTACCATTATAAATTCGGCGACCAAGCTCGAAACTGCAAACCGCCCTGCACCAAAGCAAGGGACCAGGAAAACGCACAGAGCGGTCGATAAAGGCGGCTAACGACGCGCTCACCCACACAGCCCGCCGACTTTTTGTCACAGACAAAGCCTCCAAAACAGAATTTCTCATTGACACAGGAGCAGACGTATGCATCTACCCATACCACCTGTGCAGACAACGCAGACCAGTTTCCACTTACAAGCTGTATGCAGCCAACGGTTCAGAAATTGACACATATGGCACAATCAATCTTAACATCAATCTGCAACTCAGGAGAAATTTCCCGTGGAGATTCATAGTCGCCAACACACAAAAACCTATCATAGGGGCAGATTTCCTCTCTTACTACAACCTCCTTGTGGACATGAGGAACAAGAAGCTACTGGACCAAAACACCAGCCTTGCAACCCAAGGAAGGCAGGCAAACACGAGCAAACTCATCACCTCAATTAAAAAATCTTCAGACTATGCTAGCATCCTAGAAGAATTTCCCAGCATCACCAGACCTGCAGGAATTCACACGATCCCTAAGCATACCACAACACACCACATCCATACAACCGAGGGACCCCCAGTAAGCTCCAGGCCCAGAAGACTCGCCCCCGAAAAATTAAAAATAGCACAGGCAGAATTCCGAACGATGGTGCAGCAAGGAATCGCCAGACCCTCAGACAGCTCATGGTCATCCCCGTTACATTTGGTCGCTAAAAAGAACGCAGACTGGAGACCATGTGGAGATTATAGAAACCTCAACGCACGGACCATCCCAGACATGTATCCAGTACCCCATATTGAGGATTTCGCACAGCAACTCCACGGAAAACAAGTCTTCTCAACTATTGATCTAGTTCGCGCCTACCATCAAATCCCAGTGGCTGAGGCAGACATCCCGAAAACAGCGATCACAACACCGTTCGGACTTTTTGAGTTTCCATTTATGACATTCGGCCTCAGGAACGCGGCACAAACGTTCCAAAGATTTATGGACGGCATTCTACGAGACATGACCTTCTGCTACGTCTACATCGACGATATTCTCGTAGCATCCAAGACAGAAGCAGAACATCAGCAACATCTACGCCAGCTATTCCAGAGACTACGAGACAACGGCATAGTAATCAACCAGGCAAAAAGCGTATTCGGCGTAAAACAGGTAAAATTCTTGGGTTACCTAGTCTCAGGAGAGGGAACAAAACCCTCACCAGACAAAGTCAAGGCAATCCTAGAACTACCAGCACCAGACACAGCTAGGAAACTACGCCAAACGCTCGGCATGATAAATTACTACCGAAGATTCATCCCAGACGCCGCCAGTACGCAAGCACCGCTCAACGAACTGTTAAGAGGAAAAATTAAAGGAAACCAGCCCATAGCATGGACAACGGAAGCCAAGAACGCGTTTGACACATGCAAAAAACAAATCGCAGACACCGCGCTCTTAGCACACCCCATCCAGGACTCAGAAATTTCCATAACAACAGACGCATCAAATTTCGCCATCGGAGGAGTAATTCACCAATCGCAAAACAACCAGCAGCAACCCTTGGCATTTTATTCTAGAAAACTATCACCAGCCGAATCCAAGTACGCAGCATATGATAGAGAACTACTCGCTATATACGCAACGATCAAACATTTCCAACATCTACTGGAAGGACGACACTTCACAATCTACACCGATCACAAACCGATCATCTTCGCCTTTGCACAAAAACCATCCAAATGTTCACCAAGGCAATTCCGCTACCTCGATTACATTGGGCAATTCTCAACAGATGTACGGCACATCAAAGGCAAAGAGAACGTGGTGGCAGACACCATGTCACGCATAGAACAAATCCAGGCAGGAATCAACTTCAAAGCACTCAGCGAGGATCAGCAATCGGATCAAGAGCTACAACAATTCCTGGGCAGCAAAACTACTGGAATGCAACTGAGACAAATCGAAATGCCCGACGGCACTAAAGTGACATGCGACATCTCTACGCACACCGCAAGACCATTCATCACAAGCAAATTCCGCAAACAAGCGTTCAACAGCCTTCATCAATTATCACATCCAGGCATAAAAGCTACTGCCAGGCTGATAAGCGAAAAATTCATATGGCCAAAGATCCACGCAAATTGCAAACAGTGGACACGAGAGTGTTTACAATGCCAGCAAAACAAAGTGACAAGACACAATACACCGCCGCCAGCACCATTCCAACTTCCATCCAGCAGATTCACCAACGTACATATAGACTTAGTAGGACCCCTGCCAGAATCTCAGAATTTCAAATACCTACTAACATGCGTAGATCGATTCACGCGGTGGCCGGAAGCAATCCCGCTGCCAAACATAGAAACAGCAACAATAGCCCAAGCCTTCGTCGACGGTTGGATTTCGCGGTTCGGCACACCACTCCAGGTCACAACCGATCAAGGACGGCAATTCGAAGCACAGCTATTCAAAAAACTGGAAGAAATAATCGGTTTTACCAGAACTCGTACAACAGCATATCACCCGCAAGCTAACGGCCTGGTAGAACGATTCCATAGGCAACTGAAAACCTCACTTAGGTGCCAAGAAGCTACCAATTGGACCCAAGCCCTACCATTGGTATTGTTGGGAATCCGAACAGCATGGAAGACGGACATCGCCGCCACAGCTGCAGAAATGGTTTATGGGGAAACAATCCGACTACCCGGAGAATTCCTCACCGCCCAAACACAACCTACAGCCATAGAACCAGAAAACTACGTCACACAACTCAGAAGGCACATGAGCAACATCAAACCCACCGCAACAACCAGTCACACCACGCCCAAAATTTTTCAATTCAAGGAGCTACCCACAGCTACTCACGTCTTCGTAAGACACGATGCTGTAAGGAAGCCACTGCAGCAAACGTACGACGGCCCATTTCCCGTCATCTCAAGGACTGAAAAGAATCTCGTAATCCAGAGACACGGCAAACAAGTAACGGTAGCAGCAGACCGAGTCAAACCAGCGTTCGTGGAACAACACCTAGACACCGACCTCTTAGCAATCCCGACAGCATCAGAGACCCCAATACTACCCAGGAGGTCCAGCAGAGAAACGCGACCCACCGTAAGATTTCAAGCGTGACTCCATCACTGGGAAGGGGGTCTGTGGGGGCTCGCGCAGCTCCACGCAGCAGGAAAGCCCCCACCACGCGAAAACGAGCCAGTCCGACACGAAAGCTCCCACCACGCGGAAGCGAGCCAGCCCGAGACGCCACGAACGTACGCAGCCGGCACGAAGCGACGGCTGCCCGGCTATAAAAGCCAGCGCTCCGACGAGCAGAAGACAGACACACCGGCGCTTCTTAACAGCCTGGGAGTCTCTTACCGGCGCTATTTATACAGCCCGGCACACACCCGGCACTATAACTGCAGCCCGGACTCACACCCACACCGGCGCTATTTATACAGCCCGGCTCACACACCCGGCGCTATAATTACAGCCCGGTCCATGGAGAAGGCTTCCACTCCACAGCCAACACATTCCACCCCACGGCGGAAACGGAAGCAAGAAAGAAACACGCTTAGGGAGTTTCTGTGTCGGCCGGCCCTACCAGCACCCATATCGCCATTGAAAGCGTCCCCTCCGAAGAGGCGGCGCACCACCCGCTCCGAGGACGCAGCAGCACCCCTGGAGGCCACCACGTGGACCACGCCAGCTCTGGTGGACCTGCAGGCTCTCCGATACCAGGGTGTCAATCCAACCACCCTCAGCCTTCAGGACCCACGTCGTTTCGCTGTGCGGCAGAACTATCGCCGCAACCAAGCCATGGCCGCATAACAATTGTACATTATATATATATTCATATTGTAAATAAAATATCTCGTTAAATAAAGGTATAATTCTGTAGTTGTACACGTTGTATTCAACCAACTGGAGTAAAGAACCCCCACAAGACCTTTTAATATTATCTTAATATTTTATTTACTAGAAATATTGAAAATTGTCACTGCTATTTTCGGTATACAAAGCTTTATAACATTTGCATACATCAACTGCTCTCCGGGAAGGCTGTAACTTGTAACCCTAGAGAGCGTGTTTCCAGGTGGCGGATCGGGAAAAGCCTCTTAGATATTTGGGGGGGGGGGGGGGGTGGGTTAGGAAGGAAATCAAATACCTTTCGCTAACCAAACAGGCACACCAAGTAAGGAATGATCGACAGTGGGTAGCTGCAAAGAACGTCTGTGCTTTAGAATGAGTGGCAAGTGTGATAATGATTTAATGTCAAAAACCCTCATTGGACGAAATCTTACGGTGACCTGTATACCCCAACCACGACAAAGGCTGGAAAAAAGGGCAGATTAGAGGTGTTATAAATACTCGCGTTTCATCAGGCTGTCACGAGAATACAAAACTAGCAATAAGAACGGTGAACATACGAGTAAGAACACTAATGAGCAAAACCCAATTATTTGAATTAGAAGACAAACTCGATACAATATAATGCGATCTTATAAGACGTAAAAGGGAAACATGTATAATTTTAAACGCAGGAAACATTCTATGCTATAAAGAATGAAACGGTGAAGATCAACGAAGTGCAGGATTTATATCAATTAAAAGTTAGCATCAAATATTATCAAATTTAATAACAGGTCGAATAGAAACCTTCTAAATCGATTAACATTTTAGTAAAATGTAAAATAAGGATAATATAATACTATGCTCCAAGATGAGCACATTCTGACGAGAAAATGGAACTCTTCTAAGACGATTTGGTGAACTTTATATCAAAAAGTAAAACCTTGAAAACAAGAATATCCCCATGCACGTCCGAGCTCGCTTGTTTAACAAATGTGTTATATCTGTGGCGACCTATGGTTTCTAAACATAATCAATGACTAAACAATTAACCTAGAAACTAAAAGAAGTTCAAATATTCATAGAATGTTAAATTCTCGGTATACGTATATTTGAAAGATTGCAAACGACTGGCTAGGAGTATTACAAAATATAAGGACGTCGCTAAAGCAGTAGCAGAATTGAAGGGAAACTTTTCAGGCCAAAACACCCAAGGTTTTGGGAAGCGATGAACCGCAGCGGCTTTGACTATCATATAGCATAAAACAAAAAGAAAGAGTCACGCTACGCACAAATACCAAACGTCCAAAAGCAAAATCCTTCTGCCGATATGATAACCCGACGCGCGGATATGAATATTAGCTGTAAAGGCGATTTGACACCGTAACACACTACACATTGTAAAATAAGCAATAGCTTGTTACCGGTTGCGTTTAAGAAGCATCTTTATTACATTATATTATCAGCACTAAGTAGGTAGGTTCCCCAATTAATTTCTATAATATCTACAGTATGTTTTCATTCACCCTGTATACACAAAAAAATACCATAAAGAACAGATGGGATATGTACAGTGCAAGAAGGCTAGGTTAGTTAATGATCTACACCATTATGCACTGCTTCATCTATGAGAAGAGAATGATTCTAAACCGTTAAAAGGACACTATACTCACTGACAGAAAAATGACTCCGTTAAGACGTAATTATAGTCAACTCCATTTAAATTGAAGGGGAGTATCTCTGGAGCACAGGATTGAAACAAGGAAGCTGGCATAAGTCTTCTATCTGGAGCTTGACAGCTGGCATTCCAAACTATTTCGAGCTGGTCTTGATGCATTAATAATTACAAAAATTAAACCAGCTGTCCGTTTGTATAATATAGTACACGACTCACCTACAAATGATTCTTCCCCATTTTTACATAGATGTTCAATTGTATTATTAAAGGTACTGAGAGTAAAGGTTGTCAGAAATTTTGTCTCGTTGTCTAAGCAGTGGTCCACTTTGTTCATAACTTTTTCTAAATAGGGATGAAATGCCACAGAAAGATCGGTGCATATCATGGTATACATCGCTTCTGGATTAACCGGATCGGTAAAATTTTGTAGGTTTGGAAATTCTTCATCTGCAAACTGAAGAAAAATTTCAAATTAAAAATTTAAAAAATGCGATTCATTACTGTAAGCTTTTGTATCGTATCTCATATCACTTAGAGTACATAGAAACTGCCTGTGTTAGAAAACACGAAACTTCCACTATGACTGCAAAAAAAATTGTATATTACTTAATGCCAAAGTCTTCCGGGTTATGCCGTCATCGTGGATTTGAACTTGACGTTTCGCCGATCATGCTGTCAGCTACTTCTAAATTTTTCTAAAGACTGATGTTGTAGTCCTATGCTTCTTATTATATACCAATGAGTCATTCCGGCTGATTTCTCATACAAGTGTTGTGTGTTGCTGGACTACATTCCATGAGGTTCTAGGGCGGCGACCGTCCTCTTAATTGAAGTTGTCCCGATTTTTAATAATTTCTAGGGTTTCCCGAATAATATAAAGGTAGCAGTTTGTAGTCCTGACTAGAATGTTTGCTTACTCGTAGTTTATTCTGTGGTCCCCTTACCTTAAGAGGTGCTGGAAGATTCTAATTTTTACATATTTCCAAGTCATGTGTGGTTCTGATGTTCTGATAGCATTTGTTACGAAATAAACCCTCTTTTAATATAAATGATGAGAATCAAGTCATGGAATGGTATAAATTATTGTGAAACACACATTGTAATTAAAGATTTAAGCGTTAATACGCAGTAGAGAAGCTTTTTTTAAAATTTATTTGCCAGATCAACAATAATATTAATGTTATACATGGCAGTGTTACATTTACATAGCAATTTACAAGAAATTAACGTGGAGGGCCCTCTTCGCCTCGTGGCTGTATTATTGGGATAATTTCAAACTTCAATTGTTCTCATTCTCATCTTGTTCTAGGTAGATATCTTGCGGGAGTCTACGATTCAGTCTGGTATGAATAGAGCGTCTGCTTAGGTAGGACATAATGAAGAAACTAATACAAACAAAGGAACCCCCAGTATGCTTCACAAACATGGAGCCGGTAAAAATATCGTGGTGTATATTTGCGGATGAGGTGACCTTGTTTAAAGGTATACCACGCCATGAATAGAAAGTTCATCGTCGGGAAATTTAAAGCTCTCCGTTTCGCGTCGCGCTATATGCATTCACTCGTGCTATAATCTATTGATTGTGCCCTTAATACATAATAGTCTGACATGATTCACACATGTAATAAAGGCCGCTCTTCGCCATTCGTCAGATAGCGGCTCAATTAAAATTTATCACATGTGAGTAACGCCCTCGAACCTCGCGTTTATTTTTTCTCGGAGCAGAAAAGCCGTTTTATAATTAACCACAAACATAGCGACAAGCCGACACTAGGCTATAATAAAGCGCCGCAGTTTTTGCATCGTTTTCAAAGAAACAACAGAATCCGCAAACGCAGCCTTCAGCTAGCAAATTCAGGCCACCCTAAAAAGGGAAATTTTAAAACAGCATCCAGCAGAAACCCGAGTAGCGCATCAAATAAAACGAACGCCGACAAAGACCAGCGGCCGCGTAAACATTATTTAAGAAGCACGCAAAACCGAAAATGCAAATTCAGCTACAGAATGCAAGTTGCCCATTGCGGGCCCCTCAACGCACAAATTAAATCGACTTAAGCGGTCCATTCAAAGGATTAGCGATGTAAATAAGAAAGGGAAAGTGTCCAACTCGAGGCGCTAACCTAGCGTCGGACCAAATTAACAAAAAATAGGTCAACGCAAGCGGGCCGCGCAATATTTAAAAACGTACCTTGCCAATAAAATCAATCTCAGTTAATATAGACACACATATAGACGTGTAATATATCCCTGAACGCGTCTTTTTACAAGGAAGACGATGGGTAACCTTAAAAGAGCCGCCGCGATTAAATAACAACGCTATGGCACAAAATAGTTAAAATAACAAATTATCTCCCACTCGAGACCAAATTACAATCCGGGAGGACCGCAGAGGGGTGGAATGCCTTTAAAAGAAGAGAACGCCGCAGAAAACAATATTCGATTGACCATTGGCCTTGAATGAAAATAGATTCGATAGAACCTTGTCCAACAACTCTACTTCTAATAGACTCCTGGTCTTAGAAACCTCCCCGGAATCGGATCCTAGAATCCGCTCTGGGGAAGCCGACGCCGCTCCCATCCAAAGAAGCCCGCAGCGCACCGAGGGAGTTCGCCACCGTCCGTCGCATATGCCTAGCCTGTCGTCCGCTCGACGCCGCCGCCCGCAGCTCCGCTTGCTCCAGGTCGCTACCCCAGCCACTGAGAAGCCAGAAGTTCCCCCTGTCGCTCCGCAGACTCCAGGTCGCTTCTTCCACCAGCCACTGAGAAGCCCGAAGCGTCACCTGCAGCTCCGCCTACTCCAGGTCGCTCGCACCAACCGCGGTGCCACCAGAAGCGTCCTCCATCAGCCTCGCCTCCTCCAGGCCGAATTCGAGACGACCCCAATTCGCTCAGCCCGCCGTCACAAGCTGCCGCTCCCATGCCCAAAAGCTAGCATCGCTCCGCCGCAACCGCCGCTGCATCTACAGAAGAAAGACGCGCCGCCGTCTGCTCCTACGTCCATCCCACTGCGAAGAGCATCGCCGTCGCCCAGACTGCCACCTCGCAAGCTGCCGCTCCAAATCGCCGCCAACCGACGCCGTTCGCACGCGCCGCCTCCTGACGCCGTTCAGCCCATTCGCCGCCGCCGCCGCTGCATCCCTAGCAGACGGCCGCCCGACACCGCTTCCATAGAAGAAGCCTATCGCCTCCGCCGCCGCAGCATTCACAGAGGAGGTTTGCCGCCGCCACCCATTGTAGCCACAAGCTGCAATATGCCGACGCCTCTAGAGAACCTAGAGCCCGCGCCCTCCAGCGTGGTCTAGTCCCAACTCACCGAGGATGAGGAGCATGAATAGCCGACACCCTGCTTGAGCTCGCGCTCCCAGGGATAGACGCCCCGGATTCGCACCGCTCCGCCGAGGATGCCCCTGGCCACGGCCATGGCGCCCCAAGCCTCCGCCGCATCCCCTCGCATGCCGCCAAGGTGTGTGTGTGTGTCTCTCGTGGACGTCGCCGTATTGTGTTAAGTTATTTATACAATGTGTAGCTAAAGTGCCACGTTTTTGCAGACGTGAGAAAGTTTAAAGAATGAGCCGAAAGCGAATTCTTTAAATCTCACAAGTCTCAATTCTTGACAAATAGTCAGGAATCTGGCCTCTCAAAAAACGCTTCTAAAATGATGGGGTGTGCACTCGAAGATATAGATTTAACAAAAAATGTACACTATCTGGAATGACCTTGCGGATCTGAATTTGGAGGGCTCCATTCTTTTTGCGATTGCAAAAAAGCCGACATTTTTTTATTACTAAAACTTGATGAATTTTATGCATACATCGCATTCACAAGCTTAATTTTAAATATTTCTCAATGATTTTTAAACCAATGGAAAGCTTATTCTTTCTGGATTCAGATGATGTCAAATTAAGCACGAAATTATTTTTAACAAATGCTACAGAAGCGGTTTAAGCAAAGCGTACCGCGAACGCGCTGTATAAACTTCGGCATCGAGGTATTTTCTAAACTATTACACATAAAGGCATACTTCCAGCTTATGAAATATGTAAAATAGAATGGAAAAGTTTTTAGTGAAAGAATTATCTTTATTGCTTTATTGTTCTAAAAAATACGATTTATTTTCCACTACGTGTTTTGAGTTTCACGCGTGGCGCGCTTTGCCGATCACTGATTTGAACGGCGATACGAATACTGTGCTTGCAAATATTTTATATGTCTTATACTTACTCATAAGTCAAAATTATATTACGCTGATTGGTTATACGTAAATAATGTTATTTGTAATCACTAAAAAGCAGAAACTTAAAGATTAACCCTCAGATTGCGGAAACCGGGCCTCAAGTGACACGGACTTTTTTTTTTTAAATAATTCTACCGTTTTCCAATATACTGCTTTGGGTGTTTGCGTATTCCTCGAAGCTGTTATGGAGATGCTGTAGAATAAATTTCGTGGAAAAGTGTCTTGGTATACCTGAGATAATCCGCTCGGGTCACTTGAGATCCGGTTTCCGTGTTTTGCGCTCCATTGTTTTTTTTTTCTGGAGTATAATAACACTGTGTAAAATAATAGGCAAAAAGAATGGATCCTAATAAAATTCCCCTTACGGAACAACAATTGTATGACGAACTAATGCGTGATGATGACGAAAACGACTTTCATTTTTTGTCTGATGATGACAGTGGCAGCGATAAAAGTGACGCAGAATATGAAGAATTTTTTAGTCTGCAGGTCAATAAAAATTAAAGTTTTATGATTATATTATCACGTGCAAGTATGTATTAGAAAAACAGACATTGTGGTGCCTTAAAATTAATTTTAAAAATTGAATTCGATCCGGGTCACTAGAGACCCATTTCCGCACTCCGCGTAACTGAAATTATTTCCGCCGGGCAAGGGTTAATTTACTTGCGAACATAAACAAAACCATTAAAAGTAAGTACTTCATGTTCTTCACCTATTTATTATAACTTAAGAGCCAACATATAAAAACATAAAAATAATGCAGTGCTTTCCTCATAAAGCAGCGATAAGCACAAGAAAATTCAAGAAAAAATAGAAAAACCGAAGCTATAACTTTCTTAAAAAACTACCAGTTCACAAAATATGTTATTGATTATTTTATTACTTGAAAAATAATACACTTGCTATTGCAAGCTAAATTTTTTGGTTTATATATTCATAATAATAATTACTAATTTTTATTTTCCATATAGGCCCAATCTAATAGGTTAAAAATATTATTTCAAAATTTTCAATAGAAGAACCATTAACATAATAAGATAGTCTTTGCCATATAAACTGTTATACGTTGCCTTACAAAAAAAGCAATGTATACACAAATATGCATTTTTAACGTAAATTGAAAGCTAACACATTGACCATCACAATAGCAACCTATTATACATTTTAATCCAGATTTGTTACACCTACAGTTTCCAATATTTTTCTAAATTTACACTTACAAAATACATTTTTGTAAGTTACATTGGGACGAACACTTATATAGTTATTAAGCTTGGGATAAGCACATTATCCTTCAAGTTCCAACCAAAATTAATTGGATTGGTATTTCTGGATTTATTGTAGTGGCACCTTTCCAGATAATTATTTGATAAGCAGCTCTCAAAATGTCTTGGTAAAAAGAAACCTCAGTATGTGGTAAATTTCTAATATCAGATGTGTGAAACAAATGCGCCCGTAATATATTCAATTCTCCTGTAAATGATGGCCGACCATACAATATTTTGACAAAATATCGTGCGAATTTAGAAAAGGAATCAGATCATTGATATCATTTTGAGGATAGTCAAGTAATGTTTGCAGTTCTTTATCTCCTGCATGCGTTAAACATTTAATTAAGTACATAAAAATGAATTACCCAGATGCATTTGAGCATTCATTGTTTTTTCTGTAGTTAACTCTCGCATAGTATGATGAATCGTATAAACACATCAAATCTACGAAACCATTATTTATGAATATTAGGTAATCTCCATATAAAATATAAAGATAAAACAAAAATATCTGTATCTGTGGCGACCCCTGGAAAGTCCGTCTGGGGTGCCGGCGTCGTAATTTTTTACAGCAAGAAGAAAAAGTAACCGCATGTTTATTAGAAAGAATCACTATAAAGTACCTTATCCGTTCATATTACATAAAAATGTTATTATAAAAAGTTCTTCAGAATGTAAAATTATAGCCAGCTGCAAATTTCAGAAATATTAGGCTACTTTTAAGTAACCGTGTGTGTGTGTGTATGCTGCAGAGTTGAAAATTTTAATTAAAAAGGATTCACAAAAATTACCCCATCTTTCTGAAATTTTGCATGGGGCCATTATTCTAGATTCTGAACTAGTTTTCTTAATGATGTTTTGCATGTTCGAAACAGAAGAGATACTTTACCTGAACAAAAGGTATCTTTAAACTACTGACAAGGCCTCCTTGATATGACGCCGGCACTTTAGAGGCGGAGATTTTTAAAGGGTACGCCTAAGAAACATTTGTGCCAAAATTCAGGACTACATTTTTGACGTAGATATCTATTATGCCTGGACTAACTCCAAACACGCAGCGGAAAACAACAGAGTGATGTACAAAAGTAAATCGTATCTTTTAGAACAATAAAGCAATAGAGATAATTCCTTCACTAAAAACTTTTCCATTCCATTTTACATGTTTCATACGCTGAAAGTATGCCTTTATGTGTAATAGTTTAGAAAATACCTCGATGCCGAAGTTTATACAGCGCGTTCCCGGTACGCTTTGCTTAAACAACTTCTATAGCATTTGTTAAAAATAATTTTGTGATTAATTTGGCATCATTTGAATCCAGAAAGGATAAGCTTTCCATTGGTTTAAAAATCATTGAGAAATATTCAAAACTAAGCTTGTGAATGCAATGTACGCATAAAATTCATCAATTTTTAATAATGAGAAAAATGGCAGAAAATTCCAAAATTCCTTCACGTTAGCAATATATACAAGAATTATGTAAAATATTGATCATGTTTCTATTTGTAGCCTTCATCTAAAAAAATGCAAATAAGTGAGCGTTAAATGGAAGAAATTGCCAAGTGTAAACGCCGCCCTTAAGCTGGTGCATAGCTACTCTGTATTGAGTTCAATTTCTAGTCGAATACGTTTCTGGAGTTGGAACAAATTTGCAGGGGCATTGTTATAGACACAGCTTTTAAGATAGCCCAACAAAAAAATATCAGTTGCAGTTAAGTCCAGGCTTGTGGGAGGCCATTTGGTATCACCTTTTCTTGATATCAATTTTTCAGGGAAAAAATATCGTATAGTCCCTAATATGGGTTTTGATGTATAGCTAATGGCTGCATCTTGCTGGAACCACTATTGGTCATCAAAACCATAAAATTCGTGGAGAGCAGGGCCAAAAATATCACGAAATATTTCGGCGTAACACGCACTCTTGTAATTGAGTCCTTCCCTACTGTAGGCTATACCAGGACATTTTACATACGTAAAATCAAATAAATCGCACAGTTGTAAGCAATAGTTATTTACATTACGAGTACGGTAGGTTGCAATTTACAGCTCGAGATTTTAATTTTTGAAGCACGATGCGAAGCAGAGTTCTTTAATAAAACCGGAGCGGAGTAAAATGCTTAACGCACAAATTAAATTTTTTGCCAAATATATTTTTTACTTTTTCTATAAATTCGAAATTTTCTTTCCAAATATTAAAACCACAGTTGCCATAAAGTACGCGTTCTTCAATAAATTTTGTAGTTGACGTTTTTAAACGTCAAAAACCAAAGACTTCTCTTTATTTCTCTAAAACTCAATTCAACGAGGAATTACGTAATTAGCATTTTTGCAAATGCCCTTTACTACTACAAGGAAACTTTGTTTAAATATTTTAAACTCTAACGTAAATAAGTATGTGTAAGGATTCTAAAATGTATGTTTCTAGTTTTCATTCATTCTTACAGTTTTTTTGGTTTGCCTGCGTGTCTGCTTTGGTTTTGGTTTGGTTTTCTGAGCCAATGGGTTGTCTATATAATGCAGTATTTAACGGTATTTTTACTTTTTGGAAGCGGATACAGCAGATACGGAACCGTTTATCGCCCTACCTTCAGGTAATTTGGAATTTTATTGGATTTACTTTAGTCCTTCAAATAATACTGGAGTATTCTGGTAATAAGAAATTAGTAAAGTCGAGTAATTTAAACTCCGATGCCATTTGAGCCATTTTTGTTGCCTTTCTCCTATTCGATTGTGCATCTTGCGCCAGTACCACAACCTCCTTGGCTAGCACGCATGTGAGAGGTTGATCTTGCCGCTCGACAGCCAAGAGCAAATTATGTGAACAGGTCAAAAGTATTTCACCGTGCTTTGTGTCTACCGGTGATTTGTAACTGTTAAAGAGCAACCTATTTATGAATTTCACTTGCCTTATTTTGTTTTCTAAATGTATGTTGTCGTTTTCCATTTGTAAAATAGCATCTGTGTGGCGAGTACATTACCATTTTATAATTGTGTCTATTCAATGAGGTCTCTTAGTGCTGCGGTGGCCGCGGTCGCTTCTATTTAATAGCTTTTTGAATAGTAGGTGGTAATCATTTCAACTACGGCTTTCTGCTTCTCCAAATCGGTGCCCAGCCCTCTTTGTTAGCCAAATACTTTTTTTTCTATAGCACATGTTAAAGTGTGCTTTTATCAACTCAAAACAAAAGGTCAAGTTTTACTTTAACAGCAAGGGTAGATAAAGTAGCACTTTAACATCAAGGATAGATAAAGTAATTTAATTTTCTAACTTTTGTTTAAATTAAATATGACAGCTTCCTATTATCGTAGCAACCCAATCTAGCTACTGACATTTTGAAATGTGATTGACTGTCATTATTTTCTTTTGAAATTGTTAAAGTTCTTGCTATAGAAAAAAATATTGTATTATACACGACGATAAAGTTATTTCTATCCACTCTTGAATCATTAACGTCTCGACTTCGTCTCGACGTTAAACGATTCACTCGTGGATAAAATTTAACTTTATCGTCTTGTATAATAAATTACTATTATTTGCAAAATCTGCTTGGCATTTTCTATAGCTATATCATCTAATAATTTAATTACAAACTGAATAAAAACATATTATAATTGACTATGTTATAATGGTCTTTATTTATGTAAATGGTTTTATATTATAACAATATTTATTATTATTTAGCTATTACATCTGACTTTTACTATACTTTAGTTTATTTTCAATCCACTCTCGTTTAAAATGAATTTAAGTAACTCATTTACCCTTTTATAAATTATGAATTATCAATATTATTAAATATCTCTAGCTCTGGTTGAAAAACATTTACTCTTAACTGAAAACACAGGTTGGATTCGCTCATAATCAAGACTGCTTTTATTCCTGAAAATGTATTTTTTTAATTTCGTGACAACTTGTACGTCTGTCAATGTCACTTCAAACCACGCAAGTGCAATATCAATTACAAATGCCTCCTCGTTACATTACTTGTGATTCAACAAATATCAAATAGTAAGTACTCTCCTCTTTAAAATTACCTCACTTCTCTCTTTCTATATTTTTCTTTCAGTTTTTACATAAATACCTGTAGCCTGTCACCTGTCCATGGACCTCGATACTCTCCTTTACCAAGCCAAACGCTTCCGGCAGTCTCACAGAAATCTCCCAACGTCCAGACAAATCTCAGTACGAACTCAACCAAACACCAGGAACCGCAAAGACTTCCCAGCCAAACACGACAATGCACCTACCAGTTTTCTCCAACAGAACTGCCAAAAACTGATCAGCAGCTAACGCCTTCCACGTCTTCCTTCCAAAATTCCCAAGCCACCGACGACCTAGTATCACGAACCTCGACTAGATGCAAGTTACAAGATGTCACTTCAATAACAAGCTTGGTGAATTAAAACTCCAGTAAATGAAAAACCTTCTATCTACACCATAAGACGCTCACTCTGCTAACAATCTCGATGTAAACCACTTCCAGCATAACCATTTCCTGCTATCCAATTCATATGATGTAATTGATTGATAATAAACTTAGTTCCGCATCCAATTCCAAAAATTGATTTTGTAGATTATATCCGTATTACACCACATCCATTTTCTTCCTCCTTACCATCTCCACATCTTTAAATCTTTAAAATTTTATTTTAATTCTCTTCTCGCAAATTTTAGTTTCATCGCAACCATTTTCATTCCAAACAGATTAAAACATTTTATAAAGGGTTTATTTTAGAAATTTTGTCGCTTATAAAGGTATTACATATTTTTTGTCCCAAATTATTATTATTATTATTATTATTATCTCCTTAGTGATATTGCTTTGCATATATTTTAAAGTCCAACACTCTATATAATCTGTATCATATTTATTTAATACCCACTATGTTGAATGATATTTCTCAAATAGGTATTTGTCATTAATCCTCCACTTTAGTTCAGATAATAATTAAATTATGTTAGAATCTTTCTGTTTCTTATATAGCATCATTCAATTGAATTTTAATTCTATTGCGTTTCTTTACCAAATACATATTAATAATTTCGATATGCTTCTAATACTTAAATTCATCTTTGTAATTAAATCCTGTATTCTTTTAACCAGAAGCTGCGTGGCGCAGATGGGTTAGCACCAGGCTTGCATTAAGCAAGTCCTCGGTTCGAATCCCGCTGGGGTCGGAATTTTTCCGTATCCTTGGCGATTAGAATCGGGCTCAGTGAGACCATTCACAGTTGGGCACCAAATTAACTGTGCTCTACTCAGAACCACAGACCTAAGAGATAGAGTAACAAGGTCAACACATCACCAAGACACACACCTCACACAATGGTTGCTGCGCAAGCACCAAAGGCGCGATCCAACTCTGTATCCCGAATCCGGGGCAAGTTGATCATTGTACCGCCAGATGCCAGCGCATAAAGCACCAGCCTCGACACCGCAAGGTAAATGAGGTTACAGATAATACAATACACAATACAACACAATTCTTTTAACCATTTTTTTAAAATCTGATATCAAACCCTTATACTAAAAACCATTACAATATATTGTCAGGTCATTTTGGTATTTTAATTAGCCACCTAGGCTTTAGGGCAGCGTGCCCGTATGCTAAACCCTTTTAGTTACTTATTTGGCTCCATCGCCTAATTCCATAATAATGATTTTGCACATATTTGGCCCCAAACGCAGTATTTCTCGTCAGTTGGAGCACCCCTTTGCTGGTACTTTGGCAGCCGGGTGTTATCGCTCGCAAGAATTACGAACCTTCTAGAAATCACGCCGTTGAGGCGCCTCGCCATTGGCTGTCTTTGTTACCGGAATTAATTTGTTTTATGGAGCGCATCGCCATTGGCTGCCGAGAGTCACGTGGCAATGCCGTTTGGCTCACGCCACTGCAGGGGCCATAACACGGCTTGCTTGAGGAGTTGAAGTCAGGCCGTTGATCGAAGAAGTCGCAGAGTGTGCCGTTTCGCGGCGTTCCCGCTATTTGCGGGGACGCCAGCCTGTTTTTCCCGTCTCGTGCTGTTTCAGCGAATGTTGTCGAATATGCCATCCTTTAAGAGGTCGCGTGTGATTGTGCGAGTGGCACGTCTTTATGCCGAGGCGTAGGTGTGTGAAGGGCTTCTTGGGGCCAGTTCTGCGTTTGTGAGAAAGGGGGCTTTCCCTTTGCAACTCGCTGTTTTCGAGGATCTTTCTAGGCAGGACGAAGTAGGCCTCTTTGCCGCCGTAAGTGTGCTCTCAGGAGAGCGTCCTAACGCCTCCATCTTGGCGGATTCCAGCCCGTTTACCCCTAATGCCGTGTTTTGGCGATTGAGCTGCCACAGACTGCCGCCTTCTACCAACTGACTGCACGCCGCTCTCATCGACCGTCTGCGGACTAAGGTATTTGTAATTGCAACCATTTAAACATAGTAACTGTCACTTGTGCGAGCGGTGGTGCTTTTGCGCTCAACCTTGTGTGGGCGGATGCAGGCCTCTTGCTTGCTTGTCGCGGCTTTTAATGCCGGTTTGAGGCCACCATGCTTCGATACGCTACTTTGGTAGCCTACTAGTAAGTTCATGTGCGCGAGTTTCGCGTCTCATCGCCTAAATAACTAAAGAACTCTGCGCCTATGTCTTGGTGTTACGTTTGTGCTAGCTTTTAATTCAGTAACGTTGGGTGCGCGAGCTTCGCTATATTGTACCGATTAATACCTAAATGGAATCAACGCCTCGCCGTGCTGAGCCTGGCGCGCCCTAATCTGTTCGAGCTCTTTGTTTATGTTTGCGAGGGCTTTGTGCTTTGCTTATCAAGTGCTAACCGCAGCCAACGACTGCGTGGGCGACGTAACAGGGGCTGGCAACTATTCCAAATTCGCATGCTTTAGTAAGGCTATGTTAGCCCCTCTTCCTGGTCAAATATTGCAGTCACGCTGCCCTGCTGCCTAACGAGTTAGGCCTTCAATTAAATGGTCGCGCATTTGTGCGGCGTCGTGCTTTGCTGCTAGCTACACTGCTCCCGTTGCCTTTGCAGGTCGGCGTCTGTTATCGCGAACTAACGCGCCCTTTTCCGGAGTGCGTATTTCTAAACTGTACTCTAATATGTAAAGTGTCGATCCCACTGCGGCCGGCCACCCATAGTGTGTTGTTTACTAGCATAGCGCGTCCATCAGCTGGTGCTTAACGTAAGAAGTAACATAAGCTTGGCGGCACGATTTACTGCCCAGATGTAGTTATCGACCAATAGATTCATATTTAATTAAGGGACGTATTATTCCTATTCGACCTGTGCATGCTTTGTTTCAGATAGCGCCTTTTACAGTGTAAAGATTGGTGTACGGCGAGACGTGAGAGATCAGAGCGTGCAGGTAGGTCCAGTGGTTGCGCAGTCTCGGCCCAAAGAGTCCCAATATTACCATTCCAGTATTTGCGATCACGAAATTGTTATTTGAGCTTGCAGCTCATGAGAATTCTTATCGACGGAGTATCTTGAATACTTCGCTCCCGTCTAACCGCCCAGGCCCGGTTAGTCGGGTTAAGACAAGCTTGGTGGCGCCCTCATTATTTTATCGTTATTTACCGACCCTCTGGCCGTTACCCTCAGATAATCTCGTTAAAGGACCCGCCCATCTCCACTGAAAGTCTAGCTCGGCCTAACTTCTTGCGGCGTGGGTGGCGGCCTAGGAGATATTTCGTCCCGATTTCGTCAGTTACGGCCCGCGCCGGCCGTTTCGTTATTGTATGAGCCGGTGCGGTGTCGTAAAGTCAGTTTAAGACCGTAACAATATTTCTGCCAAATCAATTTCTTGAGCTTCTGTACTCCCCCGAAAGCAACTAAACAATATGTTTCCTTTCTGTAGATTATTCTAATTTTTCTTTTCAGATACGCTTTAGTATCACAATAGTATATTGTAATACAAGTGTGGAAAGAATGCCATTGGAAAACGCATGTGAAAGATGAAACACGGGTGTTCCATGCACATAAGTTTTGCAATAGCTTTTCAACACGTTTATTATATACTATTTTTTCTATGACGGCTTCTCATACTAGAAGAAATATTTTTAGTTTGACAGTAGTAACATTTTTTTATATTTGTCAGTTTTAACCTATCAATATGGTTGTTACTTGATATTAGAGTGCAGAAAGTGTAGACATACGAGTATCTCTACGCTTCCTGCACGCAAATGCATGCGAAAAGTGGGTACTTTCTGTGCCAAAATAGGAAAAGCAATTAATGTAAATAAAAAAAGGCAGCTTACCTTCATTAAATCGCTCATTGCATTCCCACCACCGTTTTTTAAACATTTCAGTGTGAAATAGAATTCAGTAGCGACAGAAAATCTTGCATCAGTGCTTCCACCAGGCAATTCTAAAATAATTAAGAAAGAAAATTTGTAGAAAACCAACGTAAGTTGAATCTATTTTGAATAATTTTATCTGTAAGATGTATACGTTCAATAAACTATTCATGGATATTAGTCCACATAAAACAATGAATAATATTGATAAAAGGTAAGTTTAAAAAAACTGGTTTTGAATGCAGAAAGCTATAAATCTTAGGATTTACTTTTTCTTTTACAACTTCTTATTACTTTGACTTATTACTGATACTAAATCATTTATCAACATTTCAAAGTCGACTATTAAGGCTTATTTTTTATTTCTTTGCTACTATTGTGAAAATCTAACGTATTTCCTTGTGGTAAAATCGATACGGAAATATACCATATAACAGCTTTTCCTACAACAATAGGTTTTTAGGCTACATACCTAAATACCTCTTACCACACCACGTGAGTGTTGCTTCAAAGGCAGGAAAAATATAAATAAAAAATGAATCGCTTTCACAATTATTGTCATTTGCCACCTCAAACATGCAGGTTTGCACATTTTGCAGTTCTCTAAAACAAAACGCAATTCAATACAAAATGAAATATATCAAAATGCTATTACAACAGAACTCACCCACAAACGTAGTTCGCTGTTAATTTAAAATCGAAATCTTCTAACTGCAATAATCTGAAGACACAATTGTCAAGAGCCAGTTTAATTACATCTGAGGTTGATGTACGACATGCGAGATTCGCAGCTCGTAACATCCAATCTGCAAATATTATTTTTTACTGGTCATTTTCTTTGGCCAAACAAGCGTTAATAAATCATCACCATTATTTCGGCAGCGAGCCACAATGCTGTAGTTAAAAGTATCATAAATAAAGTGTGGCAGGAACTTCGATTCGGAATATAAACATGGAGCCAGTTTCTCAATGAGGTCCCAGATGTAGTCATATTCTGGTTGAGCCAAATCGTAGCAAATTGAAGGATTAAAATCATGGTAAATGTTTATGGATGTATTAGGTAATAAGCGATGCGGCAGCTCTTGAATAACTTCCTGCAAAATAAATATATAATATCAAGCCTTTTTCTGGCGATCCACTACAATTTATGGCATTTTTGAGTATTCCACCACAATAAAAACAATTTTACTGTTTTACATACAACTTTTATTGTTTTATTCTAAGTTTGTGCATGCTGAACAGAACTATTCAAATTTCTTTAGTGATTCACAAAGTTTGTAAGTTCGAATATTTTTATCTTCTTAGGTATTCTGAATCAAGTAACTGAACATTTTTTAAATTAAAAAATAAAACTTGTTGATGTTGCAACGTGGTCATCTCGCGCTCTAGAAAACTTTTCCACTGTAATTTAATTTTTAAAAAGTTGCGTTGGTCAGATTTGAATGCACCTTTGTCAAAATTCGCCTGCAGGGACATTTGCACACCACTGTAACAAGCTATAAAATGTATTCACAGGGTGACCATTTGAGGACTAGTAAATTATCTCTTATAAAAAGCCAGGGTTCGACGTTTAGTTTATTGCCTCTGGCATTATGTGACATTTTATGCTAATACGTAGCAGCAACTTGTCCTAAAATATGGAATTTATTTTACCATAAAGGACAAGCTCTTTAACGCATAAAGGTTGCCAATAAACAACGAAATATATTTCAAATAGTGCGAATTTAATATGTAACAACGTAAAAGCAGTGAAGGACCGTAACTAGCAAAATACAGGGCCATCAAAGACATTTTTGGACAAGAACGGCATTGGAAATAAATCAGTGTCTTTGGTTAGCTCACAAATAATTAGTTCATCTGTCAATTTGAATTTGATCTAGACAACAATCTAAATAACCGTAACTCACCGTCAAAGGCATCTGTCACCACCATAATCTTAAAAACTAGAATATATCGAAGGGTTCAACAAAACCCAAGCTTGCCTTAACTAATCTAGATTAGAATTGTTAAATGCAAGCTTCACGATCGTTGTTAATAATAGTAAGGTCTTCCAGGTTATACCGTAGTGTTTTAGAAAACCGAAGAAGCTAACATAATCATCGTTACGTCAAGTGTAAAGCGACGACCATGGCATACTGGGGAGGACCTTAACTTTATCATTATAGACCATATCTTGATGTATTCAATTTTACAAATGCACACAGTACGATAAAGAAATACTGTAAGGTTACGCTGGTAGCTCTACAAAGAAAGAAGGTAATGGGCATCCAGCTATGAGAAATAGAGATGGTTTTAAGCTCACAATTTAGCTCTGTATGCAGTGAGAAATATTGAACAAAGTCAATTAAAGCACAGAGTTGAAATATTTTATTTAATTGCAATCTGAACAGTAGTTGAAGTTATTAAATGCATTGGTAATGAGATGCAAGAGGCTTAATCAGAGAGATAAAGGCAAGCATAAGCAAAGCAGATTTCAGAGAGATTGAATTTGAAGTTTGAGTAAAAGAAAGATTTAAGATGGCTAATATAATATAAGTAATATGATAGGTTTGAGCATATTTGAAGCCAGATCAAATGAAATTAAATGATACAAAGGGTTGGTTATGTGCATAATATGAGCGTAGAGTTATTAATAAACGTACAGGCCAGTGAAAAGCAAACAATCTGAAAAATAGATGGAAATCGAAGCAAGATAAGGTAAGATTTGCAAAGAGCAATAAAGAACGAGGGCAACTGAATTGAAGAAAATCCAGTGACGTGTTTAAAATTTAATTCAAGTGCCAGTGCATTGTAAAAACTAAGCGATTATAGCAGAGTAGTGATTATAATAGCTATTTATGCAACAAGTGCTAAAAGTCGACGTTTATGCACGAGACATGAAAATTATGAAACTCAGACTTCGGCTTCGTTTCATAATTTTCATGTCTCGTGCATAAACGACTTTTAGCACGCGTTGCATACAATATTTTATTTACGACCTTAATTTTACTGTTATTAATCCATAAATATCGATTTAAGAAAAGTTAGCATCTCCGACACTTATAATTTATGTCGTAATAAACAGTAGTCTTTGGCACGCGGGCGAATGTTTGCGAAGCCAGTACTGTCAAAGTCAGTTATCAAAGGTAATTATTAATACTACACATCTCACTGTATTCATTACATAACACTTTAATTATTTCAAAAACACTTTACGTCTAACGCAAGAAGTAACTAGAATAACTTTAGAACTTCACTTCCAGTTCGAAATTGTAGTTTTATAACCTCACTTCACTTTTAGCACATGGGCTAAAAGTAAACAGCTAAATTATAAAACGTCACTTTTAGTGAAAGAAGTTAGCGCTAAAAGGCCTACTTTTAGTGGGGACCGTAGATAAAAACGTTTATGTGACGAGAAAGAACAATTTTTAGGTATAAGAATTAAATTTTAGATTTAAGAAATATGTTATCAAATTTGATTCCTTGATGTAAATTTGTAACTAAAACTAATTTCCTATAAACAATTACAGATCGCAATTACTAAGCAACGCGATGCTGTTTTGTAAAACAATAAGAACAATTGCTGTAAATTGACTAGTTTCGGGCAAAATTGTGCTCCAGCAAACTTAATGTTTTTATATAATGAAAAGTATTTGCCAATTCTAAAAAGTTTACCTTTTTATTATACCAGTTATCAGGCATCTGTGGTAGTGTTTGCAGAAGTTTCTGCGACGTAAAATTATAAATTTACCAAATCGACTTCGGCTGTGAAACGCCACCGACACCTGAGAATTGCGAACGTCGACAACGGACCATTTGAGCTGCAGAAGCCAGGTTTCGCAATTCCAACGGCCCAGAAAGGTGTAAACGAGCATCCTGAACAAGATTTGCTGCCAGGGAAGCGACTTCAAGCGAGTTAGGACCTCGGCGTCACCTAGTACTCTCTTCGAGCCCAGATCGGCTAGAATTTAAAAGGTAGGAGTGGCATGTTTTCGAGTGCCGGGAAAGTTAGTAATCTCCAAGAATACACTTTGCGGAGGAGAGTCATCGTATTTCCAATCGTCCAGATTCGTCTCAGTTTGAGTAATTTGAATGGCGCCAGTAGAAATTGCGGTTTTGCCATAAAATTGAAGCCATCACAGAAAGTCCAAAACAAAAGAGCAGCTGGCGTCGTTTGACGTCATATCTAAACAAAATAGAGTCAGTTGTTGCTAGGCGGGAGTTTTAATTCGATTTACCTGATGGTTCCTTGCAGAATTTCACTTTTAAATATTAAAATAAACGCTATATGCACTAACGACTTTCTGTAGTAAATGTCAAGTTTGTGAGGTTATGAGTAACTGAATCTAGTAGAGCAGTTGTATTAAAATAAATTGCGTATATGAGCTACGCTGAGACAAATATTCTAAACATAATTTCAAATAAAACTGGAATCTGAACCCAACCTGAGAGAGTAGTGTTGTGTTTTGCCGGAGCTAGCCCAGATTATTATGGCAGTTCAATAAAATATATGGAGGGACAATTAACCATTTTATTAGAGTATAATCAATACATTTCATTTTGATTAGCCTAAAATACTGACAGGCAAAGTTTTACACAATAAAAGTACCCTGAGCATGGTGGTGATTTGCCCTATTTAATTATTGGCATTCTAATTAAACCCTTTATTAATACAAGGCAACATTCCACCTCAATACTATCGATGACTTCAGACAGCAATTAACCTACAATGCCATTAAAAGGGCTTTCACAGGGAATAGGGTTATCGTATGAGACTTTCCATCAAAAAGCTATGAAGTACCCTGCAATGATATGTAAGGTATAAGATTTCCAGGATTATTACAGATATATTTTAATAATATAATAACGCCTAACCAATAACAGCGAACTACTGAACATAACATAATATTTAGATGATAGTTCCATCTTTCAGGTTATGTAAATTTTCACATATAATATCATAAGAGCATTAATTCTTTCCGGATTTTTTTTTTGATTGCGTTCCAACAATGCGTGGGCAAATTAGGACTTTGTTGGAATGCACGAAAAATATTTTCCGGATATGAATTAATGCCCGAATGCAGATTCTGTAAGAAAATCATAACGACACAAGCCCTCACAGTTAGGTTGGTCTACCTACAAAAAAATTTGTTGTTGTCTTGGTTACGGCCCGTGAACTAATATTTCTATTGGTCATTAATGAGTGTCGTACGATTTTCATAAAAATTATGTGTTGTGCAGATCATCGCATATTTCGTGAGACTCCTTTACACTCCTTAAAATAATCTTGATTTGTCAAAAATTATAACTGTCAATTTGACAAAACGTTTAAGGACGAACAGAAAGTGTTATACTTACTATGCCTCGATTCAAAACGAAGCAAAGAAAGTGTTTACAGTAGAATTTTCATTGCAATGATTTTTGCATGAATGAAATAGAGCATTTTCGGTGCTTCCAAAAAGTCGATTTTCTATAGTCTGTTCAGTAAACATAAAAACACAAAGTGGCCTTTGATTTCCAAAATTTCATGAGTGTACTACCAAAATTCAGCTTTGTCTAGGAATGTACTTACAAAAAGTTACTAAAACAAATAGGTTAAGAGTGTGACATTTACTACCCATCTGTCATAAATGTTGTAATTAACTACTTTTAAGGATATTATACAAATACTGTGTTGGATACTATTGACGTAGCGTTTACTAATGGGTATCTTTATTACATTCTATGAATCTTCAGATTAGAATTTCTAGAAAAATATCTACTTTGACACTGACAATGAGAAATATTAAATGTCATTTTTAAATTCAAATCTGCCAGTATGCAGGCGTGCAAACATTTGCAAAACAAAATACAGAATCCCTAGTAGAAAAATTATATGAACATGACAACTTCAAAAAAATTTAAATGTTTTTGTGTTTACTGAATGCCCTATATTAGCGAGTACGAAAACAATATTGTAGATGTGTTTGTAAACCAACTCGATGACGTTGAACTATAACACGAATACTTCCAGCAGGATGGTGCCAGAAGGCGCACGGCTTTAAAAAAGTTGGAATATCTACGTCAATTTTATGATGACCATATAATAAGTCAAATTTCGCAAGCCAAGTTGCCTGCACACTCTCCACATGTAAGCTATTTGGATTCTTTTTTTCTGCGCACGTAAATAATTCAGTATAGAAAAATATATAAAGGGGTTTACACGGAATTTCCCTCGCAAGAGCCCATCACATAGGTGGACTTACTCTAATTACAATAGTTGCTATATTTTTAATATTGAATTGCAAATAACAAAAGAAAGATGTATAACGCCTTGAATAAATAAGTGCTTCAAATTATGTGCCAAATAGATAACATATCTGAAAGTTGCTCATAATACTGAAACAGTAAAATGAAACAGTTATTAATGCGAAATACATCAATTTACAAAAAAAACATTGTAGGCCGTGAGATTTAAACTCCCGCAGATCCGATTACTAGTCTGGTGTTTTAGCCACTAGCACGAGCTCGCGTAGCAATTGGATTCGTGTATGTCTCCACTATAACAGACGTGGTGAGCACTACACATTTTGGTGGCTTTTATGATGTTCACCGTGTATATGTTGGGTCCCATTGTCGTCAAGGGTGGAACCCTGAGCTATATGCAATTTATTACTTTTTGCGATTCCTGTGTTAAATCAAAAATAGGCAATATTTTATTTTCTGAAGTTCTCACTCTGTATATACTTAACCGAAAATATATTCAGTTTCAAGCGAAGTATACATCTAATCCGCATGCAAAATACCGTCTTCCCCCAACAACTAATTTTTGAGCTATACCACCAACCGTCAACTGGTAGATCGACAGACAGACAGATACATAGGAACATGGTAACACCCCGTTTCAATTTCATTTCAATAGCGCGTTATTGCGTTTAGCATTTTCTTGCGGGCCACCTTATATCTGAATATTGTAGCAAAAGAACTCAGGTTTATAGAAGTAAGCGTCTGCATTTAGAGAAAACACCTGCAGCTTTTCCTGTCGCAGCATGTATGCGAGCTTGCGATTCCGTGTAGGCCGCTGGAAAACAGTAGAATCGCTCCATCAGTATTGATGATTTTTTAATAAGCACGCTTTGCGGATATAATTGTCGGGTAGGCTGAAGCCGTACTTGTTTTTAAACAAACAAAGCCAATAAAGCGTTGATATTTCGCAAACGGGTACAGTCAGCGTTGGTAAGAATGCTCATCTAATTTTATGTTTGCATACTGATTTTGATATTTAGGTTGGACCCCCCTGCGTCTTTCAATAAAAACAGCTGCGGCATCGTTTTCTACACAATCGGCCGTTCACACCGTTGGTAAAAATGTTTCTTCTAGCTTAATTTCGCACACTAATTTTAATATTTAGACCAGTTCCCATGGGCTAACTTACGGCTAGCATGAGGGCTAACCTGATGGCTAGCTTGAGGGCTCTCATGAGGCTTATTCAGTCCCCTATTTCGCTTCTACACGCTAGCTAGGAATTCCAGTTTACGTAATTCATATTCTCAAGTTTACTTGAGTTAGTGAATACTTCCTTGCTGGTGTGATATTATAAAGCACTGTACGCTAAGAAAATGCATAAATGCGAGAAATGCCATGAGAATCTCCCGTCGGATGGTGATTTTATTAATTGTAATGGCTGCGGGTATAAAATGCATTATCTATGTTCGGGAGTTCGCGAAGCTAAATGGAAGTCAAGCAATAATGACTTTAAAGACATGTGGCGCTGCATTATGTGTAGAAATAAATTAGAAGAACAGAAAAATTCGGATTCTAACAAAGTAAAACAAGCCGCTCTACCGGCCACATCAATGGATAATACAACAGCTGAATTAATGGGCGAGTTGATACGAAAAATACTGAAAGAAGAGAACGGCGAAGTTATCACTCAGATAAAGGAATTTCGAAAATCAATGGAGTATTATAGTGCGCAAATAGATGATTACACTAAAGCGGTGAAAAAGTTAACGGAAGAAAATACCAAGCTAATAAAAAAACAAGAGGAAATGGAAACCAGGTGCATTAAGCTTGAAAAAGAAAACCAAGAACTAAATCTAATTATTCAAGAAGATCGTCAATACAATCGGAATCATAATGTGATAATTGACGGGGTCCCAGAAACAAAAGAAGAAAATTTACTTTATCTAATTCAAAAGATTGGCGAAAAGGCTCAAATATCAGTATCAGCGGCGGACATCCAGGCAGTTCATCGCATTCCATCTGCAAATAATAAGAAATCCATCGTAGTTCAATTTGTCAACAGAATGGTCCGAGCTAACCTTCTAGCAAAAAGCAAATTAATCCGCCCAACCCTGAAGGATGTTTTTCCCAGTCAACAAGCTACTCCGATTTACGTTAGTGAACATCTGACACCTTACTTCAAACGGCTTATGTACTTGACTAAACAAAAAATGGTAAACAGTCAAAAAATGTTTAAGTATGTATGGTTCAAAAATTCTAAACTTTTAGCCAGAAAAACTGATAATAGCCCAATAGTTAGAATCAAGTGTGAAATAGCTATTTATGCAACAAGTGCTAAAAGTCGACTTTTATGCGCGAGACATGAAAATTATGAAACGAAGCCGAAGGCTGAGTTTCATAACATGTCTCGCGCATAAACGACTTTTAGCACGCGTTGCATACAATATTTTATCTACGACCTTAATTTTACCGTTATTAATCCATAAATATCGATTTAAGAAAGGTTCGCATCTGCGACGCTGCATCATAATGAATAGTAGCCTACGCCGCTGGCGATTGTTTTGGCCACGCCCGTGCTGTCAAGGACAGGTACGAAATTTAATTATTTATACTCCACATATGACTGTATTCATTACATAACGCTTTAATTATTTCAAAAACGCTTTACCTGTAACGCAAGAAGCAACTAGAATAGCTTTACGACTTCACTTGCAGTTCGAAATTGTAGTTTTGAACCTCGCGTCACTTTTAGCACATGTGCTAAAAGTAAACAGCTGATTTCTTTAAACACGGTAAACTATAAAACGTCACTTTTAGTGAAACAAGCTAGCGCTAAAAGGCCTACTTTTAGTAGTGGTCGTAGATAAAAGATATTATCTAGACTAATGTATTTTCTTTCAGATATCCTTTAAATTGTTTCTTCGTCTATGGAGCAATATCTAAGAGATTTTAGTTATGTACCGGAGGATACAGCAGAAATGAACGAGGCGAGAGAATATGTTAACTATTTGGTAGCTAATGGTAATAAAAACACTAATTGTTTTTCTGTTTTTCATAATAATATTAGAAGTATAAATCGTAACATTAACGAAATGACGCTTTTACTTAACGAATTGAGTTACAATTTTGATTGCATAGTTTTTACTGAAACTTGGAAAATATATAACAAAGATTTTTATAACCTACCGGGATTTAGATCAATTTATAATCAAGGAGTTGTTAACCAAAATGACGGTGTAATAGTTTATATAAAAGATTCACACAACTATAAATCTGAAATTATAAACTTGGGCGAAATCAAAATAATCAAAATATCCATTTATGTTACTGATAGGATAGTTGTAGTAAGTGCGATCTACAGACCACATTCGATATGTGTTAATCAATTTAATGAAGATTTGCAAAACTATTTGAGAAATGAAAATAAAATTAAAAGTGACGTTCATTTTTTGGTTGGCGATATAAATATTAACATTAAATCAAATGCCGATTTTTGTCAAGATTACCTCAATATAATGAGCGAAGCCGGTTTTACATCGTTAATAAATAAATACACAAGAGTAAATAAAGATTCAAAGTCATGTATTGATCATATATTTTTAAAACAGATTGAAAACAATTCGCATGAGTCATTTGTCCTTAAAACTAATATTAGTGATCATTTTTCTATAATTTCACGCTTAAATTTGAAAGCACCGATTGAAAAACGTAGTAACTTGAGAACTGTAACTAAAGTTGATGAATACAAATTAAATAATACTTTAAAAGATGAGAATTGGAATCAGATATATGCCACAGCTAATGTAGATCAGGCAACTAACATATTAATTAGTAAAATTCAAAATGCCATTAAACTTTGTACTGTAACATATCGCATTAAATCTTCACAAGTTCGGCGTAATCCTTGGATTACGAGCGGTCTTCTAAAATCTGTCAACACAAAAAATATGTTATACAGAAAGCATATGTCACAACCTGATAACTTAGATATTGCACGTGAGTATGCAAAATATAAAAATAAGCTAACAGAATTGATTAGGGCCACAAAAAATAAGTATTACCAAGACAAAATTGAACAAAATAAGGGCTCTAGCAAAACATTGTGGGCTATGGCAAAACAATTTATAAACAAAGAACACTCAAACTTGGAAATAAAAGAAATAAAGATTAATAAAGTTACCGTTACAAATCAAATTGACATTGCAAATCAATTTAATAAACATTTTGTTACCATTGGTGAAAAAATGGCAAAAACTATACCAAAACCCGCTCAAGAGGTACCCGCTGGACATATAAATATCAACCAAACCCTATACCTCTATCCAACAGATGCTAATGAAGTTGAGGAGTTAGTAAAGCAACTCAAACCAAAAAAATCACCAGGTCAAGATGGTATTACAACCGAAATTCTTAAACGTATCGTAAAACATATAAAACATCCAGTTGTACATATTATGAATAATATGTTGCAGTCAGGAAACTTTCCTTCTGCATTTAAAATTGCAATAGTAAAGCCACTTTTTAAAAAAGGCGATAAAACAGATCTCAACAATTATCGACCGATATCTCTTATCTCAAACCTCGCTAAAATTGCAGAAAAAATTATAAAGAATAGAATTATCAGCTTTACAAATAAATACAACATTATTTCTCATAGACAGTTTGGTTTCAGAGAAGGGATATCGACGGAAAACGCAATATCTTTTCTGACTGACAATATATATAAAGCGATTGATAATAATAAAGAGACTTTGTGCATTTTTTTGGATCTTGCCAAGGCGTTTGATACAGTTAATCATAAAATATTATTACGTACTTTAGAAAATTTTGGTTTCCGTGGTGTATCATTAAATTTAATAGAAAACCTATTTAGCGAATAGAATTCAATATGTCAAAATTGACAATTGTATAAGTGAGGCTTGTACTTTAACATGTGGTGTACCCCAAGGTACTGTTTTGGGGCCTATTTTATTTTTATTATATATAAATGACTTGCTTGCACTTAATACAGTTGGTATAACATCTTCTTTTGCAGATGATACAGTATTAATGTATACTAGTAATACTTGGGACGAAGTAAAAAGTACTGCGGAAGAAGATTTTAAATTAATTAAAAGTTGGTTTAATCAAAATTTCTTATCTATCAATTTCACGAAGACGAAATATATATCGTTCTCTTGTTACTCAAAAAAGACTCGAAAACTTACAGATTTAATTATTATGGATGGGCAAAAAGAATATCGTATAGAACCAACTAATAACTTAAATTATCTGGGTATATGCATAGATCAACATCTTAAATGGGACATACACGTAAACCTACTAATAAAAAAATTAAGATCAATCTTATTCATATTTAAACAACTTAAAAATATATTAGATATTAAAAATCTAAAAATACTGTATCATGCCTTGGTTGAGTCTCATTTACAATATGGTATCGTTGGATGGGGAGGTATTTTGAAAACACACCTTGCAAATTTGACAGTGTTGCAAAAATATTTCATCAAAATCATACTTGGCAAGGACCGCTTGTATCCCAGTGATTTGCTTTTCAAAGAATGTGGCCTGTTCGACTTGCGGCAACTATTCTGTTACAGAATACTCTGTCTTCTGTATAAAACAAAAGGTAATTTAAAAAATATTGAACATGGGCACCTTACCCGTTATAAAGTGCAAAAAGAAATTCAGCTTGAAAAAGCTATAAAAACTTTTGGACAACGTTCCCAAAGTTATTTAGCTCCTCGACTGTACTCTTGCCTTTCACAAGAAATTAAAAATTCCCCAAGTATCAATACTTTTAAAAATAAAATTAAAAAGTGGTTAAAGGAAACTCCAATAGTTGATATACACAACCTAGTAGATAAAAAGAATATGTAAATTACTTCACTGCTGATAACTTTATTGGTACAAATTGAATCCTACTTATTTGCTTACTCTATTTTATGCTATTTTATTAATAAAATAATAAAATTTTACAAAAGGAAGCTACATGTTGACATATTCGCCCACGCACAAGTTCGTAACTTCTGAGGGCTAACTCATTTATTTCTGCTTCAACTCCTTTTGTTTTGTACCTACTTCTGTAAATATTTTGAAATATTTTGAAATATGGGTATTTCGCCACTCTGCAAATTAAAATATTAAGGGCCGGTTGCAGAAAGCAATGTTAAGTCTGGTGTTAGCTAACATCGCGTCAAAGTGAACAAAATCGCATCAAATTTTGTTTACTAATGTATTAGTTACCATAAGCATTTGAGATTTGATTCGTTTTTGTTCACTTTGACGTCGCGTTAGCTAACACCAGACTTAACATTGCTTTCTGCAACCGGCCCTAAATAACGAAAATATTAACAACGAACGTTTCGAGGGACAATCTGCCCTCGTTATCAACGAATAACAATTAAAACTAACAAGAACTTATCTTTTTTTTCACTGGAAGGAAAAACGACCAACCTCCAATGAATTTTCTGACATTGACGTTTGTTGATATCTGTACCTACTTGATCTCATCTTTAAGAATCGATAGCCAACTATTGTCTAAAAATATTGAGAAAGACGACACGCATTTTTCTTCGTTAAGTAAAATGTATGCCGTTTCCTTAATTTTTCGCCTAGTTGACATCGATTCTTTAGACAAGATCTTTGTGTTGTCCCATTGTATTTTATGGTTTTCATCCCAAGCATGTTCTGCCAGCTTAGACTTATTGAATTGATACGTTTTCAACATATTTTTATGTTCTTTAACTCTGACTGCTAAAGGCCTGGATGTTTCACCGATATAATATTTCCCGCATTCACAGGGAATACTATATATACAATTCCTTGAATGTTGTTCTTCGTTGAACGGTTTAGTTTTTGTAAGAACTGACCGCAAAGTATTCATCGTTTTGAATACCGTCCTAACATTGAATCTATTTCCAATTCGTCTAATTTTGTCAGATATGCCTGGAATATATGGTATACTAAGAGTATTATATTTTTGAGTGTCATTCCTTTGTATGTGTGTGGCATTGCTTCGTGTATTGAAAATGTTCCGAACAAGAGTCTCTGGATAGCCATTATCTTGTAAAACATTAATAATAAATTCTTTCTCTTTTTTGAAAATTTTATCATTAGAGCAAACAACTTTGGCTCTGTCGTAAAGACTTTTTACAACGCCTGTCTTTATGTTTTTGTGATGGTTAGAATTAAAATGTAAGTACCTATTAGTATTGGTTTTCTTACGGTATACTGATGTTTCAAAAGTATATATTGTACGTGTGATTAGTGTATCAAGAAAGGGTAACTGATTGTTTTGCTCTGTTTCTAATGTGAATTTGATGGAGGTTTCTTTACTGTTAATATGTTCAAGAAATTTGTCCACCTCATCCATATCATGAGGCCAAATTGCAAAAACATCATCGACATATCTCCAAACAAGAAAAACATTCACTACACACACTAAAAACCGATAACACAATTAAAATTCTACCTGCAGACAAAGGCAACGCCACAGTAGTACTTGACACAACCACATACAACGAAAAACTTTTAACACTAATTAGTGAGGGACAATACACTAAACTAAATAAAGATCCAACACATACAATAGAAACAAAAATATATAGAACGCTTTACAAACACAGAGAACAAATTACAGATTTTGTAAGACGTACGCTAACACCACACTACAGTAAACCACCACATTTTTATGGATTACCAAAGATACACAAACCAAATGTACCACTTAGGCCAATAGTTAGTTCTATAGGTTCTCCTTGTCACAGTTTAGCTAAATATTTACTTAAGATACTGACTCCTATATCAGGAAATACAGACACGTATATAAAGAACACGCCCCATTTCCTTGAAAAACTTAAAGAAGCAAACATAAACACACAACACTTAATGGTTAGTTTCGATGTAGTTAGTCTCTTCACTAATGTTCCAGTAGACAAAACACTCAACATCATTAAACATAGGCTACAAAACGATAACACATTACATACACGAACAACATTAAACGTTGGTACCATTATGGAACTTTTAACACTATGCATTAAAACGACATACTTTCAATTAAACAATGAATTTTACCAACAAGATTTCGGGATGGCAATGGGTTCACCTTTATCTCCCATTGTTAGTAACATTTTTATGGAAGACTTTGAACAACAACATGTCTACACGTACACCAACAAACCAGTAGTTTGGTGGAGATATGTCGATGATGTTTTTGCAATTTGGCCTCATGGTATGGATGAGGTGGACAAATTTCTTGAACATATTAACAGTAAAGAAACCTCCATCAAATTCACATTAGAAACAGAGCAAAACAATCAGTTACCCTTTCTTGATACACTAATCACACGTACAATATATACTTTTGAAACATCAGTATACCGTAAGAAAACCAATACTAATAGGTACTTACATTTTAATTCTAACCATCACAAAAACATAAAGACAGGCGTTGTAAAAAGTCTTTACGACAGAGCCAAAGTTGTTTGCTCTAATGATAAAATTTTGAAAAAAGAGAAAGAATTTATTATTAATGTTTTACAAGATAATGGCTATCCAGAGACTCTTGTTCGGAACATTTTCAATACACGAAGCAATGCCACACACATACAAAGGAATGACACTCAAAAATATAATACTCTTACTATACCATATATTCCAGGCATATCTGACAAAATTAGACGAATTGGAAATAGATTCAATGTTAGGACGGTATTCAAAACGATGAATACTTTGCGGTCAGTTCTTACAAAAACTAAACCGTTCAACGAAGAACAACATTCAAGGAATTGTATATATAGTATTCCCTGTGAATGCGGGAAATATTATATCGGTGAAACATCCAGGCCTTTAGCAGTCAGAGTTAAAGAACATAAAAATATGTTGAAAACGTATCAATTCAATAAGTCTAAGCTGGCAGAACATGCTTGAGATGAAAACCATAAAATACAATGGGACAACACAAAGATCTTGTCTAAAGAATCGATGTCAACTAGGCGAAAAATTAAGGAAACGGCATACATTTTACTTAACGAAGAAAAATGCGTGTCGTCTTTCTCAATATTTTTAGACAATAGTTGGCTATCGATTCTTAAAGATGAGATCAAGTAGGTACAGATATCAACAAACGTCAATGTCAGAAAATTCATTGGAGGTTGGTCGTTTTTCCTTCCAGTGAAAAAAAAGATAAGTTCTTGTTAGTTTTAATTGTTATTCGTTGATAACGAGGGCAGATTGTCCCTCGAAACGTTCGTTGTTAATATTTTCGTTATTTAATATTTTAATTTGCAGAGTGGCGAAATACCCATATAAGAATATGAATTATGAATTCACGCCACAAAGAAGTTTCAGAGATTATCTTAACCAGTTTACGTGCCGCTTTCTGTTGCTGCTAGCTGTCTTTTTAACAGTGGCGACCTTTGGGATTCTAAGAATTATGTAGCCAAATCCGGCTTAGGAGTCTCCATAGATAGATGCAACGCACTAGGATCTCCCTTGCCGCTCGCTGGATATTTGCAACGAACTAAATTCTAAGTACATGCCCTTCTCAGCGTTTTCTTGATCGACAAAGACAAATGCCGCAACTTTTCAGTTCTTATTAAGGCCTTAGGATCTCAAACTGAAGCGTGTTTACTCACTCTTTTGATTCAATCATTTATTAATGATAAGGAGCGAGGATTTAATTATTTCTAAATTGCTGAAATATGCAGGTATTCTGTAATCTCAAATAAGTCGTGCCCTTGAGCGTTGTGCATTTATGTCAATTGCGATAGCACAGGTGGTTATCCTGAAGTTGTAATTCGAGCAATAATTAGCAAGTTGTGACTTAAATACTTGGATGTTAATTTTTATTTGTGGTTTATTAATTCATTTGATAGGTAATGCTCCTACCAACTGCTGTCACTTGGCCTAAGGGCTTATGTATATAATTCATATGTTACTGGGACTTTTGGGTTTAATTAAATGCCCCTATTGCTGTTATTTGTTTGTGTTCTTTCTGCAACCCCTCTAGCTGTACGAGTTATCTAGGTATGCAGCGAAGCACCCAAGGTAGGTGACGTATTATTAATTAGTTAGTTTTGTTTTTATGTTGCGAGTAATGACAAGGTTCCCAAAATTTAAAAATCCTACTGTTCAATTTTAAAGCCCGAACCAATTTTTTGCCTCGTCCTTATACCACGCATATTTTGCCGAGAGTGAAAAGAGCTAGCCGAGATCTTGTCAACCCCTCGTTTAAGGGTGGTACTGAAACGTGAAGATCTAAAAAAATCTTGGGATGTGATTTCTTCAGAATTACAATACTTTATTCGCCTCGACAAGGGAAATCAAAATCTTATAAGTAAAGACATGGTTTAACTCCAAATATATACGTTTTATATAATAGTTTTTTTGAATATCATGGCACTGAAGTTTAACCTTTTAACACGAATGTGGAATTTAGTTGCAAAAGCCTGTGTAGGACCGAGGCAAATAAACCACATGAGGGTTTTCTTAAATCGATAAAACACGAAGATAAAATTTTAACCGACTCTTATAGGTTATGTTTACGCTTTCTGTCACCTTGACACCTGCAAGTGTCTAATAGAAATGCATTTTACTTTGAATGTTAGAGCCCCTAGCAACCAGCAATACCCATCGTTATGTATACAAGGTAATAAATAAGTAGCAATACAATTTCACATTACATAGGCAATATGGCAACAGCTGTATACATTGTTTATGGTATAAGTTCCAATTTTTTATTTTATAGCTTCGCAATGAGTTGTTATCGATATAAATTATATAACAATTGCGTTTATCGCATTTCATTTGGTAAGGTTGTAACGTTTCGCCCAGCGCGAACGCGATTGTATAAATTAAAAATTAATTTGCGCGTTCCCCCTTAGCTTGCACCACGTTAAGTACCGGAGCACCGCGCCGAGAGTGCGACGTGACGTCACCGCAAACGACCGCATCAACACCACTGCGCACCTAGACCACGAATCCCCGCTCCAGCGACCCGATACGAACCTCCGATTACGCCCGCACCAGGTATAAAAGGGGAATTCGGAGCCCAGACAAGACAAGACAAGATCTTCCCAGTCCTCTCGTCTTGCCTATGCTCTCCGGAGTGTCCCCTGGACTCTTCGAGAGGATCCCGACCAGTTACCTGAACTCCTGGGCGTTCGGATTGTTGCTATACTTTCCAACGTTATTCTCTTGAACTCCTGGACGTTCGGATTGTTGCTATACTTTCCAACGTTATTCTCTTGACCTCCTGGACGTTCGGATTGTTGCTATACTTTCCAACGTTATTCTTTTGAACTCCTGGACGTTCGGATTGTTGCTATACTTTCCAACGTCGCTCCCTCGAGCTCCTAGACGCTCGGATTGTCGCTCGACTTTTCAGCGTCATTCCCCGAGCACCTAGCGACCTAGAGAACCGTCTCAGGCCCGACGGCGACGACGTCAGACACCTGGTTACAAGCAGAGTTTTTCCGAACTCGCCGACGACGCTCTCCAAAGTTTGGGCACTCGGGAAGGCCAAGTCGTACTCGCCGGTAACGACGCCGTCCGTGAAGCAAATTTCCCGGCACCAGGACAGAGACACCGACGTGATTAGGCCCGTTAATTGCGTCTGGAGTGGCTTAGCATCTCCAAGGCCGAGGAGCGTGCACCGGAAGTTCCCGTCGAATGAGCCAGAGGCCGCCGCCCACAGACACGCGCTCGTGAAGCAAGGGTAACCCAGCGGGCGCCTTCGCCAGCAAGAAACAGCGCATAGCTAAGTAAAATTCGCTCACCTGGGGCAACAGAACAGCTGGCAAGTAGAACAAATGAAATGCATCGTTCGCCACTTGAACACTGGGAATTTCACCGTCAAAGCACCAGACGCACTAGGTATGCACACAATTTAGTTTGATATTGACCACAGTTTCGTTTATTTAACGATTTTAAGACCAAGTGTATTGTTGTTGTCCGCCATTACTGGCGACCCGCTAATCTGTCAAATTACCTGTTCAGGACCGGCGCGGTGCCAACGTGACGAGAGAACATACATACAGGCTGTCCCGTAATAGTATGCCACTGCCCGATTGCCTGCGAGCGAAACACCCCGTCAAAAGAATCAATTTATTTTTATAAATGTCATTACATTCTATTATTTCGTGTTTTTAATACAGTTTAATTTAATGTATCTAGTTAAATATTATTATACTATGGTAAGAAGTTATTCTGTGTTTCTATCCTACGTTACTATCTGAGTTTATTATTTGGATCTTGGCATTTTGAGCTTACTTTGGGAAACCAGTTTTCAGGCTGGTGATTGTAGCATTTAAATTATATTAAATTAGCCCGTCAGGCTACAAGGTACTACATTTCTACATTCAAACTCGTCTACAGATTCATTTTACGTTTGGCAGTACTGAAGTGTATTGTTGGTAGCACTGTAGCACTATGTCAAATTCGAGGTTACCAGGTTAGCTCTGCGTCAGTTTTGACACAGACTAACGCAAAACCTAACCTGCTAACCTCGAATTTGACATAGACTTACAATGCTACCAACAATACACTTCAGTACTGCCAAACGCACAACATCAACTGGAGCTGCTTATTGTGCTTTAAGTACATTGAAACAAATTCTGCTCAGCTTGGTTACGTTTTGACATTTAGTCTCATTTGTATTCTTATGGAATGCCATAAAATAGTATAAGCAACACGTTAGAAAAGTGGTTTTAATGAACTCGTATGGCCGTTTAAGTACGAGCGTTAGCGAGTACACTTAAACCAGCCATACTTGTTCAGTAAAACATCACTTTTATAAACTTGTTGAGTAATATACTATTTTCGTTTTTAAATTACAGAAACTCAAACTTCTACATTAATTAATTTTATACAGGCGTTGAGTTGTAAAATTCGTTGCAATTTTATACTAATCAATACGACTAAAGCAGACCTATAAACGTACTATATTTGCAAAAATATCTGCAAGTTATACTTGTTTTTATAACCTAGATACAACGAAGGTACTATATGTTTAGGGTTATATTCCATATAAATTAGTAAACAAGAATCGCGCAGTCACTTTTTGCGAAACTTTTCGAAAGCTTAAACTATTCGTATAAAAAATTTTGACTTTCGTACTTAAAAAGTGTCAACTTACTTATAAAGACTTATTATATATCAATAGATTAAAACTATCTAGATGCGAGTTACAAAAATGAGATTTCGGAAAAAATCTTGTCGATAGCCACTACACTCTACTTTAGAATAGTGCACTTACAATTTCACATATTTTTCAGCGAAAGCCTCTTTTACTCTTAATTTTTTTATCCCAATGCAAGAGATATTTATAGATGTATAAGAAGTGTTGAGTACTTGTTAAATACGTAATTTGGGAGTTTTTCTTGGGTTAATTAGTCAAAACAACACCATGAACAATCGTCTTTATTTAAACATCGAAGCATAGCATTGTTTTTCTGCTGATAATCGATAAGAGAAATACAATGAAAAGAACCAATTGGTAAAATATTAAATGATTTGCACTTTAATTTGATTAACATTGCTCAGACAAGTATTAATTTTGTAAATGTTTGCTGCCCTTTAAATAGCTTTTACCAGAAAAATACAACACCTAGACAAAAGTGGTTCGTAGGTTTTAATTTTAATTTTAGGCGTAGAATACCGTAGTGCACTTTTTGTACGACTGATTAAATACACCCTGTATAATTTTTCACTCTTCCTTTACAAAAACTGAAAACCTCAAACCTGTATGTAACCGAAGCTATAGGGCAGACAGAATTCTTTTTTTATCCACCCGGTATTATGTATTACGTTTAGCTTTTATTTTTTGTAGCCGTACTATTTTTCGTTCATTTTAGTGGTGCACATTACCTTCTTACAATGTAGGGAGTCTATTCGGTGACTGTTCCTGCATAAATCTATTATCAAAGTTAAATCCTTTGTTTTCCACTATAAATCATAACTATATCAATGCAGTATTGACAGTAAAAATTCGATAAATTGTTGTCAATATTTTTTTTGTTTTACTGTTGAGTGGCATGTACATATCTGTTTTGTATTTTTGTGGTGTTCGAACACTGTTAATAAGTAAAAAACACTGTAGGAAATAAACTGTCATACGAAGTGCCGCAGGTAATAATTTCCGGTTTCGTATTGTGTTGCGTCTTGGGAAAAGGTAATTTTTCTATGGACATTTCGCCTACAGTGGGTGTGCAAATTTTGTTGTTGGGTGGGCATTTGCCCATACAACTATTAATCAAAGAACGGCCTGCTGTAAGCAATACCATAGTGTATAATCATTTTTTAAGTAGAAACTAATAATTGCTTAGATTTCATGTTGAAACTAAACATATGAAACAGGTGTAAGGAACAAATCCTAATAGAAATAAAAAGATATCGCCTTTAGGTGGCACAGTTTACAATTTGATTTCCTACAAGCACATTTCATATAAATATTAGTGTGAGTGGTAACATCTCTAAATAAATTATATTAGAAAAATACCTTTAATTCAGTCCAAGCGGAATTATGACCATTTCTTCGGCATTTTTCTTCCAAATATTTCATCAGTGTGCGATCATCATCTGTACTAGCTTGCAATAAAGGAACTAAAACTTGAAATATATAGTAGAAGATCCGCATTAATCACTATTCACTTAAGGTAGTCTTAACTCACATATAACAAACTGCATAAGAAGTAAAATCCGCATCGTGAATAAAATAGAAATAAACACCAAAGTGGTATTAATCGTCGCCAGAAACGCCCCTTTCCATTTGTATCACATTACTGCATGATATGAAACGTGAATATAAGCATATTCGGCGTTATAAAACCAAGCATACAGTAGTCGGAAACTGCAAAATTTGCATAATGAGGCATAAAACGTTTACAACAGAGATGAAATTATTAGGGACGACAAATCAAATTTAGAAATAAGGGGTAAATAAATTCATAAAAATTCCAAAATGTTTAAGACATTTTCTGTATCATCTCGCTAAACCAATTCACTGCCATTTATCCTGATACTACCGGGTGATTATAAATAATTTTCCATCAAGTTGCCTTTGAAATATTTGTTGTATGAATAATATGTTGATGGCACTGTAAATGTATGTCAAATTCGAGGTTAGCAGTTTAGGTTTTGTGTCTGTTTTGACATAGACTAACGCAAAACCTAACCCGCTAACTTCGAATTTGACATAGACTTACAGTGCCACCAACATATTATTTATACAACAAATATTTCAAAGGCAACTTGATGGAAAAGCATTTATAATCACTCGGTAGAACAACTTATTTTACTACAAAATAAATACAAATGTCAACACATCAGTCGTAAGTATCCTTTATCTAATAGACTTGCCTGTCCGGGACGCTGTTTTGTCTGTCCGGGACGCTGTTTCAGCAGCCAAACCGTAAGAGATAGAGAAAAAAGTTATGAAAGTTATATGTTTGAAATGGTCATGTCAGGTCAGGAACCGAATTTCAGTCACGTGACACTTCCGGTTTTCGAGAAATCACGTGATTTCCGTCTGTCTGGGACGATGTTTTGTCTGGGACGCTGTTTCAGCAGCCAAACCGTAAGAGATAGAGAAAAAAGTTATGGAAGTTATATGTTTGGAATGGTCATGTCAGGTCAGGAACCGAATTTCAGTCACATGACACTTCCGGTTTTCGAGAAATCACGTGATTTCCGTCCGTCCGGGACGCTGGTCCGTCCGGGACGGTCTTTTTTGTTTTATTAAATGAGACATTTGTCTCACTGGTTGCTAGTTGTCATTATAATAAGTAAATAAATTGTCAACCACTTGGTTTATTTATGGCTGCAATGCAAACATTGCAAGCAAGCTACGTGTAAGATAGGACAAGCTGTACTGTACTCCTTAAGACATATTCAGATGTAATCTGTCGAAACGATGCCTTTATTGTGGTAATGTGGTATGGTCGTTATCATACTATATTATATACGTGATCGAGCCAAATGTGCGACGACTTCGGCTAAAGATAATTTGCAAAGAAGACGGGAAGTAATTATTGCTAATCATAGACGAAGGAACTCGGTTTAAAATCGAGTCGGCGGTTTATCAACGTTTCAGATTTCAAGGTGAAAAAGCATGGATATACTTCCGCATATTTCTATAACTTTAAAAAAAGGTCTTGCTCTAACAGAGATTCGAACTGGCGTCCTCAAGCTGAATGCTTCACGAATGTGGCAATATACCACTATGACAACGCGATCACTTATCGTTTACTGGTAACCCGAATACAAATCGACAAATACATACCTACAAAGAAAAATGCGACTGATCTCTACCAAAACTTGTTAGTTCTTTGAATTGATATTACACATCACATGGGACAGAAGTAATCTTGATATATTATTTCGTTCGTTCTCGATTTATGATGCTTGCATCTATTCTACGTGACATACTTGTCATTACTAATTGTCGGAGTTTCCTTCAACGTCAAAGCGGTTGCTATCTTTACAAAAGTTATATATGTTCATGAGAACTTTCACATGATTTTGTATTAAGCGGTTGCGACAAAAATTCTAAATTTGTAAAAACGATAGAGGTCGAAAGCAATACTTCGGCAGGTAATGCGAAAGTGAACTCGTGATCCATTTGACACTCTCGCTCAATATTTTAATACTAGTGAGTCACCCGAACTAAGCTTCGGTTCGCTAATTAAAGAGAGATTCATTAATATAAATTTAAAAAATAAGGACGGATCGGCCGGGAATCGAACCCGGGTCGCCCGCATGACAGGCTATAACGATATTATGAACATAGGCGATCACCCGAGCTAACAGCACACTGCCACAGCAGCTGTCACACCGTAGCCCACGGCGACAGAAGCTCCGTTCCGCTGCTTAGAAGATTTAACTAAATTAAAACTTTTTCGTACTTTTTTCTAAATAAAAACCGGCCTAAGATCTAAGTCTGAAAATTAGCAAACTTTTAAGCCATCATACAACTTAATCGGTCCAGTATCTTCGGAGGAGATAGCGAACAAAGATACAAACATACAAACAAAGAAAGAGAGCAACGAGTTTATGCTATAGGATTATTTATAGTGAATTGCTTTTGAATAAGTTATAGCCCCTTTATTTACATATAGTAGCGACAACGATTGATGTTGCCGCTGGGGCAAAATCACGTTGGTATCCCTTAAGTCCCTAGCATATTTAAAAATCGCCTAGGAAGTTGCATAATTAAATTAAAATGTGACATTGACAGTTGTCGTGTTTTTATTCATTTTTCTCTTCGGGGGCTAATTTGAAGTCGAGAACGTCATCTAGGGTGTTGTGTCGATAAGTGTAAAAATAGTGGCAGAAAAGGATTTCAGGTACTCAGATCTGTTATATTTTTTCACTGTTTACACTGAAATTTACCGTTTAGTAACTTTTTGTATTTTCATGTTTGCATCAGGTTTGCCCCATGATGTCGCTACTATTTGTAATAGAGGGGCTATAGAATAAGTATTACGAGAGTATCACATCATCTGCAATTTATGCAATTGTTTACAGGGCGATGATAGATTAGAGTAGGGTCTAAGAAGGAACACAAGTTTAAACGTGCAATAGTTATTTATGTACCAAGAGCATTATGAAGATGTGTATTCCCGTACGAATGCAATAGGTTTACAATTCCGAGGGCCTCTGTCCCCAGGGTTTGAAAGTCGCCCAAGGGTATAAACATCAAGTAATGCCCGTGGTGCATACAAAATTGAGTGTCTTGTTAATATTTCTTAATAATCTAAATAATGGTTTAGGAAGTGTATATGGCACGGTCAACTACTATTGTGAACGCATCGCTACATCGAGGTACGTGATTGGTCAGAAATTTGACGCTTGTCATTTCAGACTATTCACGTATCATAGTAACTCATAATGCCCGCCAGGGTATTATGTGCCCCATAATTTGCTTTGTATCCCAATTATTTAGAAACAATAATGTACCAGTAAGACATAAAGCTATCAAATTCCCTTACAAAACGTTGTGAAAGTGATAGGGTCCAATATTAAAAACTGAACATATCCATAGCACCTTATAACTCACTTTCTATTTTTGGTGTTGATAATTTATTTTTTAATTTTTCAATCAACTTAACTTTTGACCGTGACGTTAAGGCTATGTTATTTGCAATTGCGATTATATTTTGTACGTTTAACGTTTAAATTTCAATAGTGTTTTTATTTCTAGGGGTTTTAAGGAAACCTTTCTTGCTCTGTGGTTTATTTGCCTTGGTCCTACGAGCCGAGGCAACTAAATACATATTCGTGACAAAAATCCATAGTTACCATATTTCAAAATTTATCTCTTAGTTATGGCAGTTATCGACTGTTTTAAAGAAAAGCAGCATTAAAAAATCCTAAGCTGGGAAACACTACATTGACACGAGAGAATTGCAAGCTTGTTTATGTAGTTAATCATTCTAATTTAAATAATTTGTAGTTGTGTTTATGATGTTTTTCTAATTCATAACTTTGTGTTGCTAAATGTTTTCAGCTCCTTAGCACCACAGAGTATGACTGCACTTTGAGGGAAAATTATTATAAAATTTGATAAAGAAAATGGTTTAACCAATACTTACATAACAAGCTTTAAAGTGACAGTGGGAAATGTGGAGAATTTGAATATACTAGTAGGTATTTCGAGGGCACCAATAAAGAATAAATCAGAAAAATAAGAAACCCTAATAAAGACCAAAGAGTAAACTAAGGTAAAAGGAAAATCCTAAAACATTTTAATAAATATGAATTAACGTTATTGGTGGTTTTATTAACCAAATGTTTGCACCAAATAAGCATTACAATTTAATTGCTAGGTCCAACTGACTACAAGGACTTCTAAGCTCATTATGGAACGCATAAATATATTCCGAAAACTGAATTAAACATACGAAAACATTCTTAATGCTGAAGCTATGTCTCCTCTCTGTAAGAAAAAATTAGCAAGGCATCTTTAATAATTAAATAAAGTATGACGAAATTAACGAATTCATGAAAAGGTAAATGATAAAATAGGAAAATTATATTTTTAACAATAACGTGGAAATTATTGTTTAAATTTTAAAAAATGTTTACTCTTAAGGCAGCACATAACGGTAATTTTCGTTCTGAATGGGTTCAAATTACCTATACAGGAAATTCATCGACATTTAATCGGCATTTAATCTTTCCCTCTCTTTATAGAAGATAATCACAAGATTATGAATCTATTATTAATGGCTATATTTCATTAAATTTATTTACGTAATGACATCATAGTTACAATACTGCCTGCTGTAAACGTACAAAAATTTATACTTAAAGTGATGCTACGGAAAAGTATGCTATTTCCTTCTGATTGCTTATTTAACGAGGCCAAGGTTCTACCACTACGCCTCCTGTATTCAAAAAATGTATTATTGTTTTTGTATAAAAATCCTGCAATGAAAACTTGTGTAGAACATGATTACAACACTAGATTTCGTCAGCAACAAAAAACTGTTTCCATTCGATTTCATTTAACATTAACCCAAAGATTTTTATCTTATTTTGGGCCAAAATTGTATAACTTATTACCTTTAGCACTCAACTGCTCAACTCAATCAACAATGTACACCTGTATTCTAAAAGAGTTACTGACTTTTTGTGGCTTAATATGGCGAGCTTTAAAAACATTTCAGACTAAGCCTTTACTCACCCGTCATAAGTATAAACACTGTTATTGCTACAATTTACGTGCTCTTGATCAGAAGTGCATCCTTTTTGCGAGTACAACAACAGACTCCCATTACACACGCTGGCTTAGATTGGGAGTCTGTTGTGTCGAAAATCTGCTACTCTCTATTTCTTTTTGGTATATTCTTGTTACATTCTCGTAACGTATAACTTTTTTTGTTATCTTTTTGTACGAGTATTATATTTTTGTAACATACCTATTAACTGAATAAATTTGATTTGATTCAGGGTGACTTTAATAGTTCTGCAAATATTTTAACTGGTAAAATAACATGATTGGTCCGACAATATCATATGCAAAAACTATAAGTTTACGAAAAAAATCAGACTAAAGTTTTTCTAAAAAAATTTTGGTGACGCAGATAAGCTTGCATAAATAATAATAGTAATACTTGGTTAAAAACCAAAGAAGCCTGTTCTTTTTAATATTGGTATGGTTGTGATGTTAACGTCATATTTTTGAAAAGTACTACGAAATTAATTTGAACAATGCCGAGATTAAAACCATATCAAACCTCTTAGCTTTGGTAAAATTCATTTTATGGAATTTTTCTAAAATATCACGTTAACATGACATTAATACAGATGTTAATAAAAACAGGCTCATTTGGTTTTTAATTGTTATATTTATTAAAGCTTATCTGTGCCTCTCATTTATTTTAGAAACACTTTAACCTGTTTTTTTCGCAAACTAGAAGTTTTTGCATAATACATTATCTTGTTATTTTACCGTCCTCATTTATCAGGTAAAATATTTGCACAACTATTAAAGTCACCCTATATGTTATATCAAATACTGACAAACGCACTAAGTATAAGAGTACGAGGTTTTTACCAATATTAATAAATAGTTCAAAATGGCACACGCTATGCTTTAACAAAATAAAGCAGTGTTTTTAGCTTCTTACTATTCGAGAAGCCAACCCTTCCTCATTCTAAGGTGTTGTATCTGGAATTCGTTTAAAATTCAGCTAGAGGTAACTAGTGCAAGTAAGGAATGCATAAGGAAGATGTCAGTTTTATTAATAAAACGAAGTGTATGTTATAGATGAATAAATAGAGATAGAGCGTCTATAAATCAAAATCACTTTAAATACGTAGAATTAGGTCGTGCTGCCCTGCAATGAATTATAAAAATAATTCTCCTTCGAGCGATCTAATTCGACCCAGGTTAAAATTTGGTGCCAAAGTTCGGGCTCGCTATTAAATATTAACGGGAACAAGTAAGACAGGGACCCATCGATTCGTCGACAGCTGCGAGCTACCCTTCGAAGTAGTTCAAAACTTTCGGGCGCGAAAAACCACCGTAAAAAGCGGATAAAACTCCTGCGCGCCCGCCATCTGCTCGCGAGTGGCCAAACCGGGACTTTTAAAAGCAGCACTCGTTCATTCGTTTTTTCTCCGCGCGGGCGCTAGCTACCGCATTGTCCGCAAAAAGCAGGAATTTTCAGGGGATTTACCGGGCTGGATCAAACCGAGCTCCGCCTCTAATATGGCCTCCTTTGATGATAATCGCAAGGGATTTCGCTTACAGAAAGCTGGGGTTGCTTGAAGCCGGGTTTACGCTGCTCAACTTCGCTTGCGCTGCCGCACCGGAATCACACAGTGCAATGTTTTTAATCCATTTTGGAGTGTCGTTCAAGAACTCAAATTATGTAACACTTTTAAAACACCTGGTGGTGCATTATTATGACTGCCACGTAGAAAAATGAAATCACTATTCTTTGGAATAAAACAAGTTAAAAATATGTTTATTACTATAAATAAAGCTTTTACAACAACAATATTATGTTTGACAAAATGTGTGTTTTACAATCAATCCTCCTAACTTTGTTTCTTCATCAATTCAAAATTTTGTGTGTAGCTGTTTTTTCAATATTTAAATCTGCACTGTTAGATATTTGTACCTTACAGTTTAATGGGATAATTTATTTTGAGTTACACATTTAGGAATAACAAATCTATTGGATTTGATAAAATACGAAAGAATTACATTTTGTTTGATATTCAATTATTTCATATCGCTGGAATTCAGGTAGGTACCCACAGAACTCAAAGGAATTATTGCAATAAAATAAAAAAGAATAAATTTAAAGTGATTGAGTAGCGTATTTTTTTATTATTGCTATAACAATAGAAACGCAATTATTTATTCTGCAAGACTAATTATTATATCTTTTAAACTTTCATTACTATTTTACACATTTTTCGATCCTTTATTAAAGTAAAAATAATCAAAAGCTTGTGTCGTGTCCCACGAGATTGTTGTGGTAGGTGGTTGCGATTCTTTGTATTTCATTGCCTATGAACTGTATTCCCAAGTCTGCAATATATTTTTTTAGATTTTCCTGTGCTAAATTTCTTAAAATCGCATAGATATACGTTTTTGAACTTGAAGAATGCTTCAAGAATTTTGATAACTATAGGGTAAAATACGTTCTCGATTATAAAAACAACCTAAAATAATGGTCAACAATTTAAGAAAATCATCACGTTAACTGCAGTACCGAGTTTTAATTTTTTTTTTTTCATGAAGTCACTGTTATTTCTATGCATGTTTTCATTCCAAAAAGTTTCTAAACTCGCAAATTGGTTTATCGAGCTATCAGTTCTTAAAAAACAGTAATTTAGCTGCTGGTAACACTGGTTGCGGATGTAAAACGCAAACTAAAAATGGAGGCGAAAGTAAATTACCATAAGTAAAATAGCCAGAAACGCGTAGATGAAAAGCTACAAATAATTCCGCAAAGTGGAACTACTTGGCCAGCACGTGGCTATTTGGTCATCTTATTAAACATGTTTGCATTATTTTTATAGATAATTGTATACTTTCAGTTTTTATAAAATATTGATTGGTTTTTCTTTTGTTATAGTTTTTTTATGTATCTATAGACAGCACATTTGAACATATAAACCGAAGATAAGGGGACAACCTGAAAAAACTGATGATACAGAGAAAAACAAAACGTCAGATGCCCCACACCAGATGGGTAAACCAGATTTAAAAAAAATCACGGGAAAACCTCTACAAACAACGTTAAGGGACACAAAAGACAGTGTCACGCCCTTCCATCTATGAGAACACGAGCTCTCTTTCTCTCTCTCTCTCTCTCGGTCCTGTTTTCAATGATGGGAGGACATTGCTCTATGTGCAGTGTTTTAACTAATGCTAAGGACCTAAGCCCGGTTCCATGTTATAGATACTATAAGAAAACACAACTCTTGGAAGTCATGGCCAGGGTCTAAAAAGTTTCTCGAAGTACGTTAGTTCGATGATTGCTTGGTAAGAATATGGAACCAGTTGGGCTTCCTCCGGTCCTTAGTTTGGAAAAAGGACGCTGTAATCGAAGAGGCCCTCGTTGTATAAATAGCAGCGAAATGGGATTTTCCGCTTACCAAACTTGATATCCGAGATGTAGCTGGCAAAGACCTGGATAACCAAGGAAAACGGTTTCGTGTGACTAGAGTCTCAGGATCGCCACGATATTTTTTTAACTATAGATGGTGGTATTCGAGACATAAATAGTTTAGAATTGTACAATTACGACAAAACCAATATCACAAATGAGGCTGGATCTAAAATGGTTGTGATGTCCAGAAACGCCATGGGCGTGAAAAGGATACAGGCTCATGTATCAATGCGAATGGTGATTTTCTTCCAACAATGTTCCTGCGTAAGGCTATGAACTTGTACGCGAATAGTTTAAGTAGATGGTTGATGGTTCGATATGAACCTATTCGAAAACTTAATTTTCAACATTTTACTACTTCAGATTGTGGCCACTCGTGAACACGATGCCGATGGTGATGGTTGCCGGTTTCTCGCCAAAATTGATACAAGCATACAGAGAAACTGGCGAATGCCACACACCTGATTCAACCTCTCGATATAGTTTTCGCACCAATGAATAAATAATAGCTAACAATGTAGGACGAAAAGCAAATATCCTGGTAGCACCCTTAAAGAACAAGTTTCCAATTGCTCGACAGGTTATAGAGTGGGAGTGATGATTACTGTAAGAAAAAATCTAAATTCGGGTTTTATAGCTACCAGCTTCTACCCACGAAATCCAGATTAAGTTCTAAAGCGCATTCCTGGTGGGCTTGATGTGGATGATGCTGACAAAGTCGGAAAAGTGTTAAATGAAAGCTTGGTGGAATTACTCCACGAATATAGCGAAACAGATAAGAACCGTAAGGGTAAACGAGGCAAAAAGATTGCACATAGAATTGATGCTTCTACTACACAAGAACTGCGACATACATATGTCGCAACTCAAAGCCATGAAAAACCTGCTAGATCTGCTATTGACCAGGATTCTTTAAAATCTTCTGCCTCTTCAATAAAACCATAAGCTCCGTTTCTGAAAAGCGAAAATAAACTGGAAGGACTATACGTAGAGGCAAAAGTGATAGGATCCAGTGCATTAAATGTCATCAGTGGGGATGTGGACCATGCACTAAAAACAGTAAGAACCCAAGCTATGGTTAGACTGTTTCAATTAAGATCAGTATCACCAGGATCTCGTTGAATCTAAAACCAAAACCATAATAACTTTTTGTAAAACGTTAACCTCAGGACCCAACATAGTCTCATAGACAAATAAAAATAGTTCTGTTTTATGGTTTCATTATATCACCGATCACCATATAGGTAGCTTGTTTCCTCAGTTTTAATTATCACGCCTATCTTGTTAGCTACTGTCGCTAGATTTTTCATTATTTGCTTCAACTCATCTTGTGATCTTGATAGCAACATTACGTTTTTTTTTTGGGTAAACCGGGTACTGGTAATTTGTGGTGGCGACTGTACTTGTTCGATTGGAATTGTTATATTATTTTACCTAGTTTTATGTTAAAAATTATTGTTTGTATTGAAATTTATGGGCTGATTATTATTGCTTCTAACTTGGTTTATCGTGTGTTTTATTGATTTTCCTGATATTCCCATTTGCTCCATGGCACTGTAATTCTGCATTTCAATTAAGACCAAGATTTGGTCTGTCACTGATCGGTTCCTTTGGAAGCCAATCTGGTACTCCCCTGGTATTTTTCTGTATACTGCGCGAGTCGTTTCTTTTTCTAATTTAATATTTTGTGTCTAGCAGTTGTGTGCGTCTGTAGCTGTGACGCAATGTCCTTTCTTCTCTTTTGAATATCGGTATTATTACTGCGTTTGTCCATGTTTCTGGTAATTGTTCTTCTTGATATGCTTGTCTTATTAACTTCTTTGTAACGCTGCTTCGCCATATTTTCATAGCCCAGATGGTATATGGTTTTCTCCTGCACCTTTTCAGAGGTATAGTAGACACTATTTCAATGATTTCTTCTTCCGTGTGGTTTGGTCTTCTTCACATATTGTCGGGTGCTCTTTCTTATCTTTCCAATTAGAATTTTCTCTTTCTGTATTTATAAGTATTCACTTCATCTTTATGTTTTTCTCTTCATCCTCGAGTCTCTGCTTTATCCTTGCAAAAATATTATATGTTTGGTACCTCCGCTTATCATTTGTATTCCTTGGTATACTTCTTCCATTTCTCCCAGTTGCCATTGGTGGAACTCTTTTATACTGCTGCATAACTGTTCTCATCGTTCCTTTTCTTCCCTCTACTACTACTGTATGTCCCCTTATTTGTCTGTTTCTAGCATCTTTTCGTAGGATTTTCTAAGTGTTTATTGTTTGGGTTTTGCATTCATCTAATCAATTTCTTCTATTGTTATTATCTTCCCTGCTATTCTGTGAATGACTGTCTCCTTTACCTACTTCTAAGTTTTGCCATATTTTATTCGGTGAATTCGTTGCTACACTTTCATCCAGTTTCCTTTGTATCTTATGTTGATACTGATTCTGCTTTTCTGTCACTGAAGAATTTTATTTATTAAAAATTTGTTACCTACTTTCCCGAATTCCGAATGCCTTACTCAAAGCTCATTTTTACTCTAAATATTTCTCTAATAATTGCCATTTTCGTTGTTTCCATGCCATATATTCGAGTTCGATTTAAAAAGCAAAATTATTTGAGCTAGCATTTTACATGTATTTATACTTAACCTGCTAAGCTCCAAAGTTAGCAAGAGCTACAGCTGCAGGCAGCTTTGTTGGCCGCTTCATCAATAATTTATACCCGTAGGAGGATGCAAGCTCAAATATCGAGCAACTTCTTATTAGCAGATATTCCCCATATCCCCACGCTGAAGTTAGCTCATCGATATTCTATGAATAACTGATGTAACCAACCACTTGCGCCACTAAAACTATGAATAAACTGAGTTAAGACCTGCCTGGCCTTTCCATACGTGGGGTAATTGCGTTCGTTATGTAATTAAACGCACTACCTAGCTTAATTGCCGATATCAAAGTGGGCTAAATCGATTTTCCACTGAGTGTGTAATTAATCAATTCAAAGAATTCCCGAAAGAAAGTCGGAGTGGAATGCCTATCCAAAGGAATGCGGATTAGCTGATTATACTAAATCTTACTTTCTGTTCTTTAAGCAACACTGTGATAGAGTTAGTACGATGAGTTCTTAAAAATCAGTAAACAGTGAAAAGGTTATGTGGGGAAAGAATAGTATGGACTTATCTAATACGACTAACTGGTGTCCCAAGAGTCTTAAAATTAAGTCGTACCATGAATTTGAAGAGGCATATAATTTCTTAAGTCACAGCTACCGACTGAAAAAATAATTTGTGGTCATCGTTTCCGAATTAAGAAATGATATGTCTTTCCAAATTCATGGTAAGACCAGATTCCAAAACTTTTAAGATATCCGCATGCAAGGTATGTCGAGAGGAAAGTACCAAAAAACTGAGGACTAAGGACTAAAAAAGTTGCTTTAAAGCTTTGAGTTTCAATAGACGTAGACTTGCTTGAAATATACGGCATTTTTGTTTTTAATTACAGCGTTTTATTTGAAAATTACAGAGTTTTAATATGTTACAATACATTTTCAAATGAATCTCCACCAACCTCTAGAATTTTTGTGGCTCGTATGCGAACTGCACCCGTTGCTCCTCTGAGTTCATCCTGATCTGCAGTCTTTAAATAAATTGGAAAATCTTACAGAATCATGAGCAATCAATTATAAATGGCAGGCTATTGTTTGACAATTCACAGGTTATTGTTTGTGTAGTATACACTCTCGGAGTACTTTCCTCCCGGCCCACCCTGTATATATTGTATTCATAATTGATTTGGATGAAGGTTGACCTTTAGTTGATTCTCTTAGGTTTAGAGTCTTACATCATTGATTAATTGTTAGTAAGCCTGGTGCAGTGTTGTTAACAAAGAAAAGTCAAGTCAATATCACATTATTTAAGTGAAGCCGTCTTGACTAATAATTGTAATTTCTAAGTCAAGTCAATATCACATTATTTAAGTGAAGCCTTCTTGACTAATAATTGTAATTTCTAATATTCTGAATTAATCAAGTGGTTTAGTGGTTGCCAGGCAGAAGGCTCTCAGAAATTAAAAAAATTACTTGATTTGATAGTCGAGGAAATTGTTAACAGATTAACTGATATAATATTTGAGATATGTAATTAACCACTTATTATTTTCAAAATTTGCAAATCGTTTTGTCTCTAGGTTAGGCGATCATGCATTAAAAAATCTGGTGTGATACACGCACACAACTTCCTTTTACAGTAATCTTATAATTAGCCAAACATTAGATTTTAAAGTTTTAAGCATTTGTCAAAAATTTTCAAAAATTACAAATTCTACAAAAGCTGTACAGAGCGTATAGAGCGTTAGTTGAAGAGACAAATTGCCTCTAGAATTTTAAGGTGAATTCAAAAATGTAATAATATACCGGGTGTTCTATTTAAAATAGGAGTTAATAAAAAATAGAAGAAAACAAAAGAAACCCATTTTAGAAGTATTCAACTGGAAAATTACCTATCTCACATCAATACACATTAAAAATTTAATAAAAATGTGAAGTTTTAAAAACATCGTTATAGCCGTTTTTGAAAAAATCGAAAAAAACTGAAAAATCACAAGAGTAAACACCTACTTCCGGTTATGCGAGATTTTCTTCAAAAGCTTGCTGTCGCATCTACATAGTACACAAAACTTATATATGAAGTTTCAACGCCATAGGTACCTCTTTTCGTTTTTGAATTATTCTGTTCACAGGCAGACAGACACACAGACAGACCAATGAAAGAAAATATGTTTTTTTGGGTTCAGGGGACTCTAAAACGTGAAGATCTGTTGAAAATTGAATTTCGAATTTTTGGGGTAAATCCAATACTTCCTTTATTGTAAAAGGAAGTAAAAATAAGGACAGACCTATTTAAAAAACAGTTATCAACAAACGTGTTAAAATAAACATATCTTTTATGACATCTTTTTGAAAGATTTTGAACAACTTATTTGACAATGTATTTTTAAAGATGAACATTTTACTATAGATTACAGGCTAAAGCAAAAGAACAACTGAAATTTTAAGAAATGGAAACAAAATTATGTAATATCATAAAAGCAAGGGTTACCAATATAAATATATAAATGCACACACAATTATATGTGAACAGAAACATACTGTAGCATTCAAAAGTAACCCTGTCAAAATTGGCAATGAAGGGAAAAGATTTACAAATTTGAATGCGAGATGCTATTTACATTTTTGGAAGGGGTGCGACTTACGACTGGGTTCAAAACAATTACGATGCCCATAAACCGCGAAATTTTTTCAAAATTGGATGATTAATCAGCTAATTTCTAACTACCAACTAAATATGAGGTGGTAATGGACAATGCGCCGTATCATTCGTTGCAAGTTGACAAACTTCCCACATTTTACTGTAAGAAAAATAAATTTAAGAAAAATGGTTAATCTAGTTAAACACTACATCCAAATTGATCCAAATTTAACAAAAGACAGGTAATGGAGTTAACACAGTTTCGATATGATACCAACAGGCATTACTACGTAACTGACGGCATTTTGAATGAGCAAATAGCTATAAAGTTCCTAGATTACTTCTATATTATTTTCAATACAATCCTACTGAAATGGTTTGGGGTTCTGTAAAACTTACTATAATAACCATACAAATTCGCATTCTTTGTCCCAAAACAGAATAATGTAGTTATGGATTGAGTCTGTTCAAAATCTACGCCAGACATGTGAAAACATGTTTGAATCATTGTGAACAACTTATTTCGGCTGATTGAACAAAACACATGGGAGGTCGTTCACTAGAAAATATTTCTCCTGTGATTATTTCACTGGCACAGAATCAGAGAACGATTTTGATTCCTCAGATGATGTAATGGAAGTCGAATGTACTACGTGTAATTAGCAAGAAATAGAGGGAAAATTACTAACATATTTGTTAGAAATTTCTAAATATTAATTTATTTCAAACAAATGTTGTGTTAATTATTGCACTAATAGTGTGAAGTTAAAACCTAGTGTAGAAATTATGTTATAAATATGTTATTTTAAAGCAATTATGTGTTTTAACACTGGCAACATAGGCTTGGCCATCGTGATTAATAGCCTTAGAATCAAAATACTATAATCTCTCTTCACAAGTTGGATTCAGACATGAACAGACTCAGTTTACACGTACAAAACTGCAAAATATCCATGACCAAGCTTCACTCAAATCAATCGGGAATTGTTACTTTCTAGATAACGTTCTTAGATTACTGGGTTTCTGCAAACAGGTATATTTTTCATTCTTTGGTTTAATATCTTTACCAATCATTTTAGTAGATTGATTTTTTTTACCTTGTCATTTTCGACTTATCGTAGAAAGTTTTTTCAAGCAAGAACGATAATCATTAAATTAATATTTTTTATGTTTACAGTAAAGGTTTGGTGGCGAAATATCAATAAATGAAGAAATTATAAAAATTTTTGCTTTAGGAAATGAATTGACCTATGCGAAAAACAATTGAAACTCAACAAATAAATGTCATTTGCCAACCACTTTTGTTGCTGTTAAAAATATATGTATTAATGTCTTAATTTAATAATAAAATTTAAAGCGATCATTTATTCGAACGTCTTTATTTGTACATACCGGTGTATTTAGTTTTTTAATTTGCCATTCGTGTCTTACTCTTCAATTGTTTTCTTTGCTTACTTATATTACATTCTAAAGCACACTTTTTTACTTTTATTTAATTCGTACAATGAAGTATAGTAATCATGATTATTTCGAACTCGAGATAATTGCGAAAATATCCGTCTTCTGATTCAGAAAAGGTGGTTTTCCAAGTGATGTCTGTCTGCCAGTCTTTGTCCTCCCTACAACCGTTCGTGCTGATAATTTATATATTTGTTTTTTTTATACAAATTCAGAGATCCCCATCCCAGTGATTTTTTACTAAAGTCGGCCAACGGAATGTGGTACTTGACCTTACGTTTTTTCAGTTTTTTGCAAAAATATTATAATTGTTGAATAAAAATTAAATTGGATAGAAAAAATTATATTCTATGCAATTATATAAAACTTTTGTTTAAAAATATCTGTTGTAAGCAGCATAATTGTTGGAAAAATCACAACACATACATTTTTAAATACATTTTTTATACTGTTATACAGGGTGTCCGTGAAAGATGCAGAAAAAATGTAACCGCATATATTACAGCTCAAAATAAGCCTATTTAACTCGAATTACCTATATACAAAAATCCACCCTTGAGGAATTACAGCCATCTAAAGATGATGAAAAATGCTTTACCGTGTCTCTTGTATGCAGTTAAGACAAACAGGTAGACTTTGAAAACACTCGTATTTTTTGCGGTTTCACAAACAATTAAATTAACAATTCCAAAGCTTACCTGTTATTTTAATTTCATTCAGTAAATAATATCCGTGCAAGCCCTCAAATATTTGAGCATGTCAGAAACTCTCTACGTAGAAGGACTTGTTAATGTATTAGTGAAAACTGAGACCATTTTGAACATTGGTTTCTAGTTTCCATTTATTGTGTTACATATTTACCTTTCCAATAAGAAGTCCCATTTTAACTATAAAAACTGTTCCGCGGCTTACGTGGCTCGTAGCTTCATCCTGCTGGAAATAAAAATTGTTTATGTCCATATTGTCCAATAGGTATAGGCCAAATAAAGTCTATTTTCTTTCCTTGTAAACAATATACAGTGTGTACCAGAATTAATGTTGCAAAAGGTGCGATGGACTAAATATGTTTGAATTTTATTTTAATATTGTGTGATTAAGTCCTGCTTGGTTTGAAGAGAATTTTAAAAATATTTTCAGTTTTTAGAAAACAAGTCGGCCTTGACAGTGAAGCGAAAACTATTTTCTCTTCAGGTAAACTACCCTTTTTGTTCATGATACGGTAAAATTTTACTAAGCAAAGTTGTTTATAATGAGAGATTATGGCGCTATACAAAATTTCAGGAAAATATGCCTACTTAGATTAAACCGTCATTTTTAATAATAAATTTTCACCACGTCTATAATGAATTTTCACTATTTCTATACGTTGTTGTATCGTGCCATTTTCTTAAATCGTATAGTTTTTACTGACAAATGTCAAGGATTCAAGGCTGGGTATTCAACAGATCAAAAATTCTGCAAAATTTAAATGGGACTTCTTAATGAAAAACCCTTTAGTTTTTAACAAAAATGATTGTTCTCAAAGCATACGTACCTGCAATTTTAATTTCATACAAGAGACGCGGTAAAGCATCTTTTATCATCTTTAGATGGCTTGAGCTCTAGTACATGTAGTACATTTTTTCCGCATCTTTCAGGGATACCCTGTATATTACGTAATTGTCTATAACTTCTGCCAAAAGAGCTTTTTTGTAAATAGTTTGTGAAAAAATGGCAAAATTATATTTTTACAATCAGCTAAAGAAGGTCGAGTAGTGACCACATCTTTTTTTCTGAATTATCTAACAAATATTAGATAAATAAAAACAGAAAAATTAAATATTTTGTAGTACAACAAACTATGGTTACCATTTTCAAATCTGGTGTGATACACGCACACAATTTCCTTTTACAGTTATCTTATAGTTCGACAAAAATTTGATTTTTAATTTTTAAGCATTTGTCAAAAAATTTTAAAAATTACAAATTCTACAGAAACCGTACAAAATAAAGCATTAGTTGAAGTGACAAATTTTCTCTATAATTTTAAGCTGAATTCAAAGATGTAAAAATATACCGGGTGTTCTATTTAAAAAAGAAGTTAATAAAAAAAGGAAGCCCATTTAGGCATTCAACTGGAAAATCAGACAGACAGACACACAGACAGACAGACCAATGAACAAAAACCTGTTTTTTGGGTTCAAGGGACTTTAAATGGTGAAGATCTGTTGAAAAGTCAATTTATAATTTTTGGGGTGAATCCAATACTTCCTTTATTGTAAAAGGAAGTAAAAATGCAACTTTATGTTAGAACTTTAAAAAAAACACAATCCGAATAAGAAATGCAATCAAATGCTCCTTCTAAAGAAAAAAATGCATAATGAAACTGCTCTTTTTATTTTGTTGTTGCTAAGTTGATTCATAATGGAATTTAACAAAGTTAAAAAAATAGGAAGATAATTAGTTATTTGCTAGAATCGAGTAGGCCGTCGTCGAAATACACAAGTTCCTACAATTGCACTTCCTATCCAATCGTTTCTCTGTCACAGTTCCGCAGAGAACCAAGACTGCAATGAAAATAATTCGCCTGGCAGAATAATGTCAAAACATTTTCAATTGCGCTTTACATATATACAAAGTGTTAAAAAATATATCGCGGTTTTCTGACTTTCATTGCTATATAAAATACTATGAAAAGAAAACTTTTATTTAGGGTGCACTGATATCGAAGAAAAAGTTCTAAAATAAACACATCAAGTTCAGGATAGCTGATTCTTCTCGTATTTTGAATTCTGTGGGTTATTTGCTTACGTCATTGCGTTAATTCCAAATGTTTGACAGTTGGAAACTGTTAATTGCTACTTTTGTTCTGCCAAATTTACGCAACTATTTAACAGCAGAATACACTTCGTGTTGTGACTGTGGTGAAGATACTGATGCTGTAGTTGGGCTATATTTAAAAGAAAATGCTCAACTCTTATTATTTTTATTATGATGTGAAGGAAAATTATCCTTTAGTACTAATACTAGACAGTTAACACATATCGTAAGCGTTTGTTAGTAATCACGGAGCTGTATTGCACATTTCAGGGCAAAGTCTTTTGCATTTGTATTAGCTTACAAGAGCTTTTGCCAATAGCTACTAAACAAAACCTGCTAACTCAAGAGATCGGTGCTTCTAGAAATAAGGTTATGTTCACAATACGAACAATACCCTCAATTGATCTTTTATTTATTTATTGATGTTTGAGCCACACTATTTTTAATGCGTAAACAGTTATAGAAATTAAACAAATGTTTTGTATAACTAATCATAAACATTTTTCTACTTTCCCGGTTGCCTTTACGGCGTAGGGCACATAAACATTCTTGAAAACTCTATTTTATACAGGGTATCCCAAAATTCATGGCAGAAAAAAACATCTAGCATTGTATAAGGTAATATAACCCATATTTGAAACTTTTTAAAATTATATTTATTTGGAAATACCAAAACCAATCTAGTAACGACGCCTAAGGCTATCCCGCCCGTCTCATTAAATTACTGAAAAATTACTCAAGAATTGTTCGAAAGACCCATGGATTTCCAAGACACTCCCGGGATCGTCTCTGCATTAATAAAGATCTACAGATCTGCAAGGTTGTTGTCGAATTCTTTATGTCTGATTTTCCAAATTGCAAATCTGGAATTGAGGTTACAGGGGTAGCGTAAACAAGTTGTCACTAATATTAGTAAAGACGTACTGATCAAACACTCCACGAGACTAAATTATAAATCCATTTTTAGAATCACAAAACACCTGCGGCATTTCAATCTTGCGATAAGAAACGCAATAAATTCCTCATTGAAAGTTATGTAATTAGTAAGTATCTCCTTGTATAATAAATACTTTGAGAATATCATTATTTTATCATAGCCTATCAGTGTTTATCTTTTTACCATGAATTTTGCGATACCCTATATATTTTAGAATATATTGATCTAGATGTTAGAAAAGCTATGAATCGTGTACATTTTTAAATAGACTATACGTTAACAAATCTACTAACAGAAATACACCCATTCCTTACGCATCGCAATCGCCTGATCTTAATATGCGACCAGCAATGAAGTAACAAATAGGTCTTGTAGAAGATTATAATGATATTATATACATAACAATAAAATTAATAGAGGAACTCAGTAATTGAGGAGTAGAAGTAAGCATTGATAATATCTGATAGTAGCATAAGAAGAAACAATTTGATTCTTAATGGACAAGTTGATAAGAATATAGAATATAAATATCTTGGAGTTGTTTTATGAAGAAAAACTAAACAATATCGAACAAGGGACAGCAATTATCAGTCGACTGAACTCAATACCATTAAATAAGAATATTGGGAAAACAAAGAAGCAACTGTTTACCGTACTACTACTTGAAAATAGCTACTGGTGGAGATGCTATAAATATAGACTAATTTTGCAAGCTCGTATCAGAGCAAAAATAATTACAGGAACTATTGCGAAGAAGCTGCCTCTCCTGGTACAGACAAATGAAGTTAGCAAATGCCGAAGAAAGAACGACTCGTCAAACAAAAGAAGAAAACGAGAAACACCCAGAAAGTCATGGAATTAAGTAATTGACATAAGCGTGGGAGGAGATATATAGGAGGAACCGATGAGATAAAAAAATATAAAAAATCACAAAAGATTGCTAGTACTTAACGAAGAATTATGGAAAGATTAGAAGCTGATATCTGTATGAGAGTAATTTTGAGCATCTGATTTGTAGTTTTCTGATTTTGAGTTAAATTCCCCACTTTAGCAATCTCTAACTATACTTATCCTTCAATTTGCAATTGTTTATATCGAAAAGTATGAATATAAGAATGTAGTACGCTTTGCAAAAGCATTTTCCATTGCAAATTACATCGAGAAGTCACACGACCTACTTTTCATACACCCTGTATGATCGTTATCGCTAAAACTCTGATAATTTATTTTTTATAATCACGTCACATGCAACAAAGGCTAAACCCTAAAAATACAATGCAGCGTCCACTTCGGCGCTCCCGGTACCAATAATTTTTAACCAGTTCTTTTCACGACAGCGAGACAAATCCGGCAGATGTGCATCGGAAGCTGCTGCATTTTTTATCTCGCGCTGGACCAGTCTAACGGCCGCTGACCACTGTCCACTGATTGCGAGCTGGACCACGTAGATCATATATTATGAGCTGAATCTCGTTTCGATGGCCTTGCTGCATAATAAAAGAAACTAGTTTCGAAAAACCGTTGGACAACGGCTGCGAAAGCTCACGCTGAAGACTGAAGTTAGTGTCAAAAGCTTGGTTGGTGGAGTTCATCAAATTGTGAGTGATCGGTGTTGGAAATTATTTTTTATGCTGAAATTCATAGAGGTAAATGTTTAATACACTTACACAGATAACGTAGAAATTGAACCATCAGCATTAGTTTTATTTTGTGTTGCTTCATTAATAATTTTCTCTAAAACTTTACACCCAAATACACAAGTCTTAGATTAATTAGTTTATTTAAAAAGTGTAAATTAGTGGTACCAGATTGGGTAACTCCACAAGCACAACCTCTACCAATAATATTGAATGTTAAAATGTACAACTTGTCGACAACTAAAACTAAAAAGCGAATCTTCTAGTACAACTCAAAAATAGATTCAGAGAAAGTTGTTCAAAACCAAACTACAACCGAATTGTCAAAACAAGTGCGCTTTCAGCGACATAATCACATAAAGTTACCAATTTTCTGAATTTCCCTCAAGAACTGACAGTTTTCTTGGTGCAAAATTGATTTCATTTGATCATTATTCATCTTTTTAAGAGCAAAGAACAACCACGTAGACTTGATATGCAGCTGTCAGATGAATCGATAGTCATTTGTTTGCCATCATGCTTCGGAAAAATATTGTTGCTGATCCATGACAACATATTAATTTAAAAATTAGTTTACATTGATGATTCTCTATTACTCGGTTAATTTCGCTGTTTTTAATAGCCGATCCAAGCACTTTTGTCGAAATTAGGCAAAATTATTTATTAAATCAATTTTCCATCGAGATAAAAGTTAGCTTTCATGGGAATTTAAAAACATAAATTTTATTTAGCTGTCGTGTTAATGATATTCTTTCATATTTGTTGCAACAAATCGTTTTTAAAAGTATTTAAATATAAGAACAAGATATTTTTATGAAGTGAGAATTATTTAAATACAAAATAATATTTCACGTTATTAACGTTTTAATATTTTTCAGATTTAAATTATTTTCTGTAATAAATCGTTTTCAAATGATTGTCTTATAATTTGTTAAGATTAGAAGATTTTTGTCAGATAAAGATTTAAATTAAGAAAAGTTGTTTAACGTCAAAATAATTTTTTATGTAACAAATTACTTATATCTAGATTTAAGTTATTTTTTGTATCTAATGAATTGCGTTTAACATTACTTTTTAATCGTTTCCAGAATCATTTTCAAATCGTTTCTTAAAATTTGAATACTTTTTCTAATTAAAGATTTAAAACAATAAAAATTATTTACGACAACGCACGATTTGTTTATAAAATAAAAAGTTATAATTCTTGGTACTAATATAGAACATACTACATCTAAATCGTCATTTCATGTAGACTATATACAGGATTTCTCCATTTGTTTCAATCTTACACTGACCTTAATCAATGTGAATACGATATTACGGGAAAGGGTTGTATAAAATAGTGTTTTTAGAAAATAAAATCAGCAGTTTTGGATTACATAGTTTGCTTACCTCTAATTCTAACAAATTAACTGTTATTTCTTTTATCTTAACAGTATTTTGCCAACACGAAATAAGTGCTTTTGATTTTTATATTTCATTGGCCTTATATATAATATGAGATTTTTTAAATTTTCATCCGACTTAGCATGTCCCTAGGGCATTAATAAACGTGGTAAAAAGGTTTTCTAGTGGTGAAAAAGAAGGTAATTTTTTTTGTATTCTATGAAAACGAAAAGAGTCTTTTTGTTAAATTAAGTAGTTTCTTTGGTGGTTCAAAACAAGTAGTAGGTAAAAACTATTTTAAATCATAAAACATTATTTAAATCGGCAAAGAAGGTTTGCAATCAGATACAACAATTATAAATCAAATATTAAGATCACATATACAATTTAAATTTAAAAAAAATAATATCTCTGCAACTTTCAGCTCTGATCTCATATGCTTTATGTAAAAATCCGCAGAAAATCGTTAAGTGAATTAAAAATTCCAAATCACTGTAATTTTCAAAAAGTAAATTGACCAAAAATTATTTTTGCGATCAAATCGAGTAGATAGCTGCATAATTTTATTGTGAGCTTTTTTCAATGCACATTGTTTGAAAAAATTCAAATATGTCACATGACCTCATCTGAATCGTTTTCTGATCTTTTTATAAGCACAACCAGTTGCCTTAACCATTTTTTTCTGAACCCTTCTCAACCATTTTTACTTTTGGATACCCGCTATACATTGCTTATTTATATTTTTTGAGATTTCTTAACTTCTTTAGTCTTTTATCTGTGGCCGTTTGCTTTATGAAAAAGATTATACAGTATAAGTTACATTAAATAAAATGTAGGTGCCTACTGTATATTTCTTTGCCAGTTACGATCGATTATCCGGATATCGATTTTACGAACATACGTACACAGTTGATCCGGAGAATCCATGCTCTACTGTACTACTAATAAAAACACAGTTTTCAAAACTTAATTTTTTGGTTGGTGCCTTGCTTTGAAAACTAAAATTTTAGGTAAGTTTGATGAAACTGACAGTTTTCTGAATTGGGATGTTTAATAACAATAATAATCTTCGAAAATATTGGTAAATAGCTTATTTCAAAATGCATTTTCAGCTGTTAATATTTCAGAGGAATGATTGTAAAGATTTTTTTTTTATTTTCCTCGTACTCCGCTAGTAGTCCCCAATAACCCCTCCAGAGGAAATGAGTCATTTTTAATCACCCTGTAGATGCTGTAAAATAGCATTTTAGAATTCTACACATATATGCCACGTATGTAATTTATAAAAATGTTATATTCAAAGATATATCCGCTGTTTCGCCCTGCATTTGTCACTTAGATTGAATATATTTTTTTATAATTTTCTCGTATGTAACTTAGTTAAAACGTATTTTTTTGAAAAGCGTAAATCATTTTGACATTTTTATTCTGTTTGCACGTGCGAAGTGATCTATTTTCATAAACCTGTCCCAAAGTACTTCTCATCCAGGGACACTTGAATCAATTTATTAATTAAAAGGCATCAACATATTTGTGAATTTATCATTTCATCCAACACCTCTTTATACTGGCGCTATAATTATGCCAATTTCAGGTAAATTATGTAGATCGTAGCCCTCACGTGACTTTGTAGTTACTATAACTAACTCCATTTCACTTTGAATTTTAATTTCACAGCTGTTATTATACAATTTATTTTTTGGATATTTCTTGAGTTGCTTTTTACAATATGTAAATTAAGATACAATAACTTAAATTTTATAATTATTCATAAACTGTCAAATAAATGAATGTTAACAGTTTTATAATTTTTATTTCTATTTTGTTTAATATAATGCAGTTTTCGTTAAACAAATTTTGTATCTGAAATAGGAAGTGTTTGAAAATAAAAGAAAGCTATACTCAAAAAATTTATTTGATCATTTCGCATTCTATATAAAATAACAATAGTCTAGACAAAAATAATAACTGTTTAACGCTATCTAAACCAACTTGACTATTTTCAAGTTTGCTCGGGTGGATTTTACTTTTTACTATTATTCGCAGTACCTAGCATTTTTATAGTAGCAAACAGGTTCATTAAGAACTGATTATGCAACCAATATCTCTTACTTCCCTAATTTCATAAAAACTAGTAAAAGGTAAAAGGCGATAGGTATTAGTGAAACACTAACCAAGACAAGGCATCCAGCGCCCAGATGCAAACAATTGATGATTGACAAATAGATTGATTACCCAATTAATCAGCATTAGAAATATTGGGATGCTTTAAATCCATCAACATAACTGTCTCAAGCACATCTGCCTCCTAATTTACATTTGGCAGAATTGCTGATGATTAATTATTATTGGGGTTTACGCAGCAACTCTTCAACCCAGTCTCCGCTTATACCTACTTGATTGTACGAGAGGATTTTAAAATCCTCCAGAAGCTTTATTGTTTTTAAGCTTTTGATTGGTTGATTACATTAATACAATTAAAGCACCTTTATTGCAGAATTACATGTTACATTACTTTGAAATTGCCAAGAAATTCGCTACTATGTCACGGTGGAGCCCTCTAAGGACTAGTTTGCATAACACATTTCCGCAGTGGGGTCGCATAAGCAGCAGGGCACGTCTTAGATAATCAATAAGGTACAGTTATGGAAGATGGAAATCTTACCGCCCTTAGTACATGCCAAATGCGGTCGTTGTGAAACGTCCTCTGGGGGCTTCATTTACCGCAAGGATAATATTGCTGATAACGAAGGGCAACTTAACCCTTGTTGGAAGTTCTAGCTGATATATCTTTCAGTTGAAAGTTGTTAGTTTATGTTTGCACTGTAGAATCTAATAAAGCTGCAGCTTTTGGATTTTATCTCAACATTAATCATTTGTAAGTAGATTTTCCGCAAGTAGCAGAAAACTGACTTTTTGTACTTACCTCCGTACAGAAGTAGAGCAAATTGATTTCGAAAAGTTTTTGCGTTGACCACTCGTTCTTTTAGAATCAGTTTTCCTAATAGTCGATGGATACTACCGTAAACCGTAAGCAACACGTGTGGAACGTATCTATAGTATCTACAGGGTGCCCTATTTCTGATGGCGCAAAATGAGAGTGGCCGTTGTTATTAGAGCTAGACAAAATGTACATTATTGGATCAGCCTCTCGAGAGCAATACGATCTCTCAATTCTGATTAGATTGTCTTAATCTGCTTAATTAATGTCCAAGGAATCTCAATTCCTTTTGAAAACTTGAAAAATTAACTGTGACGCTAATTAAATGACGAATCTTCATTTTTCAAGTGTAGCTCGGCTAAAGGCACTGATTTTTATTTTATTTCCCTGTTAGTACCATCGAAAATGGGACATAACATAACTTTCGCCACCCACCTGGCACTTTGAGCTAAAATCTACCTACTCGTTACATAAAGCCCCACTTTCTGTGCTTGCTATGTAAATAAATGTTTTGTTTCAAAATTCAATAGAAACAATGCTTCTTCAAATTTACTTAGTAGATTTTCTATTAGAAAATTTACTAGAGACTTTTAAAAATTCCATACATAACACATAAATCAAAATTATATTGCGGGCGCATGAACCAAGCCAAATATATTCAGGTGCTTTCAGGGGCTGCGTGGTCCTGCCTGAAAAACTCGGGGGAGCCAAATAAATTAAGCTACAGTTATATAATTCTGATAAACAAATAAATCAAATAAATGGCAAGAAACGCGGCAAAAACCGCAACCTTAATCATCTCTACGACTTCTGTTCGAGTGCTTCCGAAAGACACTATGCAAACAAAGCATGAATCACAGAAAAGTGCCGCTTCCGCCCGATTATACGCAAAATTCGGCCAATAAATCAGGTTTTCTTATTTCGAGAGGCGCCGAGACGCCGTTGGAATTGGACGCCAGTAGAACTCGAGCCGCCATCTCGTAGTCAAGACGCGAACCGGCGCGAGGCCCGAAACTCGGCCTTAAACCTGTCCCGGCTAAGGATTATTATCGCGGACTGTATTATCCCTACATTGTGGGCAAATTGTACTTTATAAATCACTAAAATTGCCGGCTGTCTCTTCTAGATCTGATATCATGCATTATTCAAAGGATGTGCTTGAGATCTTGCCAGTGGTGGAGTTATGGGTTAGCAATTACCGAGAGCAACCAGTTTGGTCCTGTTTATTCTGCAGTAAAGGTTGGTGTACAGGGTGGAAAGGTTGAAATAGTACAGATGTTTATTTTTGTTTAACCTAACACTATTGAAGCAACCTGGTTAATCCAGCACATCATCGTATTATATAATTGAACAGTTTATTTACTTAATGTAGAAGGAGTCAATTTGGTAAAACTACAAGCCATTTTCGTAATACAATAGGAGCAACTTTTACACAGATTATCACGTAACTATTGAGTTACTGAAACTTAAGCTGAAACTGATCGGTGCATTACGTAAAAAATAAGTTTTAGTCCTGTAGAACTACTGTGAAGTAAATGCAAAGAAATAATTTCATCTACTTTTACATTTTAGCAAAATGAATTTAGTATAACACGCTTCTATGAAAAATAATGCGGTGTTAGTTTTGTCATTAAAGCATCTTGATGAAAAAAATACCTTCAACAGAAGATAAGAAGGCAGATACAGTTTTTGGCTATAATATGATAAAAGAGGGTTTGCAGATACCTGACAAATTAGCATCAGCATACAAATGTATATGTTAGACTTAGCTGCCGAATTTGCTCCATTGTCGGAATGAATTTCGCCGATGCTGCAATTGAGAAAATTAATTCGGCAATTGGGCGAATTTTGTTTTTACGCAGTTTCCGGACTGAGCATTCCATTTCGACAATTGAGCGAATTCGAAATCTAAATCTAACATACAGATAAGTGCATAAAAAATGGCCAGAGCTGTAGGATCATTATTTGCCATCCGATTAAATGGCCCAAAGCCCACTATTATCTAACAGTAAAGAATATTTTCTAGTTCGAAATGCCTCTGAGCATAGATAGCTAATTTTTTTAAATTGCTACTTAGGGAAGCTCTGACCTTCCGCCTTGCAGGTCAAGCTCCTTCATGGGGTGTTAGTGCCTCGCTATTATTGTTATAGTTTTTTTTTATTTTCGGACTCGAAGACTAGGTATAATATTTTTCTTGTTCCATATTGAACAAAAATAAAATTAAATTACGAATTTTTTACACATCGCAGTGCCACCAAATCACCCTTAAACTGCAATCAAGTAGTCTGGGTGATAGCAGATACGCTGTACTTAATTGAAGTTTTACGGGTCTTTACGTTCATTTTAAAACATTATGCTCCACTCAGCCTACTTGATTGGATCTCATGGGTGATTTGATGCCACTGCGAAGTGTAAAAATATCGCAATTTTTTACTGTTTTCCTTCGATGTGAATAAAGAAAAATAAGATATTCTTACAACCGTATACAGAAAATATCGTGGAGTCCGAAAACAGGTTTAAAAAAACTATAGCGGCAATTTTAAATCATAGCGGGCTTTAAACCATTTAATTTAGTGTTTAAATGTTGTCAAGTCAAATGACAAATAAATATCATACAGCTCTGGCCGTTTTTCATGCACCTCTCTGTATACGCAACTATCCTAGAATAATTAACAAAATTCATGCTAACCTGATATTCATTTCACAAATAAAAACGAGTTCAAAATGTATAGTTACCGTACGCCACTGATTTTACAGGAAAAACTAAAAACAAGGAATAAATTTAACTTGAGTGTACAATTTCCTTCAATGTTCTCTCTAAAGATTATAACAACTTCCACAGTATTACTAAGTACCTACTTATTAACGAAAGTAGGTATACCTGTATACTATTTCTAATAAACTCACAGATTTGTATTTATTGCAATAAACATAGCAATTTGAATACTTTTGTTAGCCTATCATGTTGAAAAGTGTTATAGATTTTATCTTCATCCGTGTTGTTATAGCGTCTTAACCAAATTAATTTTAGTATCGTTAAGAGCTTCATTGCCGCACTGAGTGCGGTAATGGATATTACCGCACTCAGTGCGGTAATGGACAGATATTACTGTACTCAGTGCGGTAATGAATATTACCGCACTCTTTTTATACAGTGAACCAGAGTTTATTGATGAAGATAAAATATTGAACAATACACGTTTGCTTATGGCACACAACGAAACTCGTTTGATTGCCGCAAAACTCGGCTCACCGCCTCGTTTTGGCAATCAAACTCGTTTCGTTAAGATGCTCATAATCAAACTTGTATCGTTAATATCTATAAACCTATTTGGAAAAAAGCATCATTTTCGTTGATGCATTTCCGCACGATTCACGAATACCAGTTTATCATATTATCAACTTTAGCATTTTGAGAAAATTATTTTAATATTGTGGACAGGTTCTTTCCCAACGACTACTTAACAATAAATTAAAATTCATAAAAAAGATCAACCGAGTGCAGATATATATACCGAGTGTCCATTCTCAAAGTCGAACACAGGCCATTAACGTTATTGCATTCAATCGTTCTTCATTGAAATCATTCATTTTGCTGTAGATAATTTTCACAGACGTTGACAAAAATACCTGATTTACGCCAACTATAATTACCAATTTTTTTGACAAATGCTATCAAACTTGAAAAGCAAGGCATGGCATATTTAAAAATTACCAAGTTTTAAATTAGTAGGTATTTTAAAATCAAAATGGCATCTTGAATATTATTATTGGTATCATTTGATGCGTAATAATTTTATATTTCCATTGATACCATTACCTTCCCTGTAAGTTGAATTGGCGAGCAGGAATCAGCAAAAACGTTCAATACAATGTTAATTGCCTATGTTCGACTTTGAGAACCGACACCCGGTATATATATATAAAATAAATTTTTCAGGAAATACTAACAGAACCGAATTTACTACGTACCCCTTTTTTACAACTGAGTAAGGTGTAACTGAAGCTGTAGGTAATTAGAAGCGTTCGTACAATATGCACTATTTTGCTCAAACAAATTTTTTAAGAAAATATAACAACTCTGGAATCATAAATTTATTTCCTCATACAAACACGGTGCAAACATTTCGTAACAATAATTACAAATAAACACGCTTTGCGCTTTTCTGTACTGATATTAATAAGTTATTCTTTTGTAATTGTTTAATTTAAGCAAGGTTTGAACATGACACAATTGCAATTTCAAAAATGAGTGCCGATGTATGACGAATGGCAATTAAGTATGATTGTTGTTGAAATGAAGTGGGTCTCCCATGTAAAGCTTGAAACAGATCTTAACAGACTAATATTATTAAGAAAAGTTATCTATCATTTGTAGGAGCTGTAAAAAAGCAACACTGCTTGAATCCAACAGAATTCCTAACATTAATTATTCTTCCTGTATTGTTAAACAATTAAACATATATTCGTTATTCCTATCACTACTTCCACCATGTGTTCATAAAGAAATTATGTTGACATTACTTTTATCTTCCATGGTTAACCTTTATGTAATTTCAGTTTCAACACATGGTACAAGGTTAAGAATTAGATACATTTTTTCAAATTTCTAAGTGATTTTTAACGAAATTTCTCATAATTATTACGAATACCAGAGAGGTATGTAAGAAATCAGGCACTGCCCACCGACCTCAAAATCCCGCTTCTAAGCGAAGTTATAATGGAAAAATCTATAAAACATTACAAAAGACTAACAGTTCAGTCCATTTAACTGCTACAGTTCCTAATACAACAGCCTCAACATTTAAAAAGAAAATAGCCTTAAAATGTAGTAATAATTTCTGATATATTCTAAGCAGAAGCATCGGCGATAGGATCAATAAAAACTTCCGCATAATGTCTTGACTACATTGTTTTATGTATATGTTCGCCACACTATTAGTTTATAGAATTTTCTAGTGTATTCTGATTGCTAAGAGTAACACACTCGTAACCACAAGTGATCACCGGTCTCCGGGGTAGGCATCAGTGTACATAGATAAAACGTACAAAAGCACGGCTGTTGACGGGAGTAGATCAAGATCTTCCTAAGCATCGTGGGAAAATGACTCAGTCAGCTAAACGTCTCATAACTGGCCACTGTCTAATTAACAATTAAAAAGAATATAAAGCAGCCACGTGGCGCAGTTGGGAAACTGTTAGACTTGCATAAGCAAGTTCTCGGTTCGAATCCCGCAGGGATCGGAATTTTTCCGCAACCTTGGAGATTGGAATCGGGATCGGTGAGACCATTCACAGTTGGGCACCAAATTAACTGTGCTCTACTCAGAACCACAGACTTAAGAGATAATGTAACACGGTCAACGCAACACCAAGACAACACACAATGGTTGCTGCGCAAGCACAAAAGACGCGCTCCAACTCTGTAACTCGAATCCGGGGCAAGTTGAGCATTGTAGCTGCAGACGCAAGCGTACGAAGCACCAGCCTCTACACCGCAAGGTAAATGGGGTTACTGACAATACATACATATACAAAATAATTATTTATACAACAAGCAAAAAAGGGGTGATTATATTCATATACAAAATAGTTATTTATACAGCAATCAAAAAGTGGGTGACTATTGCATGAGAAGTTAAAATTGTCCAACGAGGCCATAACACTTCTACACATGTTGCATACATTTTTTTACAATAATACAATTATTTTAAAAAAATTAAACGTTTAATAAATCGCAGGCGAAGTGCAATAAAAATTTTATTGCATTGACTGCATAAAGTGGCACGTTTTGCACTCAAAACATTAGATAAAACCGTACTTTATTATTGTAGAAAAAAATGATTTAAACAAATGGTCTCCAAAAAAGCAATTGATTAAAAGGAAGAATAATTCTGCTATCATATGTTAATAAAACAAAATGCAAATAAAATATAGTCTATTCGAAGAACTATTCTAGAAACTGTTACTTCCTTTTACAATAAAGAAAGTATTGGATTCACCCCAAAAAGTCTAAATTGAGTTTTCAACAGATCTTCACGTTTTAAAGTCCCCTGAACCCAAAAAACACGTTTTTGTTCATTGATCTGTCTGTCAATCTGTCTGTGTGCCTGTCTGTCTGTAAACAGAATACCTCAAAATGAAAATAGGTATGATGTTAAAACTACATACAGGGTGTTAATTAAGTACGTAGACAAACTTTAAGGGGTGATTCCTTGATCAATTCTAAGGTAAAAAGTTCATACAAACATGGGACCTAAACGGCTTCGTTTTCGAGATACAGGGTGTTGAAGTTTAAACAAAAACAGTTTTTTTCAAAAATTTGGAAAACGGATGGAGGTATTCTAATTAAACTTGGTGTAGGTTAGTATTTTATAAAGTGGCATTGTTCAGTCAAAATAAATTTAATTTATTTCCACCAGTGGCGTGCATCGGGGCGATCTCTGTTACCTTATTTTAGAAAAATCTGGTACGCCACTGTTTTTTAGAAAAAAGTTTTGTAGCTATTGTAAGATTGTTTTTTTATTAAATAACATTTTTAAATGCTTCTTTAGACTGTATTTTGAAAACGAAGCCGTTTAGGTTCCATTAACGTCCAATCTACGAAATTGCTGTTACAGATTTTTCCATTTTTCTCGCAAAATGTCTATTCTATCAAAAAAATAAAAGATACTTCTTTTGTATAGTCTCAATGGATAAATCTAAAAAACTTGTCGTATTGACTAAAAAACAGTGGCGTGCCAGATTTTTTTGAAATAAGGTAACTGAGGTGGCCCCGATGCACGCCACTGGTGGAAATAAATTAAATTTATTTTGACTGAACAATGCCACTTTATGAAATACTAACCTACACCAAGTTTAATTAGAATACCTCCATCCGTTTTCCAAATTTTTGAAAAAAAAAAAATTTTTGTTTAAATTTCAACACCCTGTATCTCGAAAAGGAAGCCGTTTAGGCCCCATGTTTGTATGAACCTTTTATCTTAGAATTGACCAAGGAATCGCTCCTTAAAGTTTGTCTACGTACTTAATTAACACCCTGTATATAAGTTTTGTGTACTATGTAGATGCGACAGCAAGCTTTTGAAGAAAATCGCATATACGGAAGTATGGTGTTTACTCTTGTAATTTTTCAGTTTTTTCGATTATTTCAAAATCGACTTTGGCGAAATTTTTTAAACTTTACATTTTTATTAGGAACATTTTTAATGTGTATTGATGTGAGAGAGGTGATTTTCCAGTTGACTACCTCTAAAATGGGTTTCTCTTGTTTTGTTTTTTTATTAACTCCTATTTTACATAGAACACCCGGTATATTATTACATTTTTGAATTCTGCTTAAAATTTTAGAGAACATTTGTTTCTTAAGCGAACGCTCTATTTTGTACGGTTTCTGTAGAATTTGTGTTTCCTGTACCTAGATGAGCTGGATATTGAAGTAATTTTTTCTTACTGGTTTCTTATGTAATATAATTATGTGGATAAAAAATTGTGTTTTAGTTTTTAAATACTAATCAAATAACAATGTCCTAGATTCCTAGAATTCCACAACAAAACAAAATCACTAAGACTAAAATTTGCCAGTTTCTGTCTATTTATTATATACTGAAGTATTTATTAACGATTTCTTATATTTAAAAATATACTTTCTCATGAAAAAGAAGAAGGCCCATCATACTCATAGCAGAGTTGCAGTGATATGAAATAATAAAAATCCTTAGTCTTCTCCAAAAATGTATTACAGTTTAGCAAGCGAAATGTTTCGAAACCAATACTGGTATCATCATCAGGCCCAAACGTTAGTCTACAGAGGTACAGTATTAAAATTGGCATTCGTAATAAAATATTACACTTACATCATATATTACAGGATTAAAAACACATGACAAAATTAAAGTTATTATTTAAAAGTTGAACATTTTCAAGTCAAAAAAGCTAATAAACACCATCAATGTAGAAAAGTAAAATTATGAAACAGTAAATCTACATTTTAAAAATCGTTAAACTGGATAATTACAAATTATTATAAGAGCACATTTAAAGGCAATTAGTATTAAAGAGACCATGGCCCATAATAAAGTAAAATCAAATAGTACATAACTAAACATAAATTTGAAAAAATCCTTAGATACAGTGACAAAAATTCTAGGGGAGTTGAAATTTTAAAAGAGCAAGTGAAAAGCAAAAGAACCAAATAGGGAATGGAATTACCAGAAAAATCACTACATCATTTAATGTTAAGAAAATAGTTATTTAGACAACAAGTGTTAGAAGTGCAACTTTTTTTCACAAGTGTGGAGGGTTATTCAACTAGGCGCGCCTTTGAAATATTTGTTGTATGAATAATGTGGTGGTGGCACTGTAGGTCTATGTCAAATTCGAGGTTAGCAGGTTAGGTTTTGCGGCAGTCTTGTGTCAAAACTAACGCAAAACCTAATCTGCTAACCTCGAATTTGACATATACATACTTACAGTGCCACCAACATATTATTCATACAACAAATATTTCAAAGAAAACTTGATGGAAAAGCATTTATCATCACCCGGTACAATCCATTTACAATGTTTCCTCCTCCCAGGAGATTATGTTAGGGTGACATTTTTGTTGGTACGCATGCGAAATAACTAGACATTACAAAATTGGGTTATGTTTTTTTTCAATTTGAGGTTATCATTTTTGAAGGCTTACACTGTTGCCAGTTAAATTTTTGTGTTGTTCCGAACATTTTTTGGCATTTTGACATTGAAATTGCAAGTGTCAACGAAGCAATTATAAAAAATGTCGTAGTTCCTTCATGTCATAGTTCTACCACAATTCATGCATGCGACCTAATAAAAACATATAACAGCCTACTGGGGCGAAGAAAAATTGTGAATAAAATATAGTTGATTTTACTTTTATCATGGGGCTACCAGCAATTGGGACATCACTATAGCAAATTATGAAAAGTGTAGTAATTTATCAATGAATATGGCCCTTAAACATTAACTCAACAATTAAACTTGAAAGTGCAGCTTTTGTTTTTAAAAATTTACTTAAAACAAGACTTTTATACTTACTACAGTGAATTTACTTTAATGGTTAACATAGCTGTTTCGTTTCTATGCCAGCATTTATTCATACAGGTCACTTTCATAGTTACCATTGCTATCAATAGATTAGAGCGTTTATTTTAAGAGTTAACATATGAATTTGAATTAGGTACTTGCTAACAGTGTTGAATTCAGACTGATTACTCCGAGGGGGAAAATAAAACGTCTGGGGGGTATTTTTACCTATTCCACCGCAATCCGCCCATTATTTTACAGATTTAAAGAAACATGAATATGAAGTGGTAATGTTTACGGGGGGGAATTTTGTTATGGCCGGGGGGGAATTTCACCCCCGGGCACCCCCCTGGATTCAACACTGCTTGCTAATAAGAAACTTTAATTTTGTTACCGGAATGTAGGTATGCAACTAAAAAGTAGATACGTAGGAACAACTTGTGTGTTGTATCTTTTCTTCAGTGATATACATTAGTATAACTTTTAATTGTCTTTTTGACAAGTAATAATTCCTATGTTAACTCGTAAAATACACGCTCTAATCTATTGGTCTCATTTGTAACTATGGTAATGACCTGTATGATTAAATGGTGGCATAGAAACGAAACGCTTATGTTAACTATTAAAATAAATTCCCTGTATAAGGAATATGGTAACAACGCCAGTCCAAGTTTGTGGGATTTCCAATGTGTCCGTCCCTTACTTTGTAAGTTTTATAAGTAATCGAGCAGGATTGTTTACCTATTTGAGGTATTTTACTGGTTCATAGCCCTTGTTTTATTATTTATTGGAGAATATAATAATTGATCTTCTAACTGTGTTGTCAAATTGTTTTTCTTTTAAATCGTGTAAATTAAGTATCATAAATTTTTTCACATATAATGAATCAGGCTATATGTCTTCTGTTGGTATTATAGTTGAACTATATATATAAAAAAAATAAGTTGAATCTAGCTTTCCTTAAAGGGAACTACAAAATTAAATAATCTACAAAGGCTACCTGGAATTTTATTGCCATTCCTAGTACACCCTGTATAGGCATTATTAATTCCGTTTCGAAAAAGTAGCATCTACTTATAAAATTTTATCGTTCTAAGAATTTACTAACTTTGAATATGTTCCGATTGCATTAGTCACAATGTTGACTGGAAGCTTTTGAGATTGATTTTGTATTATTACGAACAGCCATTATAAACGTAAATAATGTATTGCTATTCACTTGTGTTCATATTGTTATTTACTTCCATTTCTGAACATTAATACGAACGTGAGCAATATCCTTATCTAAGAGCCACCATGGCCCGGTCGTTTCTGAGATCATCACCAGCAGCCATCTTGCTACTGGTCCAATCAATACCCAGCCATCTGAGATGCTGCAGTTACACTCCGATCCGGCGTCTTATCTCCTCTTTACTCCATGCTTTGTGCAGTTATTGCGAGGGGTCGCGAATCTCGCTCTCGAAGCCCGCATTACGGGAGGGTTAGGCTCAGCCTTTATTATTACTTCTTCGAAATCTTAACGGTCGTTTAGTTAGTGGTACAACTTTCAGGTTTTGTCTATTATAATAACATGAAATAATTTGTGCTAAGTTACAAAATTACTATATGTGTTATGTGTGATGTAATATGTTTAAATCTCTGATACATAATTCATTATAGCAAATAACTGCACAATAATATTGAAAAATAATTATAATCTACAACGGAACATTTTATACTTGGAGAAAAAGTTGAGCTTGAACAGTAGGTATGCTAAGTAAATAATTATATATAAGGCAAGTTTTAAACGCTTCTATATATACATACCATAAGACATCTGTTGGTATTATAAACCAACAGTTAACTTATATGTGAAAAAAATAAGTTGAACGTCTTTCAGACGAGGGAAGTATTGTAATCACGAAAAAATCGCCTTCCGAGATTTCTTCAGATCTTCACGTTTCAGGATCCCTAGATGACGAAAAACAGGTTTTCTCAATTCCGTCTGTCTGTCGGTCTGTTGGCGGTATAACTCAAAAAATATTTGTCTGAAGAAGACGATATTTTGCATAAACATTATATATATGTATACCTGGAATGCAACCGGGAAAATTTCAGACAAATATATACAGGGTGAGCACCGTAAAAATTAAAATTTTGTTTATTTTTCATTTAACTTAGTAATAGATACAAGTAATATTGTTTACATAGTGCAGGCTTTATTTTTACCAAATATGGGAGCCAATAAATACAGAATAAATGTTTTACGATACGAAAAGGAGGCACAAATTAGCGAGTTACTAAATATAGCTGCGACGGAGGAATTCGAAAGGTCGGTGCTTCGTGGCGCAGGTAGAAATTGACCAGTCCCTTACAATATCCGACAAACCGTTGGGTCCGCCTGCTGTTCGAATTCGACCACCGGTAACGTTTTTTTTATTTGAAAATTTATTTAATTTATTAGAAACGTGAACATATTTTTACTCCTAACTTAATTTGATTTTTAAAATTATTTATTGTCACAATGTCGACGAGGGAAGTTCTGGGTAAAGCCTTTTACAGATTTTTTCACATATAGTTCAACATATACATGCAGAACGTAAAAGTAAGATACATTGACAGTACATTTTTAAATATTGTCTATGGCAAACATTGTTAACGAAACTTCCAATTTAACGTCTTCATTTTATGACATCACAATTTCTAGCTGCAATGTCATCACTGTCATCAGTCATCACTCATCAGTATTAAAACAAGTTGCAAGAGCTAGATCTAACTTTGCCAAACTCTTAGAATTCATAAATCGTAAACGCCATACGAAAGAGGATTCATATATTCGTAGCCTGACTAACAAGTAGTTGTTGCACAGTTACATACATCAATCGCATACATCAATCTAAGCTTGCTAGACAAATGTATCTGAAATTTATAAACAAAGTTGTAGCACATGAAAGCCGGCTGAAAGACAGAAAGAGAAAAATTGAAAAATGGATAAATTTGAAGTTTATGCTGTGATTAAATATTTACAAAAGTTAAACGTCACAAAAAACTGTTATCGATATGTAGAATAATTTAGGAAACTACATATTGATAAAATAATTCGGTAATATTAAATTTATTGTGTAAATAAGTTTGTCCATTTTCACAATTTCTCTACAGCAGCCATCTCTCATGTGCGACAACTTTTTTTAAAAAATTGTCACATAAATTTGTCGTTTATCAATCGATTCTAGCAAGGTTAGATTGATGCATTACTAGAATTTCAATATTGTGCAACTAACCATAGACTCATGATTTACTGTGATTTTAAAAAAGGTTTAAGAGTTTATGAATGCAAACGTAGTTTAGATTAAGGTTTTAGTACAAATATATTTCTTGGCTACAATTTACCGTGGTATAATGAAAAATGAAAGGAATTTTGCTATAAGAGCCACTGCAGAAAAAAAATTATTACTACAATTTAGAAAGTAATTGAAGAGGCAATGAAGCCACCCCTGCACCTACAGTAATACTGCATCAACTCAAGAATGGATCCTCAACTATTGACGCATTCATACACGATCACCGTAGAGTTGCCACTTCTCGTATATACCAAAACCGGACGTTTTCGTATTGAGAATTAATAATAATAATACGAAAGAACGGAAATGTATTTAGCTATGTAATAATAAAGCATAATTCTGCTGTTCCCTTATGATGATTTTAATTTATGGGATTACTCCAAACTAACTGCCAATATTTAACAATTACCTAGTACATCGTAGTTAGAAAAGTATACGTAATGACTACGTTTCATATAAACGCAATGCATTGCCATTGCTATGTTAATGCCACCTAAAGAACGCCCTCAATTCTCTTACGTCATGGGTTCGTGACGTCAGTTAAAGAAAGCCAGTTATGCCCGCCGACATTAACTATGAGTACTGATCTTAGCTACATGTTTGTTGTAATTATCAATAATAATTATTGAACCTTTTTAACGGACAAGCCATTGCGTGTCTTCGTTAGTGTTTGGTGGTGCGCCTGTGAGTGATTTGCCATCTGTATTGCACAAATAAATACGTAAATAACAGCTACATCTGGTTTTGAATAAATGCGTTGTTACGGCATGGCGATTTGCTAACACGGTATACGAATTACATTTTTTTAAAAGAAGTATTATATGGGCTATAACGGAGCTGGATTTCAAATTTCTTACTTATGAGGTGTTGCATCCCAGTAATTTGGTTTAAAATAAAACTAAATTATCTTTTAGACCAAATTACCGGGACACATGAAGATGACGAAACTTCAACAATGGCAAAGAAGCAGCGACCTATGAATACAGTTATTCTTTAAGGGTACGGATCTAGTCAATGCAATTAAGCTAGAGGGACAAAAGACACTTATAGCTAAATGGTACACTAAGAATGTTTGCTTGAAGTGTTCTGGAACTGCATTGCCCCATACGGTTGTTTTTACTCTCCAGTTTTTGCCTGGAAAAAGTATTTAAAAAGTCGAACACCCGCCGTACTAACCTAATTTAGCAATGTGCGGCTTTTGAATTTTCTATGGGCTTTAAAACGTTTGCGGGGTAGGTTTTCGTCTGACGAAGAGATTGATACCGCCATTCACTAATATTTTCAAGGCATTCCTAAAGAAGATGATTGGCAGCTTTTAAGCATTGAAAAGAAGGAATAGTCAAGTACATTTTTGCTCAAGGGAGTTACTTTGAGCATATTTAACTGGCTCTCGTATATTATTTTTTTTTAATTGTGCTCTATTTCGTTCAAGTCATTTACGACATAGGAGATCGGTTCTTCAGACCTATGATTCTGTATCCAAAACTGAAGTCCAAATCTCAAAACATTTGGAAAAAAAGTACAGAAAAGCATTCGTACCCGAAGTTTGTCAGCGATTTTTTATCCATGTTCCTTACGAGACAAGAAGTTGGTTCTTGAGAGACTGCTATACTATTCATCTCCTACCCGAATTTGAAGTCAAAGTTTAAAAAATTTCAAAAAAAAAACTGCACAGACAGACAAATATAGTTAAGGAATTCAGATACGGCCGTTTTACGGAGTTCGTAAAAATAGACATAAACACCTTATTGCTTTTATTATTGAAGCATTAGTACACTCAAATCTTTCTAAATCAAATCCTCGTGTTCCACTTCAAACGGATTCAGTTTCAGAGAGTCAGAAAATACGATCAATTACTTTATTCACTTTATTGAAAAACACTATAGTGATATAAAAAATAAGACGTAGAAAAAGTGTATAATCTAATATAGTGTTATAAAAATCCATAATGCGCGATTGGCGTTTTTATGATTTGAACTGCCATTCAAAATAATATTCTAGCATCTAGTCTATTTAAAATTTTCCATTCGTTTTTTTGAAAATCACCCTAGGGCTGCTTTCACTTCAAGTGTGATCTGATTTGTCAAACTGACACACGTGATCGAAAATAATCAAATAGGATTGGCCTATAATATATGTAAGAACTTATAAATATTAAACGCCTGGTGGGTGGAGTATTTATATTTGTACGTATTTTTATTGGAAATTCCATAGAGAGTTTACTTAAAAAATTCGACATAGAGAATGATATTTTACCCAAAAATTACGTGTTAATGCAACTTCAATAAGGAGAAAAAATGAGTTACAGAAATGTCTACTTAGGGAGAGTTGTTTGTAACTATGTCTAATTTTCTTATAATTATGAAATTTGCAAATAACTTGCAATGATACAATCCTAATACTGTATATAGGCTTCGAACCACTCAAAAATCTTTTCAACTCTAGAAAAAATCACAGGATGCCTTGATGTGATCGGTATCATGTCGAAAATTTCACACGTAAACAATAGAATTTGAAAATACAAAGAAAATACCCTTTAATGTTCTATATCACAAGAATATACGTAACCTATAGTCTTTACTTATTTTTATAAATTTAGAATTTACAGAAAGCTTGTTTCAAATTATGCTGGCAAAACTCTTAGGCAGAATTCACATTAAAGTTAGAAAATAGACAAATGGCAAACATTTTACAATTTAGTACTCAATAGTTTCTAAACATAAGTAGGTAATAGTTATTAAATTTTCCAAAATGTTAATTTTGCCTCATTAAATTTTTAGTTTCAGTTACAGTTCCTTTTAAAAATCTGGACACATTAGCTAATAGGTTTATAAAAAAGTAGCTTAACTCAGGAACTTTACTTTGTAAGCGTCCTATATACAGGGTAATTTTAAAATGTTTCGTCAAACTCTGGGATATCATTCTAAACAATCAGGCAATTAAAACTTCTAAATAAACATTGGTCCAGAAATGCGACTTAAACGAACCACAGTGTTAAGAAGGGTAATGGTTCTATTCTGCAGGAAAATCCCTTAATTATAATCAACAGACAATTGTCTAGCATATTGCAAGTGAGTTTGTGGTTATTTTTAATATTGTGTCCTGTGTCTGCCCTCCCAATTTCTTCAGGAAGAGCAGCGGTGTGAATTAAACCATATTGAGAATTAGCATTTTAATGAAGATAAAATCTTTTGTCAGGGCTGTACTGATATAGTAAGTTTTGTTTTTATATAATTTTTATAAGGTAGGTGGGCAAAATATGCAACACAAACATTTTCAATTTGTGTTACAGTTGTACTGCCTTTTAATACACACTTTACTTCTACTCGTGCAAATATTATCTGAAAGAAAAATTCCAGTGAATCAACATGTAAAAACATCTGTACACATTGGGAAATCAGAAAAAAATTAAAACTGAACAACTCAGCAATCTCTAAAATAGTGCGGTCGTCCTCAGTAGTTGGTTTAAAAATCAGCAGGATGAATTTAATATAGATTTATGTACGGCATTAATATCATCTAATGTTAAACTTAAAAATGATCATTTAAACAAGTTCTACACAAATATTGTAAATTCAATGTTGTGTACGAGAGCACTTAAAGAAAAATTATTTAGATTCCTGTTCTAGTGAATCACTCTCTTTAATATGATAAACTACTGATTTGGTTAAATAGGAAAAAAGTGGTGTAAGTAAAGGACTAATAAAATTATGCCTAAAAATCCTTGATATGATTTTTCGTTTCAGAGTTGTCTTAAAAAATCGAATTTTTGGATTTTCTATTTAATTTTTTTCTGTCGTTAATATTAAACTTCTACAAAACATCTTTGTAGCAACTTTTTATGAACTTAAAGATTACGTTATCAATATTGTTATACGATGTTTGGTCTTGGATCAAGCACCATCAACTTAATTTTTTTTAATATGGTGCTTATTTTCTGATATCAAATTTCAGAAGGCCTTTTTATTCTGATTTCAACAATGTACCACAAATTATGGTTTAATTACGTTTCGGTATTGTCAGTGTCATTGCAGTGGCAATGCAATGCCAAAGTTACCTAAAACAATTATATACGATGCAGAAAAGAGTGTTAAACATAATATTTCATAAAGAAAATACATATCCATCTGATCTCTTATCCCAAGCAGCCAATATTTTAGACATAAAGCAAATATATTTCTTTAATATCGTGCTTACACAGTTTAAACATAAATGTTCAACATGAGCATTCAACAAGGATAAAAATCAATAATTATTTAAAAATAATAACTTCTGAAAAAATTCTTGGTCAAAAATCTATAAATTACCTTGCTCCAAGGTATTTTAATTTGCTGCCTCAAGAATTAAGAGGCAATCAGTCGCTCCATAGTTTCAAATGGAGTGTAAAAAAATCACCTTGGTAAAAACTAGTAATTGAATTCTATTCCTTAATCAAATCGAAATGTTCAGAACCTTTTAATACTTTCTACTATATTATATAGACTATTGCATACATCTGTCAAACGATGTCATTTGACCAATGATCGAACTCGCTTTTTTAACTTTCAACCAATCAAAAACGACTTTCGTCGATATAACAATAATTATATAACAACTTATCGGTAATACTCCACCTTACTCATTAACATTATGATTACGTCGATAATTATTGTCATATAACAACTCATCGGTAATACTTCACCTTACTCATTAAAATTATGATTCGTCAGTTTTTTTAATCGATTCAATCAATAGTCACGCAAAATATATTGCGTGCATAGTTCCTTGCTTCGATAATGCTGACCAGATTGCACTCCCGCTGGATTGCTTAGAAAATACGCCGTCCCACTTCGTTGTCGTGACATATTTTCATCGCAATTCAGCTAGTCGTGCAATCTGACCAGCATTATAGGCAAGTCACTATGCATACAATACATTACTGTTGATAAGTACTAATTACATTAAAACTTCAATATGTACTCGTATTATTTGTATTCCAAGACCATACGCGATTATTAAGGATTAAAAACATGCAGTATGGCTCATCGTTTCTTTCTTTAGATTACAAAACCTGAAACAACGTATGAAATGCTCTAGGACACAGGTCCGTATTCAAAAATTTCTTGATGATGGTCAAAAACTACTCGAAACATAATTAAACCATAACGTGTGATATATTGTTGAATTCAGAATAAAAAATGTTTCTAAAATTTGACATCAGATAATAGGAACCGTATTTAAAAAGTTATGTTGACGATGGATGCTCGAACACGAAACGTCGGATAACAAAATTGATCACGTAATCTTTAAGTCCATAAAATGTTGCTATAAAGAAGTCTAACTTTAATATTAACTCCATAAAAATTTAAATAAAAAATCCAAAAATTATGTTTTTAAAATAACTCAAAAACAAAAATTATACCAAGGATTTCTTGGCTTCATTTTGTAACTTTTTTCCCATTTAACCAAATTTGTATCTCTTGCTACTAACGAGATACCCATACTGGCCTTTCTTATCTTGGACGCATTGTATATGCGTATATTTTGGTAATAATGGCATTTTGGGAGAGTCGCGCTTGAACATTAGAAGGAAAACTAATGATCAAGTAACTGTAAAGCTTTAACATTATATTTAGAACTTAACATTTTTTACAATTAACACCTCGTAGATGCAACATATCAAAATGTATTTTTTAAAACAGCAATTGAATTAATTTCCCATTTTGCACCGATTTTGGAACATTTTTGTTAGAAACAATAATTTATTCCTGAAGTTAACATCTGACGCTGTACTTATTGCCAATGGTTCTAACTCGTCATTGGTTTTGTAGCCGAAGAAATGTCAAACTTAATATTCACAAACTAAAAAATATTTACTTCTAATTAACAAAGAGGTCAAGTTAATGTTTTATCAATTGAACAGTAAAATAAGGTTCAGCATGTAACATGTGAGCAAACGAAAGTGAAATCAAGCTTGGCTATTATGTTAATGTTCTAGAATGAAATACACATAGGCTAAATAACCTAAACCATTGCATAATTGTTACCGACTGTCATGTCAAAATTTTATTTAAAAATGAACATAAAAACCAACACAATGTTATATCTGCTACATCAATCATTTCGATTATAAACACTTTTTGTTCTTGATCAAATATGTGTAATTTAAAATTTGAAAATTTAAATAACTTGACACTTCCTACTGCTATAACCGTCATATTTAAATTTAAAACATCAGAAGTAATAGAGTAGATGACTTAATTTTTCAAAGCTAAGCTTGATTTCGCTTTCATACGCTCACATGTTACAATGTTGTCATTTTTACACAATTGTTATCAAATATTGAAAAATTTGTTAATGAAATATATTGCAGTGTTCTCTGTAGAGAAATTAAAATGTCCGAATTCACTCTATTTAGCCAACACTCACTTTGACCACATATTTTAAACTCCATTTTGAACAGGATCGCGTCAGCTGCGAGCTTTTTACTGTATAGTTTATACTCGTAAATGGAACTAACAAAAATAACTTTAAACGCTTTAATTATTTATTCTTCTGGGAGCTATTTTCCTAACAGCAGTAGAAAAAAAGTGCACGCAACAGGTGTTGAAAGTGTATTTAATGAAATCATTAGCTTTGAGCGTTGGCCTAACCACTCGTCCTTCAATTTTCTGCACACTAAAACACCACTTTTCACACTGTTGACAAATGGTTTGTGTACCGAATAGTTAATCTAAGATGAATTGGTTTACTTCACCTTTGATCAGTTTTTAAACTATAAAGTGATGCGGAGGTTTTCACTCTCCTGCCCCTGAAAATAAAACTAGATAGATATTTAAAAAATCAAGGCTTTTCAGATACTGAACTTTTGAGGAAAAAAAACTAGAGCCGAAGCTAATTTATCAACTCTCTTTTTCTTAACCGTAAAGTCTTCCTTATGATTTCTGATTCTTCAAACTTTCTAAAGCAAATTTCGATCGCAGACAAGAAGTGGCGGCGGACGCTGAGTTGTCAAAGCAGTGGCGTGTTGCTGACGTGTGCAATGAAGGGAAGACGTCTGCCTCAGCTTGAGCCACGAGGGGAAGCGAATTTAATTACGCTCCACACAGATACAGTAATCATGTTATGAACGGTTGCTTCTCGTCTTAGGAACCTCTTACAGAATTTCTTGGCCCTTTGGGCTCCAAAGTCTCATATGGAGGGACGGAGCACCTAAAATAATTTGCGTGGGTTGCGGGGGGTTCACATCCAGAAGGACGTCTTCCTCGGCTGTGAAACAGCTACCCCATTTACTGGGAAGGGTGGGAATTTATAAAACAACTGTAGTGGTTTATAAAACGCAGTAGTAGTTTTCTGTGGGTCTTATATAGAATCTAAAAGGTTTTATGAGCTTTAACTTTTGTTATATTTATTACAATGCTGTCTAATGATCTGAATCAGGAATATGTAACTGCTAAGAGATCATGATATTATTTTAAAGCCTTTGTAATTTGTGTTGATGGATAAGAAAAACGCATAATGACAAAGTATTTTACTTTGTTTTCAATAAAAATGTGTTTGCCACGACTAAGATTAGATACCTAACTGTTAAAATATATTTTTCTATTACCTACGCTGTTAGTGTTCCATTATTGCATTGTTTTCAAAAGCAGTGAATTTGTTCGAATTGTTATTTGTTATAACAACGAAATATAAGTTTTATTACACACCTACTAACCATTAACGTCCCCACTTAACAATCGTCAAAGAGATGTCAGACTTTCCTTCATTCACCAATAGATCTACCCGCTTATGGTTTTCCTTTTTTAAATGCACTAGATACGCGTAGATACGAAATATTTTCACTTATTTGTTTGCAAACCAACGTTGAACACAAATATAAACATTCCAAAGCGTTAGTCTAATCAGAGAATTTTTCCAGTTGTAGGTTTTCGGTGTAAGACAATTTCAAAGACGGACCAAGTATAGATCAATACTTCTTTGGTACCTTTGAATCGGCCAGTACGGTGGTCGATTTACTTCTAAACGGTTGACCTATGCACCACCCAGAAATTTCAAGTTTGAAACATTTAAGTATTCTAAAAGACATCTTTTTCTATCGACTGATACTTTATAAACAATCATTAGTTTTTCATATTTCTTGTGCAGTGAAAATTTTGTCCATCTACACTTCAACCACGGTAAAAATTAGTTGGAATTTGTTCTTGTAATATGATATTTTTATTACTATAACATTACACTGATTCACAGTGTATCTGGGTTTGAGTAAAAGTATGTACCAATTGTTTATGTATGGTTACTGATTACTAAACCGAAGTCTAAATTCGTAATAATTATCAAATATGTGCCTCTTTAAACTTCTCTGAGCATACAGTAACTTGATTGCGTACTCCACTTATTAACCACGGAGCCTATATAAGTGGCACTGTGTGTTGGTTTTATTTTACTATGGCAACCAGGAAGTGTATAAACAGCTTCGACATATTTTGTACGTATGCGGTGGTTTTCTTTCTGACTCAAAACTAAGGAGACTATCTTCATTGGTCCCTAAATTAGAAAAGTGGTTTTAGACGGCCAGTTTAAGACTACTATAACTGACGTTGAAAAGGAAACCTAGATTGTTTTTAAAAATGTAATGAATAACTTTCTACGGAATCATAAATCAGAAGATTATGAGAAAATTGTTCTAAATATACTTATTCGAAAAGCTTCGCAATATAGGTTTCAATAAAACATCAAAATGCACTTTTTGTATACTGATCTTGATTTTTTCACAAAAATCTTGGGGGAAGATATTACATCAAGACATAAAGGCAATGGAGTAAAGGTACCCGGGAAGGTAAAATACCAGCAAGATGGCTGACTACCGCTAAGGTTTAAATAGAGAGAAACCTAGGGCTGCACATAAAAGAAAAACTAATTAACCAAAGAGATGAAGGTCTGATGAATGAAAGTTTTAAAATTTTGGTTAATATATTGCTATGGTCCTTATTATTATTCTCAGGGTTTTATCACGTTTTATTCTACTTCTTACCTTTTCTGTCCATAGCTCGAGCATGCAAGTCTAACAAAATTCGTTGTTTGACTCTTTATCTATTTGGGTTACTGCATAATTTAATCAGAACATACAAAATATAATAACTGTGACACTTAATATGAGGCAATTGTTTTGTATTAATAATAAATATGTATATTCATATTAAATCAATTTCTTTAAATATTATTATGTTTTTTTTAGTTTATTTATAACCTTACAATCTGTCACGGAGTGACATTCAGTAAATAATGTGGCGTCTTCCACAGGGCATGATGAAAACATTCCAGCGAAAATTTTCTTATATTAACATTAAACAAGTTTGATGTACAAGTACTTTGACACTACACTTCACTGTATACAAATCGGTTTGGCAAGTTTAACGGCTTGAACCTTTTGAGCCTAGGCTCTTCGTTCCACTAGTGTATTTAGGTGAGCACTGAGCCTATCGCAGTAGCGAACACTACACTTTTTGAAACAATAAAGAAGCCGACCTGCGATTAATTAATAAAATTAAGCAATGCTAGTAAAAATCGCAGATCAACCCCCCTACAGTTTATACACCACGGCAGCTCTGAAAACTCTTTACTCACCGCGATGGCCCTAACTAACTCAAATTTCGGCGGCCTTGGATCGTAGGTTCAAATCATCAGCTGTGTGCCTTGGAATGTCTTAAAAAAAAGAAAGGAAATGGGAGCCAGAAATCAAAAGATTTCAAATAATAAGAGGAAATAAACTGTAAGTGACTAGCGTTTAATTAATAAGTAATAAAAAGGTCTTGTAGTGTCAGTAATAAATAATCAGAATAATTAAAATGCAAATAATGTTATAACAAAGTTGTGTACGTTAACTGAAGGTTGCGACACGCATAAAATCAAAAAACCCCTTTCGGGTTATTTTAATAACTTTACCAACGAATCATTCGTGGAATAAGCTTATCAGAGTCATTTAATAAATCCTTCTGTTTAGGATATTGAAAATAAAAAAGCGTGACTGTACCTTTTACAGAGGGTCGAAATACATCAAAATAACAACTTTAATACTGAGCATAATTAAATATAAGCATAAAAATTTAAATATTAAAACAAGAGCATGTATGAAATTGAACATTACATGTTAATAATGGCAAAACGTATGAATTTAAATTCCCAATAATTACTGGTTTAAAATGTATAAAAGTAAAATCCAGGTATTAAAGATACGATAAATCCCGGAATAACACAAACTAACCTCGCTTCTCCAACGCTCATAAACGGCTAACAGGCAAACGCCGGCCGGGGTAGCTACACCCTTCGGTTCAAAATAATCTGGTCGTGAACTGCTACCATAATGGACGAAATCGCCGTGGATGCAAATTATAGCAAAGGCACCCTCGAACGGCAGCAACTAAGCAGAGCGCCAGCAGGTGAAAATGCGATAAGGCTAGCGACTTGGCCTCCGAGAAAAACTCGTGGTTGAAACTGGTAATAAAGAGCTAAGAAAAAAATTAATTACTATGGAGAAAATAAAACAGAAGAACGCTATCGTACCTGATTTTAATCAGCCCTAGGAAACATACACTGCTCATTAGATTAATTGAGCGCACGTAATTTGACTTAAACACACAAACTTTAGCCACGCCGGTGGCGGCGGGCCAAAGCGAGGACAGCAAGTGCTCGGACGAAAAATTCGTTTTCTAAAGAAAGCTTGCATTAGAACGACCTGCGATAAGAGATAGCACAGGTCAGAAAGGGCATCGCGCAAACAAAAGGAACTCGATACAGGCACAAAATGCGCTGGTTTGGAAAATTTAAGAATTCGAAATGTAAAGGATTTATAATTCAAATAAAAATATACAGGTTAAGCCTGAAATAATTGGATAACTGGCGAAACAATTAGGCGAAGCCAAAAATTGTTTCATTTTGTATTTCTTCATTAGCTGTTGAAATACCTAGGTCCTGCCGTATCACTTCGTTCGGAACGAACCATGGGACATTTACTGTAGATCTCAGTACTTTAGATTGGAAACGTTTTATGATGTCTATGTTTGATCTAGTTGCTGTTCCCCATAGTTGTATACCATAGGACCAGATTGGCCTAAGTATAGTTTTGTAGAGTAATGTTTTATTCTCTAGTGATAGCTGAGAATTGCGTCCTAGGAGCCAGTACATTTTCTGAAATTTCAGACCCAGCTGTTTTCGTTTTGTGAAAATGTGTTTTTTCCACGTCAGACGCCTGTCCAGGTGCATTCCTAAGTACTTAACAGTCTCGTCCTGTGGTATTTGTTTGTTGTTGAGCACAAGGGGCGGGCATGTGCCTCTTCTTGTCGTAAAAGTCACATGGACTGATTTGGATTCGTTTACACGAATGCGCCACCTTTTAAACCATAGTGCTAAGGTATTTAAATGAGCCTGTAGATAGTCAGATGCTATGGTTGGATCGGTATGTGATGATAATATCGCTGTATCATCGGCGAATGTTGCAACCGTAGTTTGAGGTGTGGTAGGTACGTCAGCAGTATAGAGGAGGTATAAGAGCGGACCTAATACACTTCCTTGAGGAACGCCAGCTGTTATTGGAAATAAAGAAGTGTGCGAGTCTCCATACTTTACGAGAAAGTGTCTGTTAAGAAGGTAGGATTTTAATATTTCGTAATAGTCTGGAGGTAGTGCTTTTTTGATTTTGAATAGCAAGCCGTCATGCCACACCTTATCAAAGGCTTGCGCAACATCGAGAAACACAGCTGAACAATATCTTTTGCTTTGAAAGTCTTTTAAAATTCCGTCTGCCACTCTATGAATTTGTTCAATTGTGGCGTGGTGCCTGCGAAAACCAAACTGGTGATCGGGTATAATATTGTTTTCCATAACTAACGGTGTTAGTTTCTGCAAGAACAAATTTTCAAGAACTTTGGATAATGTCGGTAGGAGGCTGATTGGTCTAGAAGATGATAGTTTGGTCGTTGGTTTGCCGGGTTTAGGGATCAATATGATTGTGGCAACTTTCCACTGCTCTGGAATGTATCGTAGTCTTAACATGGCATTGAATAGATATGTGATATATATGAATACTTTTTTCTGGTAGTTCTTTGAGAATCTTGCCCGTGATTAGGTCGTAACCTGGCGCTTTGTATGGATTCAAGTCCGTCAGAATTGTAGTCTTGATGTCGTTTACTTTAAACTGCTTGATTGGTGGACACATTTGGAAGGGTGCTTCGAGATATTGCTGAATAGCATTTTCTTCAGGTCTAGGTATTTGAGTAACAAATGGACTAAATACGTTCGTTAAGTGCCTTGCTAAAGCAATAGCTTTATCATGATCACTTCGAGCCCAGGCGTTGTTATTGAGTCGAAGAGGTGGTACGTGTTGCTGTGGCTGTTTTAGCCTTGGTTGCTCTCCAAAGTGAATATTCAGAGGCTTTCGCGGGTGACAATCGCTGTAGATAGTTTTGTACCGATTGATTGTTTATATTAGAAAGGATATTTTTGAGTTCAGCTGTTAGTTGATTTAGCCTATTTTTGTCTTCAGGATGTTTTCTTGTTTGCCACCTCCTTCGTTGTTTGCGTTTTTCCGCAATTTTCCTTTTGACTTCGATGGGGCAGTTTGGGTTTGTTTCTTTTTGTGTTTTCTTTGGTGTTGAGTGCCAGGCTGCTTGTTGAATTACTTGATTAAAGTGTTCTAGTGCTATAACTAATTCTTCAGCGGATTTCAATGGCACTTCAAGTGTTAACGATTCGTCAAATATTTCTCTGTAGTGGTCCCAAATCGTAAATCTGTTGCTAAGGCTAGGGGGGTTCTCTTTGAGCAACACTTGCGTGCTTATTGACACAATTATTGGTGAGTGATCCGCGTGGAGATAGTTTGGGTTGATGCCTTTTACAATGCAGAAATTTAGCAGGTCGGGTGTTTTTGTCATGTCTGATGGCCAGCAGCTCGGTTCACCTGTGGATAGGTAGTGCAGTCTATTGCTGGTTATTGCCTTCATCAGTTGTTTGCCCTTGGTAGTAGTCAGTCTTGACCCCCAGTGCTGGTGTTTGGCGTTAAAATCTCCGCCTGAAACAAAACCGTTTCTCAGTGTTTGGAAATAAGCTTCGAATTGTTCCTGCTTTATGTTATGTCTTGGGGGACAGTAGGCTGCTGATACGTTTAGTGGTCCTTGCCAGTCCATGATCGTGATAGTAGTAGATTGTAGATGTGGTGGGTTGTATTTGGGAAGCTCATAGTGTTTAATTGTATTTTTGACTATGATCGCGGAGCCAGCATACGCAGGGCCATCTGGGTGTTGTGTAGCGTAGATGGTATAGTTTGGAATTTTAAGGTAGCTTCTGTCCGTATAATGCGATTCTGATATTAACATAATATCTATAGAATGGTTTGTGAGAAAGGTTGTTAGTTCATTTTTATGTTTTGTCAGGCCGTTTGCGTTCCATATAGCTAGTTTAAGCTGTAGAACCATGATTTGTTTTCGAGACAAGTATAGTTACGAGATTTAGCATCGTTCCCATCTGTTCCATTAGTGTTTTTAGCATTTTCTTTAGTTCGGCCATGTCATTTGGTTCATTGAGTGGTACAGAAGGTATTGGCTGTATTGTATTGCTACCGTTTTGATTATAAATGCCGCTTACCACCTGAGCATGAGTAAAGTTCTGTTGAAGCTGGTGTACTGGTTGTTGTCTCGTATTTGTTATTTGTTTGTTTCTTAAATGGGAGAAAACCTTTTGTTGTATCTGTTTGTAAACATGACAACCTTTGCAATTGACGGGATGATTTCCATTACAGTTAACGCATTTGACATCACTGTCCTTTTCTTTTCGTTTGCACTGGGATGTTGAATGGCTGCCGGTGCATTTCACGCATCTTCGACTCCTAAAGCAAAATTTCTTTGTGTAGCCATGCCGTTGGCATCTGGCGCGTTGGGGTATTTCACGTTTTGCGATTGGCGGTTCAAATTTTACTACCGAATGGGCTATTTTGGATATGTTATAAACGTCCTTATTGTTATCAGCAGGTTTTAGTTCAACAAAAAACAGAGGCAGTGGTGTTTTTGTAATTCTTTGTCGAATATTTGAAATATTCATAACCACATGTCCATGTGCTTTAAGCTCTGCTTTTAGGTCATTTAAATCGGCTGATGGGTGTAGGTTTTTCAGAACTACTCTAAAGTTTCTCTCCTCTTTTCTCTTGTATGTGTGAAATTCGGGGTTTCTATCCTGCAGGGCCTTAGTTATAACGGTGTATATTTCAGAAGTTTTTGATATAATTTTGACTTCATCGTTGTTTAATACTTTTATTTCATAGCCATCCTTTGCTATCGTTTCTAATAGTTGATTTAATGGGTGGATATTTTAGACTCAAATATCGGCGGTGATTTGGTTTCCTTTTTAGCTGTGGTTTGGCTGTGATTTTCTTCAAGATCCGATTCTTTGTCGCTTAAAGCGTCGTACCGATTTGTGGAATTTAACCAGTGGGTTGAATTTTTGGTTCGCTTAGCTTGTTTCGATATTACGTCCTCGTTTTTTGTTTTCCATCACACGCCATTCTGCATCTTGTGAAGATTGTGCCTGGTGATCTACTGGATCGCTTTGAGAAGGTGGACTTTTATTTTGGGTTTGTAGAATGTTATTTGTTTGGATATAAATTATTTGTTGACAGTTTTTGCGGGTATTGCAATTGTTGGTTTTGGTCTATTTGCATAGGGGCAAAATGTTGTGTATTTTGTGTAGGTGGAACCTGATTAAAGTCGAATGCCATAATGCCTTAATGTCAAGCACTTACTACTAGAGTAGTTGAACACACGTTTTTACAACTGATCACTGCACCTCGACCGTGGGTCGCACGATTATCTTCACCGCCCGATACCACTTGCGCTCGGTGATAAATATTATTTAGTCTTATTTTGATTATTAAACTTTCATTGTTTAAACATTGATATTTTTAATTAAATTTATTTGTCGTTATTTTTCTGTTTCTTGATTATAATCAATTCTAAATTTTTAAATAGCAGTTTAATTCTTTTACTTGTTGCTTTTGTTCTCAGATATGGTATTATTTAATTGAAATTGGTATACACTCAAATATCCTCTGTTGTTAATTTGCAAATTGGACTTCTCGTATTGTAGTCCGCAACCCCTTTAGACTAGTCTTTATACATGCACAATCAACATCTTTATTAGTTTTACTTATACCAATTTCCTTGTTTAAGACCTCACTTACTTGTATTACAATTCTTAATTGTACATACCAGTATTTATTACTGTAAAATTGAATTTTTGTATCTTTAACTCAAATTTTAGACTGGTGTCATTCAAATTTATATTTTCTTACACACTCCATTTTGTTCTTGTTATTTTCTAATTCCCGCCAAAACCTTGGATATCACTCCATTTTGAAATATCAAAATGACAGATTCCTACTTTTCAACCTTTATGCCGTTTTTAGTTTTACAAGTCACATTTCTAGGTTAACAATTCTTAAATGTGCCTGTTTCCAATTATACAATAGTAACCATTTTGTACAACAAATATGTAAGAAATAAACTTATGTTTCATCTGTTCTAATAATATTTACCTTTACAGATAAAATCTGAGTAAATGACCAATTTAATTCAAAAATTTCTATCTTCAACCAATTTTAACTACAATTGCAACCACAAATATTCAAATAGCTGGTATCAGTTATAATTTCACATGTAAATTAAATTAAGAACTATGATTCTATATAACTTATATTTGTTTTAGCTAATGGAAAGTCAAATTTCTGATGAACTGCAAATACCATTGTAGGAAATAGAAGTTTCTAATGGTAAAGCGGAGTTAATTAACTTAATATCCTTTTTATTTACTTTATAATTAAACTGCATGTTAATTATATTTTATTTTAAATGCTTTGCCATTTTAAGACCATATCAATATGTTAGTATTTCCGCATTTTTTGATATATGAAGATGTAATCCTATCAAATTGTCATTACTAAATACAGTAAAGTGATATACTTTCTTAAAAATCACTATTTTCTTATTTCTTCAATTGTGATGTATCTGGATGTGATAGAAAGAAATCTAAGTCATATTTGCAATCAAAACAATATATTTAGATAGTAAGACTTATAAAAATTCAAACCCCAACCAACAAACGTAAATTAGCAAACCAATGTAAACGTTGTCATCAATTTCATCTATTGTCATTTAACTATTACAACCTTTATGCATAGTTGGGTACTTACAAGGACCTCAGTATTTCTTTTTATAAATACTTAAACACGTGTGGAGTGGAGCCTCTTAATTTTGGATGATATAAATATGTCAACATTATCATTTCAAAAAACTGTGGTTGTAAGCATGGAATACTCACTAACCTTGCTGCAGACTTTAATGTTTGTGATTCTTGTAAATAACAAACACGCAATGTCGCTTCCGTGTTGTCATTTTTTTTCAAACTTTCATATCAACTTTAGAATCAATGTGTTGCTCTTTGTGACACTAAGGATAAAATGCTCTGTTCGATGCTTCTTTTATTGCTGAATTGTCCACTTTTCTCTCAAAATTGAGAAAAACTGAGCAAAGCCTATACATATTTCATGTTTGACTTTGTTGTAAATAGAGGCATCCATAACAACAACACTTCTTAGGAAAGTGGCAAGAATTTTAAGTTTTTATTACTGTAATTCTTTTATAGCACTTTAAGGAAAAATAGAGTCATTGTTTATTATTATTATTAGTAGTAGTGGTAGTATTATTATTATTAATAGAATCACAAAAACTAGTTTTTTTCTGAATAAACTTCATTGATTCAGCTTTAAATTAATTAACATAAATAACTTGTGATGAAATGATCTGTTCCTAGTGAAATAAATACTAGTTAGGGTAGGCTCCGAAAAAAATAAACCGGGTTTAAGAATGATTAAACGAACGTCAGTTTGTACTGACACTAGGTTGTTATTTATACCGGGTGATTATAAATGGTTTTTCATCAAGTTGCCTTTGAAATATTTGTTGTATGCATAATATGTTGGTGGCACTATAAGTCTATGTCAAATTCTAGGTTGGGTTTTGGGTCAGTCTGTGTCAAAACTAACGCAAAACCTAACCTGCTAACCTCGAATTTGACATAGACTTACAGTGCCACCAATATATTATTCATACAATAAATATTTCAAAAGCAACTTGATGAAAAACCATTTATAATCACCCGGTATAAATAACAACCTAGTGTCAGTACAAACTGACGTTCGTTTAATCATTCCTAAAATTTATTTTTCTTTTATCTACTAGCCATGAGCGCTCTTCTTTAAGAAAGCTTACTGGTTGTGTTCTTAGGTATACAGAAAATTAAGTATATCCCTTATTTGAAATATAAGAGTCTACTACAAAAGGCCTACCTATTTGCTATTTCTTTTTTTTAACAAAACTATAAGCAAAAAACGGTATTTGAATCAGTATTAAATTATTTAAAATATTATATATTCATGCTTATTAAAGAACAATTTTAGGTTTATTTGACTAAAGTGTCCAAGGATTCAAGGATATGTCAAGATCAATCCAGACTAAGTGAACGGCATCGGCACAATTTCCATATTTGTAATTCATCGAGATTAACATTTCCCTATCGTAACTACTACTAATCATAACAGGAGGGTTACAAGGGGCCGCAACCCTCAGAATTCCTCCTCCTCCGAGCATCCTTTCGACCCTCAGACTGCAGCCAAGAAAAGGGGGTTTATGTATTGGAAATATTACCCTCGATAAAGAATGCCGTGTCGGGCAACTCTGGCCTTAGTGGGTCAGGCCAGAAGGACGGCTTTGACGTTGAAACTAAAGATTTCCTCAAGTAGAACGGCCATATTTCAGAAAAATGAGCTCTCGGGGCCTTTTACGAGTTTCCAGTTGCCTTTTATGGCGACGTGATGTGATACTTTGTGTTTATTTGCGACTTTGTGTGCCCGTTGACTGTTACGAAATACACCGATACTGCTGAGGCAACCGTAATTCTGATTATAAGATCGTTCCGATGCAGTTCCAAGCGGCATAAAAAGTGATGATGCCAGGAATTTTTATTGTTGTTAATGCTTCGTTTATTATAGCTAGAATTTTCGCGTATATAGCATTTTTAAATGACAAATACATTACATTTTTCTGTATTGTATTGCTATTTTTTTTAATAAAACTTTATTTTGGTCGATAAGTCTGCTATTAAGATATGCTTTTTAGCTTATTGCAATGGTTCTGTGCTTTGGCATATACTATACCTATTAAATGACTATTATATTAAACATAAGAGATAAGTACTCTATTTATATTTGCTAGCTTAACAATAATACAATTTCATTAACATGACATTATTTGGATTGTGATTATTATATAAAACTAACGATGGAAATCTTAATTAGCCTGGAACTAAAATTACACAGGTTCTTTTCACTGGAAAGTGACAGTAAGCCAATTTACTTTCCGTTCATTCTCATAACGGTAGATAGATGAATGAATCAGTAAAGACATGTACAATCAGCTGGATGACATGTAATTAAAAAGCTTGTACAACGCATAAGAAAAGTAAAAAAGAAAGTCTTAACATCGACCTTAATTGGTTAACGGTACAGCAGAAATGAGAAAAGATGCAGTTTTGGCATATAGAGTTTAAGTGTGCAGAGAAAAGCTATAATTTATGAATATGTGGGCGTTGTTTGGAAGTTGTAAAGTGCTTACGAAAAGGATTTGTTGGCTATATTTAAACGATAATTTACAGAATGCACTAATGCCAAATTTAATTAATATAAGTCAAAATTTTAACAGTAACTATGAATATTATATAACTAAGTTAGGCGTTAAGATACATTTTGGAGTTAAAAATAGCAAACAGTGTCTAATTTTCGATAAAAGAAATTACACAGATATTTGAAAAGTAAAAATAATTTAAATAGTATTAAATCGAATAGGAAATGAAGAATTTGGAGGAAGTTGCTGTGAACTGGTTGGGGTTCATCAATTGGCTACAGATAACTTAGTAATTGCTGTGAGATGGTCTCATATATCGAAGATTTTAGAGAAACGCTTCCGAAAGAAAAAAATATGACAATTAATTTAAATTATGAAATACCTAATTAATAGTTACATGAAATAAGCTGAGAAGTGATAGTCATAAGGGCTGTTTGAACGAAAAAAAAATTAAATTCTAGAACAATTATTAATACATGTCCCAACTTGAGTAAAGAGTTTCTGAAGAAGTGCATGACCATAACTATCTTAAATTTGAAGTAGTAAATATTTGAACAAGCTTATGGGGTAAGTAATTTTGATAATAAATAACTGTACCGTAAAGAGCATTTATTTCATATATTCACAAAACAGATCATTGCAGTATTTTAGTAAATCTGCATTTTCCAGAAGTTTAGTGTATTTTTGGAAGTAAGACGAGCATATAATGACGGCAAATTTTAAAACTGACATATAGTGTACATTTTCTTCAATAATTGAGTCGAAATGTTCAAGAATGATTTATTTATGGGAAAAATAAAACTGTTAGCTTTCTTGTTTATGTTAATTATGTGTGTTATTAAGCACCCAAATAAAGAACCGTGCAATTAGATTCATTAAAACTTAAGCCAGCTGTTAAATCAATTGGCAATAGTAGAGAAGTCATCTTGTATTTTTTCATTAGTGGTGAGATTATTATAAAATTTGGTGTCATCAACATAGCAACTTGTAAGATACGCAATGTTGTTCAAAATATCATTTTAAATATTATAAAATACAATGGTCACACAACTGATTCCTGTGGAACCCCACTAAGCACATATTTTTCACGAAAATATTATTAATCTACATATAATAAGAAAGCTTCATTAGAAATGGGATAATTCGCTTTTTATTCCGTAATGATCTAGCCATCGTATTTGTACTTCTCCATCAAACACGTCACAATATAGGACTACAGTATCAACTGGTTCGTTTTCATTTAAACACAAAAGTAACTTAGTTGCTACTAAACTCTCTGGAATAACCCCATGCTGATTATTGCTAACAATAATTGAATTATCCATTAAAAATTGTAGAGTATCGAATTAATTATTTTCATCATTTTACACACAATGATTGTCAGACTAATTGAACAGTAATTTCCTAGATGTAGTTAATTTACTTTTTATGCATAGGGATTACTGTTGCATTTTTCCAGTCACTTGATAACGTTGCTGTAATAATAGATTGGCTCCTAAAAATGGGCAATAGTAGATCTATTGTTCTAAACGTCTGTTTAAGGAAATGAGGATGCAGGTATACGTATCTGTTATTTGCCTTGTTATAATTTTATAATACGGTTAAAGCTAGAATTTGAACCAACTTCAATTATATATCTTTCAGAAGTCGTTTATATTGTATTAAAACTTATAATTCCAGCGAGAAGTTTGTCTTACATAATGACATTAATTATATATCTTGCAATAATATATATATATATATTTAATGAAAACCCCTGTGTCGATTTTTTCAATATTTAGCAACTCCATTAAATAGATCAACAAATATTTCAAAAGGAAGTTTCGCACTTGTGTCAACAGGACATTCATGGTCTGCTGATTTAAACGTGTAGAATTATTTCACGACTTTGTTATTTTAAACAGCTGCGTAGTTGTTTATTAATACCGGTTTTTGGTCCACAGAGAAGTCCAGTTCTTCCCCATCCTTTTCAATAAGATTCATCTGGGACTGCGCCGAAGTTGTTTAGTTGACACGCGGCTTGTTTTGGGGGTTCATTAGGTGCGGTAGGTAACTGTAAGTACCAGCTTTACATGCTTTTTATGACGGGTTACAATATTTTTACGCTTACTGCTCGATTCTATTAATCTACATTTTGTGTAATATGTTTAAACTGTAACCAGCGTAGGATGTGCCATGGAACTTGCAAGTTTACACAAAGTATAGATGCAATCCAATGACTATATTTCCTATTTCCCTATAAAGTTGTAAGCTCAGCAACTGTGACGTCAGCCATTGCCCAAATAGCAACACATCCGCCAGTAGGCCATCACAAGTTCGCGATTTTGGAGTTGACTGTGGGGGCTACTTAAAAGATTAAACTAGCGTAGATATTTTACTTTAACTTCCAAAGCTTACAACATCGGGCAAGATTTATTTTCAAAATGTTTAAAACTTCCAAGTTGCTACATTCAAAACATATCCATATGATTCCTTAAGACATTTCTATAAGGAAAGGATCTAAGTCAGTTTCAGGCTGTGTAAGCATTATCAGCTATAATATCCCAAGGACCTACTGAAGTGGTTAGTAATTTTTATTTCACTTACATCCAAACCAACAGCTTCAGTAGAAGATTGTGTTCAACCGTTAATTACATTTTTCCCTAGAGGCATACTGTCATACCAGCTTTCAGCCTTCCAGTGACGATTTGGTCGTAAAAATAACCTGATTGTAGTGGTTGTCCTAACATTTATGCCCCGTTTCGACAACAACTTAAGTTAACAGGTCTAACAGGGAATGTCACTATTTTTAACTAACTATTTACCACCAGTATATTTCGTTGAACCTCCCTGGCATGTTTTGCTGAAGCGTTGTTTATATTCTACACAACTTGTTGGAGAAACATCATTGTTTCTATGTGAAAAAACTACCAAATAATCAACGGCCTTTCCACCTCTCCAAGCCAATTCCACTGCGGCAATGTGATAAAATTTCCTTTGAAGCCCATCAGGGGTATTTTCATTCCAGAAATTTATTATTTTATTTATATCGGAAGAGCTTAATGACACCGAACTCATTTTCCGTTTAGTTAGAGCTAATTGCAATTTTTTTCGTTTAGCATCACGGGCACTTCGAGCTTGTTGAACTACAAGCGAGAATAGTGAAACCTCGCTATATCTTCAAAAATGTGACAAAAAGATATTTTATATGTTACTCAGGAAGTGCCTTTTAATAAGGTAACATTGAGTAAATCCGTAATTTTGCAACACCCTGTATAGCCCAATCACACTATTGTTTCAAATGTACAAATTACTAACAAAAATTATAATAAACAGCTCTACAACTGAAATAGGCGACTATACCAAATCTGAGACTAGAATTTAGAAAAAAATTGAGATAGAAAACTACCTATGTAGGAAAATATTATGAATACTTACAAGGATCCGGCAACGATAAATTTGTGGAGGATATTTCTAAAACCATGTGAGTTACATAAAAATCGCGGATGTAACAGTTATAGGTGAAATAGTTTTTGATTATACAGCGTGGCTTAACAAAGTGGTGCGGCATAGCAATAATACTTTTATCTACGACCACCACTAAAAGTAGGCCTTTTAGCGCTAGCTTTTTTCACTAAAAGTGACGTTTTATAATTTAGCGTGTTTAAAGAAATCAGCTGTTTACTTTTAGCCCATGTGCTAAAAGTGAAGTGAGGTTATAAAATTACAATTTCGAACTGGAAGTGTGGTTGTAAAGTTATTCTAGTTACTTCTTGCGTTAGAGGTAAAGTGTTTTTGAAATCATTAAAGCTTTATGTAATGAATACAGTCAAATGTGTAGTATTAATAATTACCTTTGATAACTGACTTTGACAGTATTGGTTTCACAAACATTCGCCCGCGTACCAAAGCCCTCACTTTATTATGACATAAATTCTAACTTTCATAGATGAAAACCTTTGTTAAATCGATATTTATGGATTAATAACAGGAAAATTAAAGTCGTAGATAAAATATTGTATGCAACGCGTGCTAAAAGTCGTTTATGCACGAGACATGTCTCGTGCATAAACGTCGACTTTTAGTAGTACTTGTTGCATAAATAGCTATTTTAAAATAGAAAGCCCTATATTCAGGGAGCTTAAAATGTCGTAATGAAATACTAATCATTTTAATGTTATGTGGCTCAAACGTTAACTGTTTTGTAGATATTAGCAATGTTATGCAAAACCTGCTGGATTTCAGGCCGCTGCTGTAACAGAAAACAATTGAATGAAGGAAAACGTTGTTAAAAATCTGTAAAAGGCTTTACACAGAACTTCCCTTGTAAGTGGACGTTGTGATACTAAATCACTTTATAAATAAAAGAAAAGTAGGGATAAAAATATCTTAAAAGTCCCTAATAATACTGAAACAATAAAAGGAAACACTTGGTAATGCGAATTACATCAATTTTCAAATAAAATAGAAATACCAGCGGTTGGATTCGTACTTCAGCTCATGCGAATGCGATTTTAAAGCTTGGCAGTAGCCCGCGAGTAACCCGATGCGGCTGTATTAAACAAAATGCACGTATAGGTGCTACTTTTTGACTATTTTTACATTTACCCTGTATTTGATGGGCCAATTTTCGTCGAGTGTAAAGCCTGGACTATGTGCAAATTACTACTGTTAGCTATTTCGCAGTTAAAGCAAAAATACACAAAATTTTATTATTTTAAAGTATTCACCCTGTATATGTTAGGTTCAAAATACGCCCTTTTCTGTTAAGGGTAAAAACCTGAGCTATATTGAGTTATATCAGTAAACAAACTTAAAAATCAAAGAACAATTGGTAATGCGAATTACATCAATTTTCAAATAAAATAAAAATACCGGCGATGGAATTCGAACTTCAGCGCCTGCAAATGCGATTTCAACGCTTGGCAGTAGACCACGAGCAACCCGCGCGTTTGCCGCATTGAGCGACACAAGACTCCTCGCAACAAGGCGATGCGGCTGCATTAAACACAACGCATTTACGGTTGTCTTATTTTGTCCCATTCTTGTTAAATGTAAATCCTAAGCTATGTGCAAATTATTATTTTTATCTACTTCACAGTTAAAGCAAAAACAAACCAAATTTTATTATTTTAAGGTGTTCACCCTGTGGGTCCAAAATATACATTTTTTGTCAAGAATAAAAACCTGAGCTATATGCAAAATATTACTTTCCTTTAAGTAATAGTTCTTGAGTTAAAGCTGAATAGGAAAATAATAATATTTTAAAATGCTCAGCCTGTATATATTTTAACGAAATTTTCTCATTTTCATGCCAGAACGACATATAATCCGCATCCAAAATATTTTCTCCCTGCAACAAACAGCTTTTGAGTTATACCGGCAACAGACAGACAGACAGAAAACTGTTTTTCGTTATCTAGGTACCCTGAAACGTGCAGATCTGAAAAATCTCGAAAGGCGATTATTTCGCTATTACAGTACTTTCTTCATCATTAAACGACGGATGTAAAAATTATACTTTTTGTGAATTACCTTTCCAGTATAAAATTATGGTTCTGGGTATTAATGCTATACAAGGTGCACAACATTTGCAAATTTGTTAGTGGCAAGCCCTTTTAATGAGCTTCCTTTTGATAAATATCCTGCTTCACACCCCTAAATTCAACTGTTTTTCAGATATGCAAGTACAAACATACAATAGTTATTTATGTATTAACAGCATAATCACTAGATTATAGCACGAGGGAATGTTTAAAGCTCGAGCCAAAGCGGAGAGCTTTAAATTTCCTGTGAACCACGTTTTATTTAATTTTGGTTTTCGAAATGAACAAAATTTAAGCATTAGCTGTTTTGGCTACAGACTACTGCGCCATCTTTGTGCTAGCGCTGTGAATTTTTGGTGTACTATGGTTTATATGCAGATTTTTTGCGTTGCTATACTACATTATTGGTCCGTGTTGTACTGCTTAGTAACTGTATAGGCGCTAGGGCCATAAAAGTTATTTTACGTCAGCTATCGAGTGTCAATAAACAAGATTATAGTTTCAAAATGAAATAAAACAATTTAAGGCCCGTAAGATACTTTATTTCAATGGATAACAAACAAATACCAATTTTTTATTTCTTTGATTCAATTAAGTCTGATTCTCTAGCACAGTCGAAGTCAATGGCGAATGCGAATGCAATGGAGTTAAATAAAATTAAATGTGTTTTTCGCATAGCAACAAATCTTTTCGTTTTATCGGAAAGAAAAATAAAAGTCGATTAATAGAACTGAATGTAATAAGTTGTGATATTAGAACATTTTTACAATGTTATACTATATGTTTGACAAATGCACCGCCAATAATTTGAAGTGAGTCATTTAAAGAAATTAGTTTCGACAACATTTTGCTAGAAATAGCCACACGTCAATTTTAAGTCATATCATTTTTAATTGGGAAGCGATATTTCAATAATGTAGTAAAGAAACCTGAAAATTTTGGTGTTTTGTGCTTTCTTTGATAAAAATTGATCAATTATTATTAAATATTAATCACGTGCTGTTTGTTAAAGTTTTGAATATTTTCGTGGTTTTGTGTGTTGTTTGCTAAAAATTGATAAATAATTGAGTAATTATTAAAAATTAAATTTCCAGGTGTTGTTTGATCAAAATTGATCAATTTTTATAAAAGAATATGCAAAACGCTCTAAAATCTTCAAGTTTCTTTACTACAAGTTATGCGTTATTGACTTATCGTTTACATAGAAAAATGTTGCCGAAACTAGTTTCTTTAAGTAGTTCCCTTCAAATGAACATCGGTGTACATATTTTTCTTATATTGTGCCATTTACTTCAAAAATACTTCTAAGCTATTCACAAGACGATTCGATTAATGATTCGGAATTTGCATCAATTTACAATTCGAGTGAATTCATAGAACTATTTACGACTTATATATTTTACGGGTTCATTTGTTAATTCATCAAGCAGTTGTTACAGTCATTCCTATTATGAACAGTAAATTTACAAGGAAGGTTTAAGCAGTGCCGGTTTAAGATACTTTAGCACCCGGTGCTACTCGTGACCGCCGCCCCTACCTATGTTTTTGTAAATTAGTAAATTATACAATCTAAAATTGTATTTGCATATTGTTTAAAAAAAGCTTCGAAATGCGAAATTATTTATTATAGAAAACTTTACAGGATACATCAGTAAAAAATGATAAATCAAAAACAGCAAGAACTAATAAGAAAATACATACACAAAACAAAAAGCTAATATTTGGTTTTTAATTACAAGAATAAGGTAAGAAAACAGAAATAAAAACAAAATAACATTCTTAAACAAACGTTGCAATTTCTGTTTTTTGCAATATCTTAATATCACTAAGATACTAGGAACTGTGTAAAAATAATAGTTATTAAGGTACTAAGGGCATTATGAGTAAAATAAGAGCCCAAGATTGTTAGTGTACTAACCGAGGGTTTGGCCCGAGGTGTGTACAACAATCGCGGGCTCTTAGCTCAAAATGCCCGTGGTGCCTTCAAGGTTTTATGTCCTACCAATTTTCTTACCTAATTCATATTCATATTCAATTCATATAACTACTATGATATAGTATTTAAGATGATCTAATTAGCTGATCTAAGTTAGATTTGTGACATTAGCTGCGCTGTCATTAATTTTCATTGTGGCAGTGGTGCATAATAAAGTTGTATCCATGGAAACAAATACTGTTAATTTTTCATAATAACCCTAGTGTTCTTATGAAGAAAATAATTGCCCTGGAGCGTTATTTTGTATCTAAGATACCTTAAAATAGAGTCATTAATTTCAATTAATGTACTGGTAGGACATAAAATATACTTAAATAAAACATACAAATAAATATTTTACGTTTAAAACTAATACAAAACACAAACGCAACAAAATTCTTCCCCTAACCAACTTTGGTTTTAACAATCGATTAAAAGGTCAAAATAAATAAATAACAAAAACACAATATGGCCAATGGCCAATATTGCAAAATATTGACATGTCTGACTACTAATATATTAGGAACAATATTAGGAAGGAACTTTGGAAATGAAGACATAATCCCATGTAATAACCTTCGAAATAATACAGAAGATGAATTTTATTGTTTTACAAAAGTCGTTTTCTTGCTTTAAATTTGAAAAGATTTGTATTAGCTGGTTAGTGTCTATGGTTTTTAAAATGTCTGAATTTACTGATAATATGGCTAAAGAGTTTAATTTTTCTTGCACAATTGAATTTCGAAGATAGGTTTTAACCCGTTTTAGCGTGGAAAATGAATACTCCCCACTAGCATTCGAAACCATTATAGAAAAAAAAATACGAAGGCATACATTTATATTTGAGAATGAACATGTTAATTTATTTTCATGTAACAATTTCACTAAATCTTTGGGAGATTCAACTTTAATTACATCACTTAGTTCGTTTAAGAACTTTTTGAAGTGAATACATTCTTCAGGAAAATATTTGTCTAAGTCGTCTACATATGTATCTTTTAATTTTTGCGCATGTGATATTATATCTTCATCATTTAACTTTTTTAAATTAAACAAAAATTCGAACAAATCTGAACATGTTTTGTAGACTTCGGATCTACGATTAATTTCAGATTGAAGATTATCAAGGATTGGAAGATAAATCTGCGTTCTCATTTCTTCTCTAGGTCTTTCTGTATTTGGTTTCCCTAAATGCCTCTTCTTTTAGTGCTTCATCGTTCCATGTAGTTTTCGTTCCCTGTTAAAGCCATTCCTTTGGCTTCATATTGATCAAACTCGTTTCGTAGATATTGAAAGTACTGGGCCAATGAAGATAAAAGTTTGGAAAGAGCCTTATTTACATCATTAGTTCGCTGTAGAATGTCCAACCGAAATGTTAAAAGAATTCCACTTTCAAGAAGATCTAACTTCTCGGTAAAAGAAGCTGCTTCAACCCTTACAACACTTTTCTCTTCTCTATCTTGATATATGATGATGATTCGTAACTGTGTTTCAGGTCTTCAATGGCATCAAATAAGATGACCACCGCTTAGTGTTAACTCTCTTAGGTAAAAGAGACTCATTTTCCGAATCTTTCATAAACTCAGATAACAACTTCCATTTGTATGAAGATGCTGTAATCGTGTAAATTCCTTGTGCCATCATAAAAAATGCTGTAGATTCCAAACAGCACTCTGCTGCATTTTGAGCAACTAAATTTAGCGAATGCGCGGCAAGGGTATATAAAGTGCTAAATTGTTTCGTGCCTTAATACGTGCCTGTAACCCAGAATACTTTCCGCTCATATTGTTCGCATTATCATACGATTAGCCTCTACAGTCTTTTAAAGTTATTTCCATGGATTTCAAAATATTAAGGACAGTATCTTCAAGTTCTTTCGCGCCATGTCTGACGTTTTCCTGAAACCCCACGAACCGTTCAACTGGAAGCCCATTACTAACACAATATCGCAATATAGTTCTAAGCTGGTCATGATGAGTTATATCTGGCGCAGAATCTACACTTACTGAATAATACTTATTAGCTTTAATTTGTTTCACTACTTTCTTTAAAACTACATTTGATAAGATTCCTATAAATTAATTGCAAATATCTTTGGATAAATAAGAAGCAGTGCCTTTTCCACGATTTGCCAGTTTACTTATATAGTTTTCTAAAAAAGAGTCATATTCGGACAAAAGTTCTATCGCACCCAAATAATTGCCATTATGATCCTCGCCTATCTTTTCATTACTGCCCCTAAATGCCAACTCTCGTGTTGCTAAAAATTTTATAACGCTAACAATTCTTTTTAATACGCTAACCCAATATTCCTTTACAGAGTTAATTTCTTTTTCAAGTTTCTTATCAATTCTACCAGTAGTTACAGACCGCGCGGTATATATATTCTTAGAATGTTTAAATGTTTAGAGGTTCGTTCGTGTTCATCAAACCTTTCTTTTCTTTTATTCCAGCATGAAAAACCGTTTTTAAACTGGTTGACTGTGTTACCGAATAACAGACAATAAAGGCAATACACATTTACTGTGCTTTCCGAATATTTTGCCCAATCTCGGCGTACCACTTCCCCATTCATCAGCTGTTTATGGAAAATTTGCTTATTTGCCCACCTGTTTTGTCCCTTAAATGGCCTCTTTGATTTTGAAAAATTATTTTTTTCTAAATTATTCGCATCACATAAAGGTGACGCCGGTAGAGGCTGCAAACTAAAAAATCAATAACTGTGTTTATGCTGCCTTATAGTCCAAGAGCCAGCAACGGGTTTGCTTACAGTATTTTTAACAAGCGTGTAACTGTTATGGAAGGTCCCTTTGAATATACTGAGAAGGAAACCCGAAGTCTGGCAAGCCTGCGGAGGTGGTTTTGGCCTCCTTGCGTCCTTAAAAGATGAAAAAAATAATAAGAAAAAAGTATAATAACAATCTGGCTCTTTGCTATGTTATAGGTAATCATATCTTATGTAATTTAAAAAATTGACAGATGCTTTTGCGGGTGGTAAGTTTACCCCAGATTCATATAAAGTTGCATAATAAAACTTAACCATTTACTGTAAACTATCGAGAGATCCAAAAAAAACTGATCCTCAGCGGGCTGTGGAAATTCAAACGTGTGAATAATAAGTTGGTTGCACTGTAAGTCTGTCAAATTCGAGGTTACCAGGTTAGGTTTTCCGTCAGTTTTGACACAGACTGACGCAAAATCTAACCTGCTAACCTCGAATTTGACATAGACTTACAGTGCCACCAACATATTATTCACAGGTTTTGTGTCAGTTTTGACACATTATTTTTTCCGCCCTTCAAGGATGCAAGGGGGCTAAAACCAACACTGCAGGCTTGCCAGACTTCGGGTTCCCTTCTCAGTATATTCAAAGGGACCTTCCATAACAGTTACAGACTTGTTAAAAATACTGTAAGAAATCCGTTGCTGGCTCTTGGACTATTAGGGTTGCCCGACGTCAAGAGTCAGCCGGACATGATATGCTTAGTGAGTAATTCAAATATCGTATGTGACCACTAGAGTTATTATAATAGCACCCATGTAAAACCGGCACTGGGTTTAGGTACTTTAATGATCGAAAATGAAATCAGCGTTTCAAGTTTTAATAAAATATCTGAATTCGCTACAGTGTTTGTTAAAAACAGAAATTTCATAATAAATGTCTCTAATTGTACTAGTTGTAGTTTTACAATTAATATGAATAATATATAATAATTTTTTTGCACAGGTGAAACAGCTACAAAAATCATACATCGAGCCCATTGAAATTCCTCTTCATGCCTACAGCTCCTCAAAGAGGACACGCCCGTGTCCCTGAAGTGGGGATGTAACAACAAGACTGACGAGGATGACGAAAATTACCAGGTCTGGGTGCTCTGTTATTCTTTCTTCTTTTGAGTGCACTGCGCTTATTATTGTTACAGTTAGTTCGCTTTGAATTTTTTATTCTTCTGGCCCTTTTTCTTGCAGAAACTCTGGTTAGTATTTAAATTTAAAATGTTCACCGTTTATTTTATATTTTTAAGTTATAAGTGTTTTACTTTATCTGCAAAACTGTTTTCAGCGTAAAAGTTGTTAAATTTCGTCTTTCATGTATTTTATAACAACATACAATTGAAAGCATATACATACGTAGAACGCTAAAGCATAATTTAACTCTGGATAGTGCTGGCTTTGCCACAATTTGGGAGTATTTTGGAAATCACATCTTGCCATAAAGATAAGTTTAATTGGGCCATTGTTTAGGCACGCACATCGAGTTCGACTTAATATCCGCATTAAAACGAGAGCGGGCATAAAGATCAAGTGCGGCATTAAATCTGCTCATAACGCAGATCTTGGAACCCGTTTTCTGACATAAACTCCTTAGCGTCCAGATTGCCCGTTCTTATCGGTCCACGAAGGGGCCAACCAGCCGCAAAATGGGCAATAATAATGACAACTATAACGACAGGAGATAGCATCGCGGCATCTTTGTCCGCTCAAGTCCACAAAGCTGCGAGCAGTTAGTTTTATGTATATTTTAAGGGCCTAGCAGGCAATTAAGGGCAGATAGCGCGCGGGTTGTAAGACGCGTCCGGGAAGTGTTCCCCAAGGATGAGGAAGGGGCCGCTAATCTACAAGACTGCCGACCCCGCCATGTTATGGCCCGTAATTTATTCATGGCAGTTCTCGACATGACTGTTTGAATCGGTCTGCAAGAGATTTCAACTTGGATTAACCCGAGTCATAATCACATGGCCGTGTCTCTTACCCGAGTTCATTGCTGTGTTCATCCACTTCAATGAGAGTAGTTTTATTGGCCGATTTGTCCAATCGCTCGCCTCGCCGCTGCTTGCCTGGATCCTTAATCGACCAAGTTGTTTCGACAACTTCGAAATTGCTCAGGGGATGTCCCTTCGACCATTCTTAAAACGCTCGCATCCATTTCCGTTCGGCGACCACTGCTTACTCTGATTTATTAAATATGAGGTGTGTTTTCTCCTCTTGCATAAACATTATATCATGAAATATTTTCAATTGTAGGAAAGTTGATAATTAGAGAGAATATAAAAACAATTACAAAGGGAATGTGCAAAAACAGTCTTAGCATTGGAATCTGAGAATCTAGAACAGATACGTACATATCAACTTAAATTTTTAATAAATACACATGTAGGTACTAGCGCAGTCACATAATGAATCTTCAAGAAAGACAACTGAGTATATTTTGGAAGCTTTATAATATTTATAATTAATCAACAATATTAACTACGTATAACGATTACAATAGTCGTTTGAAAATACAGAAAAATTGTGTCTGGCGCATACGATGATCAATTGGACCATCCCTCTAGCACGAGTATTAAACAAGATAGTCGAGCTTCCTCACGGGAATTGAATTGGCTGTTAAATGGGCAGATACAATTGGAAGGCCAATTTAAAATGAGGCATGAAACTGTTTGCTGGATTTTTAAGAAATTGCCCCATGGTAAAAAAGCCAATATAAACAAGACACTGGAATGATTAAAATCCTGTAGTAGTATCTGGTGAGAATTTTTCATGTTAAAATCTATGACAATGTACACGACAATGCCCAGATTTCTACACTACCAAAAAATTTAAAAACATTGAGAAGACAATATAGAAACAAACTTCTAATAAGGCTCCTGATGAAATATTTTTAAGGATGAAGTATATAACAGCCCGTATTACTTGCAATTGAATTTAATTTAATTTTGAAACTGTTGTGATAACGCTAATATCAAGCGCCTGTCGACGAGAAGAAATTGTTGATCTTTTAGTTCGACGAGTTAGAAGACCAAAGATTCCCACAATACCCACTTCAAAAGCAAATATTTTTCTCACTCTTACTATAACTAATAAGACCAATGAAGCAGTAAATCAAGTAGTGAGGCTAAACACTAGAAGTATAGGCAAAATACCTTCTAACGTTGCCCAATTTCGGAACCCTTCCTTAACCCTCATTTTTCAAAAATAAAAAATTAAATATTGTTACTGATTACTACTAAAAGATAATGAGACATAATAACATATTAGTTCAAATTTTAAAAAATCTCCACTGCAGTTTAATGGCTGTGTATATGAAAGTATTCAAAAGAGTCAGGACAAAGAGGTTCATTAAATGTGTTTATCCGTCAATACAGGGCGACTAGGCTCCTTTTTTTCTTGTTGGAGTAACGGAACGTGGTCTGTCCCTCTTACTTTTTCTATTTGTTTCCATACTTATTAGTGCTCCCTTGTGACACTTGTATTAAATTGCAGAACGTCCATTTCATTATTACCACTTCTTTTAACTAAAATCTATGGGTTGACTACAGCTACATCTAAGAAATGCATAAACACTTTCATGTATCAACGCTTGTTTCGTCTTTTTGTAGGATGCAGTGTCAGAAGTTGATCCAACAGATGTACTCACCCCTGTTTTTATTATAAAACTATATGAAAAATTGCCTCCCTACTTTAATTGCTGTTTTAAAAAACTTTCGCCAAGATTTTGTCTTATTTCCGAGTTCTAATCTTGCAGAGCTTGAAGCTAGGTGGATAGATGTTCATCCATTTTGTTATTGTCATGTTACCAAATTTTCTACTTACTGTTCCACTATCTTCTCGTTTCAGATGTTTATCGTACTTCAAAATAGAATCAGCATTTTCCAGTCGATTAGTCTCGCTCAAGTGTACTACCTTCAAGTAAGGTGTGTGCATATGTGTTGTGTGTACTCTTGTTACTATGCCTCATAGACTAGTCTTTATTCGTCGAATGGTCACCCGACTAAGTACTGGTCCAGTGGACTGGGGAAAAATTTCCGCCTATCCATGGATTCGACTCGTTTGTGTAGGTAGTTATATTTGGAAAGTAATCTCGTAATCCGAATCCAAGTCGGAACTTACAAGTAAGTTAAAATGGACGTGTTACCTTATTGGTAGATAAAGAACTGAATGTTTTTGAACTTAAAAGACATGGCGGTCGGAAATCTTCACCTATTGCAGACAGTTACAAAGACTTGCTACTTTTAATAGAATTTGCTAAACAAAGTTCGTACAATCGTAACACCATCATGGACGAACCAGCAGCTACTGTTTATTATTTAGAAGATCAAAGTTCGAATCTGTTATAGGCAAAATATATTTTAATTTAGAAAGGGTGTTATGAAGACGGCTGTAATCCAGTATTATCTACTGTAAAGTAGCAAATTAAATATTTGATCTCAATCAGTCTTTGCGCTAACTGCGTCAATGATGATTGACGCATAACTACACACCTGCAAGTCGCAAACCTAAACTGACCTTCGGTGCAAATATAGGTAGGGAATGAACCATTTTTTAAAACTTGCAAATATCCTTATGCGAACCAGTTGTAAATGATGAGCCTAACATTGCCTGACGAACTCTTGGACAGCATTTCAAATGTTGCTTAAAATATATTTTTTCAATTTGTTCGCAATATTGTCCATGTTTTTCATTTTATAACCACAGATAGACAAACGAATGGAATTTTTAAAAAACGTGTCTTTCATTTTATCCATCTTTCTTACAAGATAGCAGGTTCGTTTTACAGACATTCTTTTTCTACTTTTTCATCTTCTATTCGAGTTTGAAGCCAAAACTTAAAGATTCCAAAAACGCACAGACAAACATACGGACAAGCTAACATAATTAATGAATTCAGTTACAACTCTGACTTGCAGAGTTTGTGAAAATCATCAGAAACAAAATTTCGTTAGAAATCAATAGAAATTAATTGAATATTTGTAATCTGCTACATAGTAAAATGCTGGAAATACATGTTGGTAAAAGACGTTCTTTTCTCGTTTAGCTTTATTTATAAATTTTTCATAAATGTGGCCCAAATGTATTTATTTATAATAAACCGACATGACGGGCATACGCCTAATATTACTGTCAATGTTTTCCAATGTATTACAAAATAAAATAACAACAAGAACTTTGACAATTAAGAAAAAAATAATAACAATGTATTTGCCAGGAGAACCAGATAAGTAATTCCCCATTTTAGTTGTTAAGTATGTAAATATCGATATTGATTGTAATTCTTAAGGACTGTTTTAAATGTTTTAAATATATTAACATCAGAATCTGCAACTAACCTATTAGTACAAATGAGCATTCTTGCAATAGAATATTACTTGCTCAGGTTTGTTCTGCAGGATGGTATGTACATGATGGGCAAATTTCGATATTTTCATAGGGAATCTCGATAACTATAAGAAATATGGGAAAACTGACCCCTCCCCCCATCCTAAATCTGCTTTTCGAGAAAAGCTTAATGGTGCAAACCAAAATTGGCTATCATATTTTGCTTTCGAGTTATAAACGAGAGATCAAGTTTTCGACTTTTCGTTTTTACGTTCTTCAGGCACTTTTCTGATGAGATCGCAGTGGCGTAGCCAGTTTTTTTAAATCAAATGTCGACTTATGCCATCAATCTCTATTTTTTATACCGGGTGTCCATTCTCAAAGTCGAACATAGGCAATTAACATTAGTGCATTCACTTGTTCTTCATTGAAATAATTCATTTTTCTGTAGATAATTTTAACAGACGTTGGCAGAAAATACCTGATTTACGACAACTAATTACCAATTTTTGTGACAAATGATATCGAACTTGAAAAGCAAGGCATGCCATATCTAACAATTCCCAAGTTTTAAATTAGTATTTTAAAATAAAAATCGCATCTTGAATATTATTATTGGTATCGTTTGATTCGTAATAATTTTATCTTTCCATTGATGCCATTACCTTCCCTGTCAGTTGAATTGGCGAGCAGGAATCGGCAAAAACGTTCAATACAATGTTAATCGCCTATGTTCGACTTTGGGAACGGACACCCGGTATAGATCTCATAGTATTTGGCTGTGCCCTCGTAAGATTTTTCCCCATTCCAGTGATGGGTGGGGACCGATTTCTTCATTTTCACTAAACTATAGCAAAAGCAATTTTCAAAGCAGTTTTTAATGTTTCTCCTTTTTCTCGTTGAAGGCTTGTGTCATTTAGAATATACCTGATTGCGCACAAAGTATCTGTCAGTGTCAATGCATTGTTACAATACCGACCGTTTGATCGACAGAATTGAAACGTTTGATTGCTTACAATGTTAGTCCGTCATACATATGGATACATGGAAAATTGTTTGATTATCCATTTATTAGAAAATTTTAGTCTTGTTAAAAAATCCCTACATCTTCTCAAATTAAAGATGCACTTAACTATTTCCTTTCGTATGCGGTGACGTTCAAAAATTATAAATGGCTCAAAAATAAAGTACCCTTATATTTCAAAATAGACAAAAATATTGTTTGGAAATATTTTTAATAAAATTTCATTGTTGTGTCAGAGTTTTCAGGTTGCGCGAGCGCCTCTGATATAACCTAACAACTGTCACCGAAATGATAACCGGGACCGATGGCTTAACGTGCTCTCCGAGGCTGCGATTGATTTAACTACCATTATAGGTTGGACACCCGTCCGAGTCCCGACTGCAGCGAACGTTGCTTAACTCTCGAGACTGTTTAGCCACTCCTTGCTGCATGCAACTATGCAACCAGCATTTCCATTAAAAATTGTAATTGTTTTCAGTTCTTATTGATGTTCAAATGGTTTGTTATTATATTGTTTAAGAAACCTCTTTTTTTACTTTGGACACAAAAATGAGCGGATTAGTACTAATTTCGATTATGGTATACTGTTTTATTAGTATTAAAAGTAGCACTTTTATTCCGAATAATACATACTATTTTTTCTGCAACCTAGAGAAGTACAAAATATTCAAAAATTTAAATGAGTGATTGCTTCTGAGGTTTCTCATTTAAAAATCATTATGAAAAACTGATTACGCCACAGCATTCTTATCATTATTTCAATATTTTCACAAATAATCAAGATACATAGTTATGTAGCCACAAAACGAAAAGTGGAAAACTCGAAGTTTTGCTTCTAACTCGAAAGCAAAAGACGATAGCTCATTTTGGTTTTATCATTAAGCGTCTTTCAAAAAAAGAGATCGAGGATGGGGGTTGATTTTTCCAGATCTTCCATAGTTATCGAGATTCCCTATAAAAATAGCGAAATTTGCCCACTCTGTACAATGTCACGAGTACTTGTTCTGTAAGTCGGAACATAAAGACTGACATATATCGTATAGACAGAACGGTAATTACACTGTAAACCAAGGGAGCGAAAATCATGACGTTCCTATAATATTCGCTTCATTATTAGGTGTATACAGGGTGTCTAAAAAAGAATGGCCCACCGATTGGCTATATATTTCTTAGGCATAATAAAGTGATTAAACGTAATATACCTTAGTACAAAGTCCCTCCAGTAAGAAGTTCATTTTTTTATTTTTATGTCAATTTCCTCAAATGTAAAGATATTGATTTGAATTTTGGTACACATACTTACTATTATGTGCTGCACTAACGAAAACCTTTTCATAAACTAGACTTGACTGTAAGAGGCACTTTACTTATTTTTGAAAACAAAATTAGTTCTAACTTTGTCATCTGTAACATTTTTAGGTTAAAATTTGAAAGCGAATTAAGAACCTTAAAATATCTATTAAAAATGTTTGATTGTCATTAAGACGTGCAATATCAAGTGGCCAATTATAAATCAATTAAGAATGTTGGTGACATAAAAAATCTGTTGTGCTTATGAAAATGCGGCGACACAACGAACGTTTTAGCATTGGAGAAATTTCCATTTTCATAAACACCAAAGAAAAAATGTCTATGTCACCAATACTATTAATTCAGTTATGATTGTTGTTTACTAATCACAATCACTACCCATACCCATTGCTTTGTGATCATGGCTACTAGATAACTGTACGTATTAATGACAACCAAAAAGCTTTCAAAGACATTTTAAGGTAAACGGTTGCTTTTACGCTGATGAACTAATTTTTATTTACGTTTTTTAGTTTTCTTTCAGATAATAAACTAAAATTTAAAAAAAACGTTACAATGTTAAAACTAAACAAAGTTTTCAAAAATAGGTAAACCGCATCTTACAGGCAAGTATAGTTTATGAAAATTATTTCACTAGTGCAGTACATACTATTATGTGCATGGGCACAAAAATTCAAATCAATATTTTACGATTGTGAAAAGTAATATAAAAATAAAAAAATGAACTTCTTATTGGAGGGACTTTGTACTAACCTACGAGCCCAGAATCATATCATTTGGCCCAGATCAGTAAAGCTCTTAAATTTGCTGGTGTCATATTTGGATTCCGTCCTAAATTTGGCTTTTCTGCTATGGATTCTGTTATTTTATAGTTTCACAATATTTCATACACTCTAATACGATAATTGCAATTGTTTGGAAATGTTGGAAATGTTGGGACAGGAATTACCATAATTAAACAATTTGACAATATCTTAACCACGCACCATTTGCAAAAAGAATACAGACACCAGACTAGCAATATGGTATTAAATAATAAACAGTTTGTTTTACTTTAAACAAAACATCCTACAGTGAAGGAAATGATTATTGATCATGTGGGCCAAATAAAATGAATCGGTAATTTATTTTTAAGTTACTGTTTTCCGACTATTTTTTGTAATTTGTTATTGCTAAAGCTATTTAAAATATTGCTAAAAACTCCGAAAATTATGATGTAAGAATATTGACCAAAAAGATTTTCTATTGTGTGTACAAAATAAAGATACCTGAAAAATCTGAACTGGGCCAAATAATGTCATTCTGGGCTCGTATATTAGGTTTAATCGGTATACTATAGCTTAAGGAACCTATGACCAATCAGTGTCCCATTCTTTTTGAGACACCCTGTACAATGAGAACTTTCTAAGTAGCTGAATGCACATTATTTCTGTAGAGCACAATGCTTTTTATTTCTGTCACAATTTTTGTAACCTAGAAACTGTTTTAGAAAATATTGTAGCTATTTTCTATTTCAACATTCTTTTATTTCGTTATTTATCTGCACATGCACATCAATTCTTCTCTTGCAGCGTCGTATCGTAGATTTACACCACTAGTATGACGATTACCAATTCCACATTGTCGCAGTCTTTGAAATGCATCGGAAAATACACGGCGAGATGGCTGATATTCGGGAATATTCTTTGATATTCTCGACAACTTTCTAAAGCATTGCCGTTGCAAAATCCGTAAACAAAAATAATGTCGACATATTCTTCACTGCCGAACTGCATTCTTGACAAAATTTGTATCTCTTTTACACTAACAATTACGAGCAATACTCAAAGTATGGGACAAACTGTCAACAACTAGTAAATAAGTCTTTTGTTTCAAAGCAATTTCCATGACTTACTATTAATTTTATGAACAAAAATTAAATAGGTTCAGAGAACTTCATGCCTCGATATCTCCAAAACAAAGACCGATCGGAAAAAAATTATTTGGCATTTTTTGCTTAGAATCAAATCTCGAACACGAATCTTCATTTTCCCCTCCTGCTATAAATCACCCTGTATATTTAAAGATTAAGAAACATTGCATTTGTGTTTTTTTTCATTTAAGCAAGTCGATATTTGCATCAGTACAAATCGTACACCGTGTACAAAGTTTAACGCCGTTTCACAAAAATGATTTTATTTAAAACTACATTGACCGCGACTTTCCAAGTATTCCTGGATTTCGTCTTACGCAGACTGGTAACATATTAATTATTTTTCAAGACTGTTTTCAATTTAATTAAACGGACCCCCAAACATTAATAAGAACCGCTGCAGTTCTATAATTGGCGAGCGCCAGCATTAATTCCACACCGCAAGACAATCCTCACCTAAAAGAGCTTTCCAAGTAAAAGGGGTCGAATGAGGGCAGGTCCGGTATGCGAGTAAGTCTTTAACTGCCATTTGGGGGGTCTAATTTCCCATTTATCCCCAGATTTCTGTGCTGCCCAAGCAGAACCACAAATTTTACAAGTAACCGCAAGTTTGGCCATTGTCTAGGCATGCACTTCTATACCTTAATCAATAACTAAAGTATGTATTAGTTGGAGATTGCGGAGAAGTTCGACATCGTCCAGGAATTTAGATCTTATGTTAATTATTGCTTGTGGCCGTCTCAATATTCGCAACATTTAGGATGGGAGCTTTAATAATTACGGGGTAGTTGCTAACTTGGCCCCACTGGAAGGGTCGACTAGGGTGGAAGCGTTTTTATTTATGAGCGATATTGAGGTTGATCGAACGCCTTATACAGGGTGAGCTACTTATATTTCTAATTGCGAGCAACTCACGTTGTTTTTACATTATTGACATCTTCGGTATGCTGCGAGTGAATTACATAATTAATAAAATAAGAAACATAGATTTACTGGAGAACAAGACATGCACATTACCCTTGGAAATACAAAACGTCGGGTAAATAAACTTTTTATATGATGAACGCTTCTTCTTCTTCCATTTTTTATTTAGGCAACTGCCTGTTTCCTATTCAGTATTTCCTTCTATTGAAATGTTTTTATCGTGGTCTTCCTGCATCTGGATATCCTTAAGACGACTTGCCTCTTGCTATTTCCAGTATTCTGTCTCTACTAATTTGAGCCCCCCTCCCCCCATTCATTTACGCCTTCAGAGTTGAATCGTTCTTTGATCTCTTGGTTTCATTATCCGTCTATTAAACTGTTATTTGCAGTTTTTTCTAAGCAATTTCATTTCCGTTGATTCTAATAATCTTTTTATCTTCTTCGTATCTGGCTTAGTTTCCACTGTGTGTCTCATAATAAACTTCTATTTATTAAGAGCTATTTTAGTGAAGAAATTAAATGCATGTTAGATTTTAAAATGCGTAATGTAGCTTTATGATAAATTCTACTTCCTTTACCTTCTTCTTAGGCAACTTTTGTTTCCTCTCCAGTATTGTTGTCTTCCTACATTCTATCGATAGTGTTGATGGGCGAAATTTCACGAACTGTGATTTATACAATGATATTTAAAAATCACATTAACGCGAGTTATCATAGTTTCTAAAAAACTGTTAATTGATTACGACATTCACATAGTTCGAAATTCCAGGTCTAATACGTTAATTGATATCTTGTTTGTTTGATAGTGAAATGTGTACATTTTCTCAGTGAAGCCTGTTTAAAACGCACGTGGTTAAAACAAAAACATATCTGACTGAATGTTCCTCCATTTTTCTAATGTATGTATTATATAGCGTTCCCCATCACCGTTTCGGTAATAAATTAGTTCTTATAGGTACAATTATTGCTTGTAGAACAATGAAAAGCAAAGTCGCGTTTTGATACTTTTCACAGGTTAGGTACTCATACTCCTACATGGACGCATATTATGTCAGTCACGATCACGTGGCGCTTTGAAATCACAGATATAAAAAAACGCGATTGAAAAATCACGAAATAGCCTATCACCAATTTGGTTAATATGCTCAATCTTTTCTCGTTTTCTATTTTTCCCATTGTTTACATCTTCTGCTTTATTTCCTTATCTGATCTTTTGACCGTATTCTAGGTTTAAATGACTATATTAAATCTTTGTGTGTTGAACTTGTATCGCTAATGCCGAAGACCATCTTGTTGTCAGTAGCATCGCATCGTCCTCATAACATGAAACAAAAACTTCTTTGGATCTCCCATTTTATAAACGCTTATACTTCCTACTTCATTTATTATCTCGTACTTTACCGTATTGAATAACAGAGGACGGAGAAAATTACGATGTTATATTCCTTGTCCCAGTGATATTGCTTTTGTCAATTTCTTATATACTTTCGCCCCACGTTGGGTGCCAGTCTTGTTAGCTTTTCTCTTACCTGTAGGTCAGCTTTCTATATTGTACTTCAAAAATCATGCGCTATAAAAGTGTGCTTGGGGGCCCCTCACTAGATTCAGTGAAGACGCCGTGTATTTTTTAGTGATGGAAATTCCTAATTATCTGGTCGCCAACAAGTTTTATTACCCCCCCCGTACGCTTATATAGGTGAACGAAAACTTATAAACTTGGCTATATCGGCTATATATATATATAGCACATTACAATCTTTGAAACTTTTAACGATTAAATGAAAGAAGCAATTATTTATATAGATTTATTAATACTTCTTGTTTTGGTTATTATTGTTGCATAAAAGGGAACAATTGTCAGCTTCAATTTCCTATCTAATCATCTAATTATCAAAAGGGGCACTCCAATTAAGATTACGTCAATGAACTTTTTGACTGCGTTGTCTGACTCTAATACTAACACACAGTGATTTATTAGCTAGTGTACCATTATGTGGTTAGTTTTAACTTTGATTCACTTATCTGTAATCGTTACGTTAGGAATAATTTTTTTTTTATAAACCCCATTTATTGAACAATCTGTCTACATAAGACAATAAGTTCGTTTTATAACAATTTACATTAATTGACGTGCAGGGAGCATTCCTGCGAATGCCCTCCTATTATTCTTAACTTAAGTTATTACTAGTCTTTGCTTATACACAATTATTAATGATAATACTACGTTAATTGAATCTTTCTGGCAAGTCTGATGGTTTAAATCTTTTTAAACGTCTTAATTGTTCTGTTTGGTCCATTAAACTGTTCACTAATTCGTTTGGATGTGCTTCCAATCGGTCACTATATTTTAAGCTAAATTTGGATATTTCTTCTTTCACTGTTGGTATGGATAAGTCCTTTTGAATAACGGTATTAGGGACGTACCACGGTGCATTCACTATCACTCGTAACACTTTGTTTTGAAATCTTTGTATGATTTCAATATTGCTGTTACTTGCAGTCCCCCAAGCTGGATACCGTAGGTCCAGATGGGTTTTATTATCACTTTATATATTAACAGTTTATTTGTTAGCGTTAACTGCGATTGCCTGCCGATCATCCAGTATAGTTGTCTTAGTTTCATTCCCAGTTGTTTTCGCTTATTAAATATATGTTTCTGCCATGTCAATCTACGATCTAGGTGTAGCCCGAGATATTTAGCGGTATCCGATTGTGTTAGTTGTTTTCCGTTTAGATAGACTGGCGGGCAATTGTCTCTCCTCATAGTGAAAGTTATGTGCATGGATTTGTCCTTATTGGCCCGTATTCTCAATTTTTTTAACCAGGTCTGTATCTTATTCAGATTATTTTGTAGATTCCTCGATGCGTTATCTGGTTTAATGTGAGAAGCTAACACAGCCGTATCGTCTGCAAATGTCGCTACTGTGGTTAATCTAGTGGTTGGAAGATAGGCTGTGTATATCAGGTACAGCACCGGCCTCAGTACACTTCCTTGGGGAACTCCAGCAAATATGGGTTTTAATTCTGTGTACGCATCTTGATATTTTACAAGTAAGTATCGATTAGTTAAATATGACCGTAATAGTTCGAAAAGATGATAAGGCAGTGTCTTCTTGAGTTTATAAAAGAGGCCATCATGCCAAACCTTATCAAAGGCTTGTCGTATGTCGAGGAAGGCAGCGGAGCAGTATCTTTTCGCTTCTAGATCATTATTGATTTTCTTCACTACGCGATGTATCTGTTCTATTGTTCCGTGGTTATTTCTAAAACCGAACTGGTGATCCGGAATTATTTTTCTTTGTTCTAAGATTGGTTTGATGCGCTTTAGCAGAATTTTTTCGAAGACCTTTGAGAGTACTGGCAAAAGGCTTATTGGTCTGTATGAAGTTAGTTCCTGTGGCTTTTTCCCGGATTTGGGAATCATTACTATTTCTGAAATTTTCCAGAAGACTGGGTAGTAGCTTAATCTTATCGCTGCATTAAATATCTGCATAATAGCCTTTATTCCTTTATTAGTTAGTTCCTGTAATGTTTTTCCGGTAATCAAGTCAACTCCTGGTGCCTTTTTAGGATTTGTTTCGATTTTTATTGCATGTTGGACTTCTGTAAACTTAGCTGCTTTTATTGGGAAGTCCATCTGATGGGGGGCTTCTAGGTATTGTTTTATTTCTTTTTCTTCCTCGTCCGTTGACTCCGAGGGAAATGGTTTAAATACGTCCGCCAGGTGGTTAGCAAGCGCTGCTGCTTTTTCGTTGCTACTTTTGGCCCATGTGTCGTTTTTTCTTTTAATTGGTGGGGTAGTTTGTTGAGCACGTACAGTGGGGTTCTAGACTCACGACACATAAAGGCAGACAACTATTAGAAGCAATGCGAGAGAAAAATCTACATTATTTGTCAACAGGAGAGCCAACATATTGGCCCACGGACAAGAAAAAAATACCCGACTTAATAGACTTTTGTGTTACAAAAGGAATAAACACTAGACAATGTAAAACCATATCATGTTTTGACCTCTCTTCAGACCACTCGCCGATTATCGTGAGTATACACTCTCAAATTCTACCCACAGTAAAGCAACCGACGCTGTTTAATAAAATGACAAACTGGGAAATGTTTAAAGAAAAAGTGGACGAACTTATTGAGCTAAACATACCACTAAAATTGAAGAAAGAGATAGACGACGCAGTTGTAGCTTTGACTACGGCTATACAAACGGCCGCCTGGACATCTACACCAGAAATTGAGATCACCCAAACAAAACAAGAATATCCAATTACCATAAATCAAAAGATAACAGAAAAACGGAAACTCAGAAAACGGTGGCAATTAACAAGAACAAAAACCGACAAGAAAAACTTTATTAAAGCTGTAAAAAATTTGAAGAAATTATTCCTTGATTTAAAGAACCAAACTATTCAAGGGAAACTAAATAACTTAACAGCTTCAGAAGCAATCGACTACTCGTTATGGAAAATAACTAAACGAATCAAACGACGTTAGGAATAATGGCTTTTACAGCTACGAAATAAAAACATCTTAAGTGTCCATTGTCTTCACAGACGACGATAAACTCAGTCTAACCAGCAGTCTACACCGACCGTTTTCAAAATGTGGTACTTGTTCGCGTACTCAGAACGTATTCGGGTGGTACGCAATCGTACTCAAAACCACAATATCAGAAGAAAATGGTTTGACTTGCAACTAAGTGGTACCTGATTCGAACAACAATGTTAATTGTGGTACGCAAATTGAAAAGTTCGGAAACCGCTGCTCTATACAAAACAACTTACCGTTAAAGGCCTCTCGCAGTGCTAATCTCTTCCAAAGAGAAAATCAAAGATATCCCTAATTAGAGGAGGCATCTCAGGAACTCCACGTAAGTCGCATACTCGACGTTTAGGACAAGAGCCTTTGGACAACGAAGCGCATTAGAATGTTCAAACTCAAACTTCGTAAAAAATCTTCGCTTAAAGCCATAGGCGTGAAAATCGAATTGGTATCGTACGTATAGTCTAGAAAGCAATTGTAGATATAGAATGAATTTCAAAAAGTAATATATTAAACAAATAGCAGGCGGCAAAGGTCGTTGGCTATAAACAATAAATTACAAAATTAACGCTTGGACATATTGATAAAATTCAACGAAGTATTTCTGGGACGTTCTAGAAGACAACTCAGCTATATTTTGAAAGAAAAATCCACAACGAGGCGTTAAAATATCTACAACGTAACGATAAAAACCATTTGCGCCATTATAGTATATCATACAAGGCTGCCTAAAATGTAAAAATGGATTTTAAGGAAAGCTATTTCTAAGCAGGACATTTGGAGTCTCTTCTTTAAAAATGTAGGCTAAAACTAATTTTTTCTATGTTAATAGTGAATAATCAGAATAATTTCTGCAAATTATTGAAGCAGAACATCGCTCTAATCTCGGAAATAGGCGTTGATATAATATTTGGGACTTGTTTTGATCGCATTACGAAAAAAACACCTTCTGAGATTTCTTCCGATCTTCACGTTTCAAGGTCCCTAGATGACGAAAAAGAGGTTTTCTTAATTCCGTCTGTCTGTCTGTCTCTCTCTCTCTCTCTCTGCCTGTCTGTCTGTCTATTGGCAGTACAGCTCAAAAACTATTTGTCGGGGGAAGATGATTTTTGCATACATATTATATATTTACCTCGCATGAAACCGGTACAATTTCATACAAATATATACAGGGTGAGCAACTTAAAAAAATAAAATTTTGTTTATTTTTGGGTTAATTTTGAAATAAAAGGAAGTAATAACTTTCACATAGGTCAGGCTTTACATTTGCCGAAAATAAGACTCAACCGATACAGGATAATGTCCCAAAAGAGTAAACACGTTTCAACAATAAGCCCGTTCTGTTCCGGAGAGGCGCACTTGTATCTATAAGGCTTGATGGCGCAGTTGGAATTTCGCTGCAGTTACATCTGCTGCGGAGATGCGGTTACCATCGCTATGCAGGTGTGGTGCGTTAATACCCCAGCGGGGTATATTTGTTTAAATTTGCAAATTGATCTAATTTGGGCGAGGGAACTTCTGGGTAAACCCTGTTACAGATTTTTATATATATATTTAACACTGCAAATCAAGGTTTGTTAGCTGAAACTGACTAGGGCTACGAAGTAAATGTAATCTTCTCCAGCGTATCTAATTTTTAACGGGAGGAAAATACATACACTTTAAATGTTTTATAAAATTTCATATAATAGTCTACGTGCTTTGTAACACTACCTACCAACATTTGAAATTTAACATAAAATTGAGCTAGAATAATAGCATTCACAATTTATTGTTCTTGTAAATTGTTTAATATGAATATTACTTTAAATATGATACTAATTTGGCTATAATAATATATACCTATACCACTCGGTATATATGATACCTCAGAACACAGGTGATTTATATAGAACATTTATGCAAACTCGTACCACCCACTTAAATTGTATTAAATAAAAAATGCAAATGTTTCGATCATATAAATTATGTTGTGTTAAAAATAATTACAAATATAATTTTGTCAACCGACCATTTTTTTTAAGAACGCAACAATCCATATTTTAGAACAGCAATATTTATAAAAAAACGTTTATGCAAAAGTAACTTTATACAATTAGTTTTTAGTATTAAACTAAGCAGATTATTCTGTTTAATGTGGTGCCGTTGCCATTTTTGCCATAAAAACCGTGAGCAGAAATACACATAACCGTGATAAGCAATGTAAACTGCATATGTTCAGAGGTATTTCCAACCACCTGGTTTAAAAATGTAAAATCTAATTCTAGCATAAAACACATTAATAATGTAAATATACAAGGTATTTCTTAAATAAGAAGACATACTTTCCAGAAGTATTCTACGATCAAAAATAAATTAAAAAGTTATAATGAACCCGTGTCCGCAAGCTATTAAGTTTTAATGTAGGTAATTTAAAAAACAATTTATCTGAATTTTATGCAGCAAAAGTTTTCTGATTTGGCTAATGTTGAATTTAGAAAAGACTCTTGATAGAGCCCGGCAGCCTCGCGGCCATTCCCAACGGTACGACCGTACATAGAAACCATAGCCGCTTTTCATAAAACGAAAATTTCACCATTGCATTACTGACAGAAAATTAGACTTATTTCCATCAAATTTCAATAGTACACTTACTTGATTAACAACTTCACTAATACAATTACTGATAACTGTGTCCACGTTTCCAAGCAACGTAAACCACTTATATTACTTTAAAAGTGACCCACATTAAAACTTAATATCTTAGAAAAGATGCATTTACGGACACGGGCTTATTAGATTTTTCATGTATTTCTGATCATAGCATCATTGCGCAAAGTATGTCTCAAATACCCTGTGTAATATTAAAAGTTAAACATTCTTATAATCCTGAATCAAATAAATATCTTTCGTAATATATTTGTAAGTCTGATCAACCATGGTTTAGTAAAAGAAATCTAAATTAGTAATAAAAACGTTCTTTCTAGATAAAAATAGTTTGTATAGAAAGTACGATTTATCGTTTGAGTGAAAAGAATAACAAGCTTTCTAAATTTAAGAAAAGTGGAAATTAAATTAGCAGATTGGTAAGTACGTAGAATTCATTTGTTCAGTAATCGCAAATATTATAAATACTAGGAATATATTCATATTTACGGATTTATAGATTTCAGGTTCAACATTGTGTAATTAAATGCAAATACCTCTAATGATTTTTATGTTAAATTTGGAATAAGTGTAGGTTATATAATTTATCTCGCTCAGCATCGTTATTAATAGTAATGAACTAATTTCCTGTGTGTGTTAGCTCGACGTGGGTAGAAAAATATCATATCCAATATTATAAATACACTTTTGGTTGTTATTAAACATATTATCTTCATGTATATGGAAATTATACTTACATATTTAGTAAATTGTCAAAAAAAATAGACATTTGATATTTCTATGTAAAGCATACAACTACACCGCTGTTCAGTTAAGTGGATCACTTAAAGAAACTAGTTTCGATGACTTTTTCATAGCTAAATGTAGTTTGTATTATTGCTAGTAGGTGGGTTAACTATTGTTTTAGAAACATTAAGTAGTCACTACTTCAATTAGACTTTACTACAAGTTATGCATTGTTGACTTTTTTGTTTTGTTAAGGACAAAATAGACCCCAACTGCTAGGGTCATATGGCCAAAGTCCTACTTAGAATTTTGTCGAGACTAAGGAGCTCCTACGCGGCTTTACATCTCTCCTGAATGATGGCATTCTGTCGAGGTTTCCATCCGCAATTTTTTTTAATTTTTAAAAACCTCACCGGGACCTGGGACCGAACTCGTGATCCTTAGATCAGTAGTCAGAATGCTTAATTACTGAGCTATCCCGCGATTCGCTCTGGAGCTAATTATATGACTTCAAACTGACATGTTGCTACTTAATATTTTCAAAACAATAGTTACTAGCAGTATTAGATTTTGCTATGAAACGGTTAAAACTTCGTAGAAATTGGTGTCTTTAAGTGATCCTCTTCAAATGAACGGTGGTGTAATAAAGTGCATTGGAAAACGAGATAACTTTTATGAACTGTTATAGATTATTAATTTATAATTTCGATGACAGTAAGATTAACTTTAAAAGATCCGATAATTAAATTAACAATAGTTACCATGTGATTCTTCAAACACTTAGAGCAAAGAATTTTTTCATGTAAAGTACTCGTACTCTTATACGCCCGATTGGTTTTATTTTTCTAAGACTTCATTGATATTCTTCCTATACACATATAGATACAATTGCATATTTCATAACTTGTTATATTTTGTAATCTCGTAGTTAAGTTCTATATTCTGCTCTCGATACGTCTAATAATCATTATTGACAATTATAAATGCAGCAATATGTATTGTAAATCATCCAATGCTTCTGTTGCCGAAAAAGTTTAATTGAAATTCAAATGTCTATTTTTTATAAAATCCAGAAGATTATATTGAATTTGAATAAATAAATGCGTATTATTGTACTACTATACAGGGTAATTCATAAAGTTGTTAAAAAATTAATAGTGTCTCTAAATAAGAAAAAACTTCAGAATCGAGGATGCTTAATTATTTAATTTATTTTTTATTTTGATTTTTATTTTTTAAATAACTATTAGTAAAACGGGAGACAAATATAACAATATTAAAGCAAATGATCAATATTTTCAAGCTCTATACGAAAAGTCACCTACTTTCAACAAAATATCAGAAATACTTAAAACTGAACCTTGAAATTCACATATATCCTCAGGCATTACGAAAATTACTGCAACAACTATAATACATTCTTTTCATTTTCAATGAGATTGCATCGTTTGTGTTTTTTCTGTTTTCATAAAATTATGTGTTGTATTTTGTGCCAGTTGTATTCCTTGATTTTTGTTAAAACCTTTAATTTTAGTTGATAATATAAACGTATACAAATGTCGAGACACGTATTGAAACATTTTGATTTGGAGGGTGAAAGGATTAATTCCATTGTCAATACTTACACACATCTGCACAGAATGCAGCTTTGTGGATATATAAGTAATACAAATTTACAGTAGTGATGTCAATTCTGTAAATAACAAACGTAATTAATTATAGTATGCTAATAAATTATGTTATTTCTATTATTGTCAATTTACATCGGCGAACACAAAATTACTGGATCTACTAGATTGTGAAATAAACAGCGTACGGTTTCTTCAGTAAAACTTTTTGAAGTAAAGATTTAATTGATTTTTAGTTAATTTTTGTTTTGGTACAACTAATATTAAGTTCAGTAATTATTATTATTCTATTCTTTTTATACCCACGCTGTATATTGATACCATCATTCTAAAGCAAAATCCAAATATTCAATACACATTTTGCCAGCTATTTCTGAAAAAATATAAATACATTCAATCGCGGCAGTTAAAATTAAATGACAGAAAAAATGCTCTTGCTTGTAATGTTATTTAATATTACTAGCATGGTAAAAGGGTTTCTACTGGCCGACAGAAGGATATTTTTGCTGGCATGTGCAGATTAGATTTAATTTTCCGACACTCAAAGAAGTCTAATCCTATACCATAAAATCAGTGGTCTCTTTGTATGTTATCTCCTTAGAAGATACTGGACCGATTAAATTGTATGATTTTTCTAATTTTTAGACTCAAATCGTAGGTCGGTTTTTATTTTCATATGAAGTACGTAAAAGTAAAGTTTTAATTAGCGAAGCTAAGCGTAGCTCAGGTGATTCACTATATATCATTACAGCAGCGCCTTATTCAACGAAGCATCGTTGGTTCAGTGGTAAAATGCTCGCCTGCTACTCTGGCGGCCCGGGTTCGATTCCCGGCCGATGCATTTATATTAATGAACCTCTCTTAAATTAGCGAACCGAAGCGTAGCTCGAGTGATTCACTAGTTATAAATAAGAAACTATTTTTACTGACAAGAAACCGTAATTACAAATAATGTACTTTTAGGATATTTTTAAGGTCATACAACTAATCCTATTCCATACAAAAAAACTGTATTAAAGTTTACAAACTAATTCTTTAAAATTAATTTTTTAAATATATATTGTAAAAGAAAACAGAAAATTTATAGACAGCTAAGCTGCAGCATCTTTCCAAACAAGCGCTTTTTTCACTTTTACATACCTAGTGTTTTACTTAAGGTGCAAACATAGGGAAATAGCATGGGAAACCGTATATATGCAGATTCCTGCTTGCCGCTTGAATTGATAGGATTGACCGTGGTATCAATTGAAAGAGAAAAAAAAAATGCGTTTCAATTGATACTACTTTATTTGAATTTGTTGCTTGTTTAAGATAGAATAGCTGAAGCACTGTAATAAATAGTTGGCATTTTATTCACAAAAAACGGACCAACCATGATAAAATTTGTTTATGACAAAATAAATGTTATTTTCTGTTAGTTATAACACTTATTTAACTAACTACTATAAATAATAATGTTGAATATTCTAATGAAGAGAGGGTATTTATTATCAAAACATTTTACAGTGGCGTCAGTTTCGCACAGTTCGGTAAAATTTAATAATCTACCTATTCCATCTGTATCAACAATTCACAAGTTTGTAAAAAAGCATTTTATTCTCCACAATGTTTTAGACCATTCTAGATTGCATTTGAAATACACAGAGGGCTACGCAAAGCTTTACAAATTATTGAAATCGATGACGTACAAATATTAAAAGAAGTATTACAAATGATGATGATTTCTTCAAAATTTGTGTTGCCAAGCAAACTCAAATTCTTTAAAAGATATTTGGAATATCCTGATGGCGAGGAGGAATTGACTTTTATTTGTCTAGATGAAACCTGGATATACCAAAAAGGAAGCACGATACCAACGTGGTTTAAAGCTGATGATAGGTGTACTAATAATAAAAGATTGAAATAAAAGGTAAGATATTCACAGGGCTTTATGCATGTTATTGTGGTGATTTCCTGCTGGAGTATGACCTTTTAGAGGCAAAAATTGAATATCGAAATTACCACAAAAATATGAACAGTGAAATTTTTCAAAAGTGGGTAGAAAATCGGTAGGTGCTTGCTCTAACTTACATTGGAGGTAAATGTGTTATCGTTATAGATATTGCTTTTTATCACTCAATGTTGTTAGAGAAAAAACGAACTACTCATTCAAATAAAAAACTCTTCAGGCCTGGCTGAAATCTAAACAAAACTCACCTAAATATCTTCCACAAAAAGTATAAATCTGACGAGTTTCTAAAGCAAAACAACATCAACGTCTTAAACCTTCTTTTCTATCATTGTATTTATTGTGCTGCCAACAAAAAAGTCTTCCAATATAAAGTTAGTGTCTCGCCTAGTTCCATAAAGGCTATAACTATACAATTTTATACATTTATTTAAATATCTACGCGTATATGTTTGTTTGCCATATTGATTATAAGCATAACATTGCAATATTGTTGTAAACGACACACAATAAGTCAGATACAGTGGTAAGTATGTTGTTCTGTTTTAAATTCCTAATATTATTTGCTATGTTAATTAAAATCGAGACTCCGAATTATACCGTTCAATACTATTAGTTTAGTGGATCTTGATATCAAAGTAAACACAATGTGCTTCACAAAACATGTACACGTTTAAACCAACAAAATAAAAAAATTAAAATGTCATTAGTAGCATTAACTCTAGACAAAACAGCAATTGACAATCGAAATGCTGAATTAATATTTATGTCGCCAGTTAATGCTTTTTTGCTAACGGCTGGGCCCGTATAATTAAGACAAATTTTAGCGACTATCTGCAACTAAAACACAATTAAGAAGATTAATACCCGAAAATCTGGAACGCAAATGAGGTTATTCATCTTAGAATCACAGCAAGCTCGGCGGAAGACTGCCACAACGCATCCGCAAATCGTTTTTGTCAGATATTTTGTCCTACATTGTTCCACCCCAATTCCGCTTTTCGCTGCGCTTATTGAGCTTTTCTTTCCTATTACTTTTTAATGCGCTCTAATTGCCCGCATTCAGACTTCCGCACAATTCTAGATACAAGATTCAGCCTCTTTGTTGTTTTAATCTGAAACATTACTTCCGTACTTTTACATGTTGCAAATGCGTAGGTTTTAATTTCATAATGAAATCATCTTCACTCTTAGACGCCGTCGTACCTAAATTTGTATACAAATTAGGAACTAAAGAGAAGCTTATGTGAGCTTATTAAGTTGGAAACTTGCTAGGCATAGTGGCTATAAATATAGTCAGGGAACATCGGCACAGATTGTTTTATGGTCATCTTAGGGGCTGCTGTACAAGCACAGCATGTAAGTCGAGGTGTCCAGCGAAGCATTACAACGGTTAGGGTGGAAGCTGCAAATTAGAGGTGCACATTTAGAGTATGCAGGCATATTGACAATGAGAGGTTCTATAAACTTCGAAACCAGGGGTGGGGTTAAGTTGAGTACGCTGTCTTATATCTGTTACGCTTTAGAGTTGGAATCTAACTAAAATATACAGTGTGTCCCATTTGTTTAAATTCGAAGGAGTATGTAACGTTCCAAGTACCACCCACATTCAAATTCAAGGATTTTTGTTTCATTTTACTTACACACCAGTAAAACTGGAATTTTTCGTTTTACAATTTGGTTATTATCAACGATAATAAAAAGTGATTTTGCCATTATTAAAGTTGTAGCACCCTGTATCTCAGTAACCATTTGGTTGAGAACATATGTTCATGTAAGCTTTTTACCTTATTTTTACACGTAATACACTCACACGGTCTTCCTGTTATTCGTATGCTAAGTTCCCACTGTCCCAACATCTTCTCGTGGGTCTGCCTGATAATCTGGTTTCTGGACATTTTATGTCTAACATGTTTATTCTATTCGCCTCTTTCTTGGTGGCTTCGTCTGATAACGTCTTATATCTGTCACATTTTTCTAATTCCATTATTAAATCGTTTAAAATGTTTTTCTTTCTTTCTTTGGATCTTAGGATTTGAGAATATTAATGGACAGGGCTAGCAGACATCGCATCAGAAACAGAGAGGAGTTAGAACGACGACCAGTAGTTGAAGAGGTGGAAAACAAGCGATTTCGATGGTATAGACACATTATTCATATTAGAACAAACAGATGACCATAAAGAATTTTTAAAAATTGAGGCCCAACGAGCAAAGGTGACGAGACAGATCCAAAGTTAGGTGAGAGGATAACATAAACAAAACTATCCGCGAAGTCAGAAGATTGGCAGAAAAAAAGAAAAAGCTACAGGAAATGGATAGAGAACCTAAGAATAATAACAAGAAGAAGAAATACCCATTTCTGTGGTTTTGAGTATTTTTCTGTTTCTGCTGTGTTCGGTCTGGCATCTATTGCACGTGTCAGAATTGGTACTAAACATATTTCGTATATGCGCTACATTCGTTTCAGCCTCATATCGTTGCTTTTCCACATTACTGTTCGCGAACATCTCGAATTCCTTCTTTAAGTTTGTCCTAGCTAGATGTAGGGTGACCACCTCTCAGGGTTTCACCCAGAGTCTCAGGGTTTTAACACCAAATCTCCGGACTCCGGGTTTTGTTATAATTTCTCCGGGTTACGCTAATTCTGTAATAATCTCTAACATTAACATCAATATAAGTCTGTTATATGTATTACCTAATAATAATAAAATCGCCACAAAAATCTCGAGCGGGACCCGAGCCTATAATCTTTGATTTTATTGTAATCAAAGGTATAACATTGTAATGCTTTACTACTATATTAACGCTATATATAAATATTATTTGTAATACCATAAATAAATAAAATTGATCCACTACATCAAGCTTAGTTTGAATTTTATTGCCTCTCTCTAGCTAATTAAAAATATGATTATTTAATCATGCTTCACTGTAATAAAGGTATGTTGCTCTTTCTATATTCTATCCATTTGCAACTTATTAAAGCTTTTGCGCCGGCTAAAAATTTGAAACTCCTATCTGGAGGGTTGGATTCTTACACTGTTGATGAATTTAACCATTGTATGGCAAATGCTCGATTCTGACGAATGACATATAACCATACAATATTTAACCCCAAACAAAGCTGTTCTAAACACAGAAAATTCAGCCTATGTTGACAACAAATTAACCATCAATCAATCACTTCACCTCAAGCAAATTACAACAATGCTTTTATAATAATCAAGTAGTTTGGCTAACCTATAATTGGTTTTCAAGTGCAAAACGACGTCAACTCGCATTTGTTTTTTCTTCAAAGAAAGCCGATCTCGTTTCCGGTTTCCGCAGAGGACGAACAGCTTGTATTTGCTTCCTGGAAAGCTCTCTGCTGCTGCTACATGCTTATAGACCACGAATAAGGCCTCCACTAGGTGCTCCCCTTTACTGTCTGCTTCCCGCAGCTCCCAATCTTGAAGAATCTCGGCTCTAAAGGACGAACTCGCACAGGAAATGGTTGGAAAGGACGCCAAGCTCGTATCTGCTTTCTGGCAATATTTTAGCTGCTACTCCCTTCTTCTAGGTGCTTCACTTTGCTTTATGCTTCTCGCAGCTCCAAAACTTGTAGAATCTCAGCTCCGAAAACGGTATCGCACAAGCTACGCTCCAGGTGCAATTTATTCTGGAACTGCACTCCGGAAACTGCCATTTAACCACAGCTGGCCTCCGCACACAGGCAAATAAATAAAATGCACAACTGGGCATAAACTATTTACTCTTCTCAACAACATTTATCAAAATCGGGAAGCGAAACAACACACAAGCTTTCGGTTTGGCTTCCCCAACATAAAAAAATACAAACGACTCCCTGGTTACCATAGCAACATGATTTACAATTGCTTATCTGTAAGTGTACATTCTCTGATCTTAATTTTTTATTGTTTTTGTAAATGTCATTCAGGAAACTATAACCTCACAATTGGTCGTACTTTTTACTTTTAGTTAATAAACACTGATTAACACGCCACCAGCAACTTCTTGTAATCTTCAATAATTCTCAGGTTGCTTCTTCTACGCTCTTTGCCTAATATGTGCTTTCTTGCACTGTTTTATAATCCCTTTAGCTGCGTCATCGATTGTTGGCTCTTCAATATGAATGCAAACCGTCTGTGTTGATGTTTTGTTTTGAATATATAGTAGAAACAATGTGTGTTTAGTACGATGTACGATATGGACAAGTATTTCAGGTACACCTTGCATTATATTTGCTAACCATTAATATAAATGAATAAAAACATGGTTTTTATTTGCTTGCTTTTTGTTTTCTATAAATATTCTGCATTTTTCATTGCAGAAAACTCTTTTTTTTTACTTACGAAGGATCTCAGGGTTTGTATAAATTGAAAAGTGGTCACCCTAGCCTAGATGAGATGTGTTCTGTTAATTCTTATAAATTACTTAAAATTGCTTGGTTCCCTTGCTACTACCACAGATTTAGTCTTGGATGTGGATATCTAGATGCGGATATATTGATGTGGATATCTTGATGGTGTATGTTTTTGCTGAGGTATTGAAAATATAACAATACATTGCAAGTAATCATTTTTAATTGCAATGGTTGTTACAGCTCAAAACGACTTTCAATTCTTCAAAAAGACAAAGCTCACTCTAATTGCGCCTCAACTTACGTAACAGAAGGTTGATGGGCTATTCACTTAGGGAGAAGGGGAGGTTCGGATCAACACGACGTAATTTAGAGCGAGATGCTGTCACAATAGAGGTTGACTGTAATCGAAATAAGGGGGGGGGGGGGATAAGCGCGATTGATATAATGCGGGAGAAACTTTACGGCCGGCCTTTGTAGAAATTCGAACTACGGTCGTGTGCGACGTTCCGGCTACTTGGGATCCTACCTTTGCTGGTCTGTTAGCTTCGTCGATCACGGCACAGTTAATAAATCTAAGAAAGCATAACACGCGTACATGAACACCTATAACTTTCATAAATAAAAGTTCGGGAAGTTAAAAACATCTATTAACATTTAAGTATGCTGGTACCTAAATGTCTGACATGAATATTTGTAAAGGGGGTTTGTAACTCTAAAATATACTTAACAATGAGAGGTACAACACAAAAAGTAAATTGGTTACATTAAACGACAGTGGTGAACAAGCCGCACAAAAATTACGTATGATATGTCGCAACAATGATAACAGTTTACTCTGAAAATATGTCACGCGCGTCGGCTCCAAATATGGTTGTTGCTACGCATAAAATTATGTCAGTTTAATATCAACATAAGTGCGTCGCACAGACGCTCTAAAGTACACAGGCAGTAAAAACAGTAGATTGCAGTACCATTTCCGGCGATGTTGCTGATTCCTGCAGCCGAAAGGTCTCACCGCCTCGTCGCCTTCCCTGCAGATGGTTAAAAGACAGCCTAGATTTCTAGCTGTCGAAACGACGTTATAAAACGAGCCACCAAAAGCCCAGGCTTTGCGTAAAGATTCTTGTAATGACAAGCCTTGGGAAGAGGGCAAAACGACCATAATTACCACAGCTTCCCAAATTTGACACATCGGAAAACCTCTCTCGTAGATATTCGCCAAAGCGTTAATTGCTCACCCAGTGCTACAATACAATGGAGAAGATTGGTTCGGCTATAACATACACCCGCCAAGGGAAGTTCAACCACACACAACCGTACGGTACTAGTTTCAGACCATAACTCTCTTACAACGAAACGCGCCACAAAAAGGATACGAACACCGGCTTCATATTAATTCTGATGACACCCCGCGGTGGCCGAAGCCTCCATGAGGTTGACAAAACTAACCACTTCGCAACGCTGCAGCTGGGTTAGTGTTTCGAGACGCGGTCTGCCCCACTCATGGAACCCATTCGCTCTAAAACAGTATTACAACCGCTTTCTAGAGCCAAAAAACGGTACACCGTAATGACAAAAATGAGACGACGGATTTGCTGTAGGGCGGGGATTAAATCACCAGACTATTTTTTATAACGTGGCGTGATAAAACACCTGTGCCAGATCTCACACGTGTAAGCGATCAAAACTGTACTATACTAGAACAAGCGGGAAGCGTCAGTATTTGAATTTGAAAAGGGGGCGCGGAATTGCCAATATTTGAATTAAAAGATGCGGGAAAGAACAAATATTTAAAATGTATATGCGGGATTTTAAAATGGTCTTAATATTGTGACTGCATCGTTTGCGTCGTACTTATGTAGTTTTCATTTAGTTCTTGGCTCCTTAAATCTATGTATCCATTTATGTGGTTTAAGAGTAACGGGATTTAACTGTTTCCTTATTTTATTCGTGATTTCGCATCTACTTTGAAATAAGGCTTTTCGTTGCCCCTTCGTAGAGACCTTAAATTCAAATGAAATGTTTCGTACGCCTTAATATTCTTATAAATTATTTGTCCTTGGTTTTCGTCGAGCTAGGTCAGTAGACACTAAACCCTGAATTTACCTCAACTTGTAGCTAGGAAGCGCTACTATATGTAAAACCAGGAAGCCGGCCGCCAACGCAAGTGCTGAAATCAACTTCAAACAATATGTACAAGAAAAGAAAGTATATTTATACAAATTAACACAGATATACTTTTATTTGAACACACATTAAAATAATAAAGATGATCAGGATTAAGCTTTAGAATAAATTTACATTTGTAAACAACCAGTTTTAACTAAAAATTGATCATTAACGTGCAATACCTCATTTCTATTCACATTTACAAGTTAAATATCTGAAATACATTTACATTTAAATAGTATAAAAAGACGTCAAAGCACCGAAACCTTAAACTGCATCGAAATCCGCCGTCGCGAATTGATGCACAGAAACCCGGCATCGCGTGCTTCGCGTACGTATTTATTTGTCCATTAATTGCATTTATTTAAGATCATGAAATCTTCCCGTAGCGTGGAGCAAGCGCTTATCGCTCAAACTGCAAATACGCCTTGCTTCAGGTTACCTTAAGCTCGTTGCTCAAAATTGCAACGTATTCCTTGGACTAGATCTAATCGTCCCCTGAATGACTCGTTGTATAAAAATATCTCACGTGTATTACGGGGAAGTTCTGGCTGCTGGCTCGGTCGCTTCTCTGACTGATTGCGTCACGGAACACTCGAGACGTTACTACACCTTTGCGGTGTTGCAATTACGTACTTACTGAATACGCGATTATTTTGCAGTTACATATTTTGCAAATAGTTGCTTGCTGTACACAAATACTTAGGTAGTCAATTTTATTTACTGGCAGCCTTTAGTCATTTTTATCTAACCTGCTGTAAGCCTATTTCAGTGAGAGTCGCCCACAGTTGTGTGCCAGGGGCTCGGCACGGCCGCCACTAATGCTTACAATACCGGGATACCGTTATTCGGGAATTTTGTTCGTTGTTGAAAACCAGTATTGATGTAAAAAATGCCGGTATTTCGGTATTAACCTATTTATATAAAAATTACATTTGATAAAAATATTTAATACAGTTAAAAATGAAATATGTCTCATAATATAATCACTAAATCAAAATGTACACATAGACACAGTGTAAAGTGAGAACGTTCTCAAAGAGGCTCATCACTATAACATATAACACACATATTATATCTATAAGAATAGTCTATATCAACAGAAACGTAAACAGATCCCAGAATGGATGATCCCTGAGTTCAGATAGTTACCGAATACCGATATTAAGATCTTGGCCCTTAAATTAATCTATATTCAAAGTAGCACACATATAATCTAGCGATTCACCTACTAAAAGAGTACCGTACTCGCGCACTTTCAACTATAAGAAACTACAATGATTAAAACTAATTCACAATGGAAAAGCATGCAAACACAAACTGACAATATATGAGAATATAAAATAAAAAATTCAGGCAAGGCCGTCAGATGTTCGATTCAACTTTTTATGTTAGCTCATTTTCGATTTTTAGTGTAGCTTCATGGCTTGTATTAATGTTTTGATTATATAGACCTTGCTAAGGGTCATATTTCCTTTCTTATTGAGTGAGTACATTTTCGAGTTTAAGCCAGTCGAAACTTTAGGAAGGTCTACAAATCACAAAGAAACAGGTGTGGTAAATTACATTGCTTTCTCAAATATTTGTTTTACGATGAATATGGCATTAATAGTGTACCAGGTTAACGTTGAAAACTTTGTTATTAAATGTATTATATTTTGAAGATTTTCACCCTTCTTATACATACGAACAATGATACTCGATTTCCATTGTTGTTTACTGTCTAGAACCTCGTGGAAAGATTTTATGGTCTCAGTTGTTTTTTCCCCTACTTTGTTCTGTAGTGTATTTGCAGTCCACTACAACTAACCTCAGCCGAGGGTTGTCCATGAAAAATTAAATTGCTGCAGATCGAAACCTTACTATTTATATAATTATAAATCAATTTTGGCATAGATATATCAAGTTTAACAGTGTGCTTGCATCACTCTCTTTATAATTACTAAGCTTTAAAAATACTCGATATGGAAAAATAGATTCAGATAATCGACGCATTACGAATGTGCTCACGACATAAAAAATGTTTAAGGACACTTGCTTACATTCAGAAATTTTAGTAATAAAAAAATATTTAAAAACACATAAAAAACAATTTTCAAATATTCCTTCTAACTTTACAAACTTTTAAACATGCCAACGTTAATAATGGCATTGCTACTCTTAAGTCTAAATAAAGTGTGAGACGAAATTTTAGCAATAATTATAAGTAAAGTTGACCACAACTAAGGCTCCTGCTAGAGTAAATTTTATAATGTTCTAAAAATAGCTATCGACAACCGCATATGCATCGATAATTACCCAGACCGCAAATGCAACAACCGCAAGTGCGACTTGGATGCTTTAATAGGTAATTTATCAAAAATAATTCGCTTTATATGCTTTCATTTCATAGAAATTGTTATTGTCCTTGTATAGCATGTAGCATATAGGGTGGGGGGTATTTAAAAAAATGTAAACTACTATTTGTATACATTTGTTTTTGTATTACGTTAATTAGTATGCATTTCTTGTTTGATATTTGACTTTGGCACTGTTTAGAAAAAACCACACTTACGAAAACTGATCTACAGCCTCGGTGAAGGCTGTGGTAGAAGAAGCCAAGGTTCTACAAGGACCCTAGAGCTGTGTGTGTGTGTGTGTGTGAGTACATAAATCATGGGGTCATATATATTTTCAGCAGTCCTAGCCAAACGTATTTCAAATTTTTCTATTCTTATGGGTCTTTTAACACACTGTATTGCTTTAATTTAAAAAAAAAACAATATACGGACAGAATTCCTGTCAAACATTCTTGAATAAGAAATAACGAGCATGCTTTTGATAACATAGGCGCTTAACATGTTAAACTGAGTTATCCCTGTGTATATATTCAGGAGCCCGAAGCTTCTGAACAAAATAAGTCTGTTCTCAAGTCTGGTACTAAAGTCTCAACTGCTAGTCTAGGCCGTACAAAACGCTAGTAGTGATGCAAAATGATACCGAACTCGCTCAGTCGATGGGAGAGAGAAGGAAACGTTGCGACCACAACGCACTTTCGCCGTGAATGGCGTAAGCCAACGAATCTCTTGGCTCTAGGAGTTTGCAGTTCGCTAACTCTGCTGGAGTTACTTGAAAAAATTAGTTTTCGCTGCCTGCACGTCTTGCTGTAGGTGCTCATTTTGCATGTAAAGGGATCACGGGATTTAAATTAAATGCTAACGCCGGCGTTCTGCGTAAACGTTTTTCCAATCTACTTTTCTCCGATTCGCTGAATAATTTGTTGCATTTTCTGCGAGACTTGACAATAATGATATTAATTAAAAGTAACAGGTTTTCTTTATCTTTTGATGATTAACTTCTTAAATACCCAAATTAAAGGGAATGAGTTCGGTGTTATCAGCATAAACATTGCCTTTTCAATTTATAATATTAACAAGATCTGCAGTATTGATAATAAATAGCAAATGCTCTAAAATAGAGCCACGAGGAAGACCCGATTTAACGATATTTGACATTTGAAACTTTCTGACATTTGAAACTCCTAATAAAACTTTTTATAAATTTGAGCGCGTTCTTACTAAAACCAAAAGAGTACAGTTTAGTTAAATATAATAAAATTCATGGCCGATTCCACATCCCAGAGTAACCTAAAGGCGTTTTACGAAGACTTGATTCTTCTACGTGGAGAATATTGAAAGCAGAAGAGTAGTTCCAAATTTACTTTTTCATAATAATTGTTTCCTACAATTCAGCTAACAAGAGTAATATGCTAATAGAGCGTTTTGTATCTGGAGGAGGAATATCGTATACTGATTTCCAGCTATTAGAAAGGAGTCCACTTTCCAAACAACGGTTGACAATATGAAGCAGATACTTAAATCTAAACGGAAATCAGAGAACAGAGTTGTCAATAATACAATTTTAAGGATCAAGAGATGATGATGGTGTCCTGTCCTTCCATATGGAGTGCAGCTGGACGTTAACAGCGGCAAGTATGTGGATATATAGACGTATGTTAAAAATACTCTGGGTGGATCGAATACGAAATGAAGAAGTTTTACGTAGAATGAATAAAGAAACAGATATTCTCCGAAGGATTAAAATCAGAAAGTTTTTATGCTTCGGATATATTATCACCTCATAGTGCAAGGAAAAATTAACAGCAAACGAGGTCCTCGAAGAAGAATATCGCGGCTGGAAAATGTACCGCCAATGGTTTGGTCAATCATCCACGAAATTATTTTGAACGTCAGTCAACATAGTCATTATTGCAAACATAATTGCCAACGTTTGATAGCGAATCTCAAAAGAAATTAGAAAAGATTTAAGGACATACAATACTAACATAATAACGAATACAATAGAAGAAAATAAAAGCCTGAAGGTAATGAGAAATAAACTCGCAGGAGGCAAAAAAGAAATATGTAAATTAAAGGATGAGCATGGTATGGTAAAAACAAATAGACAAGATATACTTAAAGTGGCCGAAACATTCTACAAAGATCTTTATACTAGTCGAAAATTGCAACATGAGAAACCAGTAGTAAAAGAACTCATAAATCAAGGGTCAGAAATACTTCTGCCTATTACGCTATCCGAAATTAGAACAGCTCTAAGCGAAATGAAAAACCATCGAGCACCTGGAGATGATGGAATAGTTATAGAGGCGATAAAAGCAGGAGGAGAACCTCTCATAAACTCACTAAAAGAATTGTTCAATAAATGCTTGGAACAAGGATTGATACCTAGTGGCTGGAATAATGCAGTAATAATACTGTTATACAAGAAAGGAGATATTACAAAAATAGAAAATTACAGGCCTATCAGCCTTTTGACATATGTATAAGCTGTTTATGAAAATTTTAACGAGAAGATTAACACCTAAATTAGATTTCGAACAACCCAAAGAACAAGCAGGGTTCAGAGCGGGATATAGCACAAACGATCACTTACAAACTGTAAAGACCTTGATTGAAAAGTGTATTGAATATAACATGCCGCTGGTGTTGGTGTTCATAGACTATGAGAAGGCTTTCGACTCAGTAGAACTACAAGCAATACTAGAAGCACTAAATCAAAGCCGAATAGATTATAGATACACGTCATTAATTAGAAATATTTATAAAAACGCTACATCAAACGTACGATTATATGAAGACACCGAAAAATTTAACATAGAACGCGGTGTAAGGCAAGGGGATAACATCTCACCCAAATTATTTACAGCTGCTTTAGAACTTGTATTCAAGAAAACACAATGGCACAATGTCGGTATTAACATTAATGGACAGAGGTTAAATCACCTAAGATTCGCCGACGACATTGTATTGATCTCGGATAATCTACAAGATGCAAACTTTATGCTTAAGACACTAAAAGACTCCTCAGAAAAAGTAGGACTGAAAATAAACTTCGAAAAAACAAATATCATGACAAACTTGGTAATGAGCGACAACATAAGTATCGACAACAACATCATACAACAAGTACATACATATAAATATCTAGGTCACGAAATTAAAATTGGAAAAGACAACCAAACACATGAAATAAACAGACGAATTGGTCTGACCTGGGCAGCTTTTGGCAGGCTGAGTCATATTTTAAGGAGTAATGTTCCAATGTGTTTGAAAAGAAAAGTTTATGATCAATGTGTCCTGCCGGTGGAAACTTATGGAGCGGAAACCTTGACGTTAACAAAAAGATCAGCGAACAGGTTAAGAACAACTCAACGAGCCATGGAGCGTGCAATGTTGGGCGTAAGCCTCCGAGAACATTTAACAAACGAGGAAATCCGAAGAAGGTCAGGAGTTCAGGACGTCATTGAAAAAATCGTAACACTGAAATGGAACTGGGCAGGTCATCTAGCAAGAATACGAGACGATCGGTGGACCAAACAGATTATGGAATGGAGGCCCAGGGAGACCAAAAGAAGTCAGGGAAGACCACCGACCAGATGGACTGATGACCTGAAAAGAATAGCAGGAAACTGGATACGGGAGGCACAAGACAGACATAATTGGAAGAGATTAGGGGAGGCCTATGTCCAGCAGTGGACGCAATTAAGGGCTGCGTGATGATGATGATGATGATTCCAAATATGCATCAATGCTGCAGGTCCCTTTTACAGCTGCGAAAAAAATGTTTCTTATTGCTAAAAATTTTCTATTAAATGCCATACCATAATTTGATGTTTTGGTGTTTAACGGATAGATTTCATGGAATATTCTGTTTCCCAAAAGCGAGATGAGGACGTGATAATTATTCAAAGAATATCTTTCCCTCGAATCCGAAACATCTTCACAGAAAATACGACGGTATTTCTGGTTGTAAGCTCTTCCTAGAAAATGTCTATGAACGTTCAAGTGCACCGAAAAACGGGCTTACACTTATACCTACACTTTAATTTTGAACATCTGGGTATCCATAATCACCGTTTGGCCTAATAGGAAAAAAGCACTGTAAATATCAAAGCGATAGTAATATTCTATTAGTCTATGGGTTTTCTTCTTACCTTGCCTAATTTGTATTACTTATAATTTTGGCAATAAGCATAGTGGTTTTTAAGCCATTGATTTGAAAATATTACTGCAGAAAGTACGTAGTCGTTTTAACTTCTATTAACAAAATTATATTTTCAGGTACACCGAGCGCCAAATAGGGAGTTCAAGAGCAAAGGACACTCCACAACTATTGGTTCTTTCGCAGAAAATCGCCGTATCATCAGAGAGTGTGGCCGTAGCTTCACAGCAAACCTTTTACAACAAAGTTAGACACATATAATACATTTATGAATATCTCGTAATATTTAAATAAAGGCTCTATAAATATAGGTCAGTGTTTTATTTAATCAGAACTAAAGTACATTTTTTTTCTATAATAAATTTCAAGGTCAACTTTCTAGGGGATAAGTTGCATTCCTGCAGGGTCCCTAGTTTTAATAATGTTGGTACATAGATTTTTAGTTCTTTTCTTCCACTAAAAAAATTATTGTCATTTTGACAGATATGTCATAATTTAATATCGCTGGCTTCATTTTTGCATTAAAATATTTCTTGGTTTTCTTATTTTATCCGATTTTATTGATGATGATGACTCCATGTTAAAAAAAGAAATTTGTCGAGAGTTCAAATTAAGAAACTTTGACAAAAATTGACACATAACCATAATTTTGAAAAAGTTCTACCAACACGAGGTATAAAAATTTACTAGCGTTTTAATCACATATCTACCAACATTGTAACACTTTGACAGTTATTATAGAAAAAAAAGGCACTTTAGATACTTGTTCTTCCAGGGACCGCGGAAATGGGGGGCAGAAGGGACCAAATGCCCCCGCCCCCCTAAAATCAAACGGGGGGGGGCTCCAATTTTACTACCTGGTAAAGAAGGTTTCTCTGTGCTATTCTTCACAGAGCTTTGTTTTTTCTTAAATGAAAAAGCGCTTGTACGTAAGAAAAACTGTCGGAGGGAGCAGAGCATAAGAATATTTTTTAAACCGCTTTTATTAGTTCCACCTGTATGTATATTTGTATGTTTGTTTGGAACGGAATCTTTGAACGAGATTTTCACCCACTTGAAAACTTCAGGTTGAACTGAAACTTTGCACACTTATCAAGAACCGATGACAATACAATAATTTGATAAGTTTGTCCCATTATCCTGACCAAGATCTTCAGGATCAACGATTTTTACCTTAAAATCATAAAATCCACTATACCGGCCGTATGTAAAACTACAAACTTGTGCCAAATTTACCAACATTATTAAGAAGTAAATACAAAACAATTAACTCGAAAACCGAAAAAAATCAAATAAAGACATTTTGAAATAAATAATAGTTTAAAAAACTAAAAAAACACGCTTTTATAACAGATGGAACTAAAAAATGAAAAATAAATTATAGTTTAAAAACTAAAAAACACGCTTTAGTGGTAAACCGAACTAAAAAGTACAAAATAATTTTTATTATAAGAATAAAGTGATCAACGAGAAAGGAATATTTATAACAACTGATATCGAGCACCTCACGCTTTTTTAACAATAACATAAATAATATAATATTTTATATTAATAAATATTTTGTACTTTTTTATAATTTGACTGGTAATTTGATTGACCTAGTCATCTCTGTTTCGTCTTATAACTGCAGTAAATTGACCGGAGGAAGCCAAAGAAGTCCCCCCCCCCCCCCCGTCATGGAGTACTTCCGCAGTCGCTGTGTTCTTCTCTGAACGAGACACTGGAGAAAGTCCGATAAAACATCTCATAGATACTTGTATTAACATTTTAATTTTGAATGGCCATATTGTTGCTGCTTTCTAATATAACTAATGCAGATTCCATTATAACATCACTTACACTAGGACTGCACTATAACAATCTACAGTAATTAATTCTGTGAACATTCCATACACTATCCTTTTTGGTTGTACATCTCTTTAGTATACATGTTGAACCAGTCCAATTCGTTAAGTTTCAAATTTTCTAATACTCAAGGTAAGTCTATTAAATTTGTTATATTAATAGAAGTTAAATTTATCAGTAATAATGTATTAAGGGCAAATGCTTTTGCCGGTAAAAATGTTTTACGAAAGAATTTTGTTTTGGCAATGTCACAAGACAAACTAACTTGATCAAATTCCCGAGCCGAAGGCGAGGGAATTTGTCAAAGTTAGTTTGTCGAGGGGCATTGCCAAAAAACAACAAATCGTGAGTAAAACATTTGCCGAGCAAAATCATGAGCCCGTAATACATTTTGTGGACTATTTCCCAAATATCGGTTCATTTTGACATTTATACTGATGCGCAATGACAGTTTAAATGACGTTTCTTAAATACCACCTTGATTAAAGCAACATATTTGGTGGTTGCCGTGGATGCAAGTGGCAAAAGAAACTGACAAAATCCCAAGGGAAAATTTCGATTTTTGCCACTACAAAAACACACGATTGGTTGAATTTTGAAAAAGAATGGCTTTTCATTGGATAATAAGAGATGTGGGAAATCTCTCGTTGTAATTTAATTTTAAATTCATAACAGTCATTTGAAAGCCACTGTAGATGTATTCTGTAAATCCCAATTTGTGATCTCTAATTAGTATAAGATTGTTAGCCGAAATACAATTCTTTGCATCAGTATATTCGCTTTTAATAGAAAAGTACATTTACAATTTTCTCTAATTTTATTCAAACAGCGGTTTTGTTGGTATTATTTTTTTAACAAAGCAGTCCACAATATTTTAATCACAAAAGTGTTGATAGTATATAGGAGCGGGCGAGAGGGGGGGGGGGAGCACAAAAATTTTACTTTATTGAACTTCTTTTACTCCCACTATAACGGAAAGTGATGTTGAGCTCTCCCGTTTAAAATACCTTTGTGGATCTGTTATGCAAATAATTATTATTGTGACGTATTCTATAAATTTGACTATTGGACAAAAATCCACAATAAACAAGATAACGAAGAAGACACTACTATACTGTTAAGGTTAAGGCTCCACATTGTTTTTCCTATAATTTTTTGTTTATAATTAAATCAATTAATCAATTTAATTGCCCTATTTATTTATTTTGGATATAAAAAAATATTTTCGGCTAGCTCCTGTAGAAACACTTGACTGAAAATCAGAGCGGATTCTTTTTATCTAGATTGCTTATTCTGAAATTTGATATTCTAAATGGTACGTCAAACTAGTTTTTGAAATATTCAGTCACATATACTTCATCTTTACGTTTGTCATACGACAATCTCAAACAGTAAGACAATCTCAAACAGTAAGCATTCCCTTAATTAAATTAATTAACGTTACTCTTTATTTTCTATCATTTCTTATTTAATACCTTTTATTTAACTTAGTACCCTCCTCTGCGGAATCCAATTCGTCTATCTCTACAACTGATCACACCACAACTGCTCCACTCAAAACCACGGTGAAGACCTCAACTGACAACCAAACTGCCAAAATGTCCAGAATCAGGATCCGAATTAACACAGGAAACCAGTCTGCTGCATGAATCAGCACACACAGGCCCATCACAGCACAGATACAAACAGCCCCCAGTCGTAGTTGTGTTTCAGAGACAAGCCACCAGACATCACTAGACAAGACCCACAAACAAGCTCACTCCGCTAACAACCTCCACGCGATCCTCCCCCAAATAAACTTTATGCAGTATTCCTCTTCCTTTTATTTGCGTTTCTAGATTATAACTGTTTTAGTTTAGTATTACCACATTCTTTATCTTCCTCCATATAGTCTACATACCTTCTATCCATTTTAACATTTTATTTTTATTTCATTTACACCACGCTAATTTTATCTTAAACTCCAACCCTTCCATACATCAAACGTTTTATACACTTTTTAAAAGGGTTAATTTATTAATTTCTAACCACAAAATTCGGTTACATGCTTTTCATTTCAAAATTTTCTATATCAATAAAAAAATCTCCTTAGCGATTTAGCTTATTTTTTCCATCCAACACACTATAAAAGCTTTATTATTTGATTAATACCTACTATATTCACTTATAATACCATGAGTAGTCAAAGTTATGTCGACTATTTTTGCGGTGGTGTCACGAATGTCCATTGCGCTTTGGTACGATTAGGACGAGTGCGCTAGCACGAGTCCTAATCCCAAACGCAATGGACATGAGTAGTGATACCACCGCAAAAATAATCTACTTAACTTTGACTAAGAATGGTATTCGAGGGACTATTTAATGAACCAAACTACCTTTTCAAATTAGTTTTCAGTAAATCTAGCAACAAACTACGCAATTTCTATAGTAACAGAACACTAATATTGACTTTTTCTAATAAAAATCACATTTGTTTAAAATAGTCACTTGAATACCTTCTAGGAAGATATATCCACTGATATTTTTTTGATTGCTCAAAAAACGTCAGAATTCTGGATTTTCATTGGTCACTTTTTGACAGATGACAGGTGAATTGAATAGTCAATAGTATATTTCGAAAAAGTTTTAGTCATCAATTTCCAATTTCATTTTACATATTAAATTAAGTTAGTGCGCGTTTGAATTCCGAAGCGTAAACATCGACGATACAAGCGCTGCGAGTTCAAGTTTAAGTGCTCTGTTCGATAACGCGGCTGCGGCCGCCTTATCCCGTATTGCGAACCACGGTTTACTAAAAGTTATCTTCAGCAAGAAAGAAACACACCTAACAGGTAATTTTAGCTAAAATTACCACAATGTTTCCATCAGGAAATGTACCTGGCTTTAACTACTCTTTAAGCCAGCCCATGTTTCATAATATACAGGGCCAACCTCAAACAAATGTCCAACTCACACAATTTCCAAACAACTTTCAAAACCAACCTTTTATAAATAGTCAAATTCCATTATCTTACACCACACAAGCAAGTCAACCTCTATCAGGCCCAATCAATTACTTTCCCCCAAATCAGGAACAATTCATGACAATGCAGTCTTCAGGGGTCCACCCGCCTCACAATTCCCAGCATTTACTTAGATTGGTCTCAACGACTGATGATGAAATGGAAGACAATGTCCCTTCTAAAGAGAACCCCTGGCAAGTTTTTAAGACCACGAAACGAAGGAAAATTAGAAAAACACTAGACAATGAATCCTCAGATACCATACCACTTACCAACCAATACACCGTATTAGATAATTCCCAAGATCCAACCTCCAATAACAAAACACCAGTACCCGATAAATCACCCAAACCTCCTCCCATATTTGTTTACGGAGTCCAAAACCTACTAGAAATGAAGAAAAAACTCGCCGATGTAGCAGAAGAGGAGCTTTATGTCACCAAAAGTTTGGTAAACAACACAATTAAAATCACAGCTAATACTCCAGATACGTACAGGAAACTAGCGCGTTTTATGCGAGATAACAACATTATACATCACACTTATCAACTAAAAGATGAACGGGCGTTTAGAGTCGTCATTAAAAATCTCCACCACTCAATTCCACTCGAGGACATAACAGCAGAAATTACCAAACACGGACACAAAATTAGAAATATCATCAACGCAAAACACAGAACCACAAAGGAGCCAATGAACCTCTTCTTCGTAGATCTGGAACCAGCTGATAACAATAAAGACATATATACCATTCAACACATACTCCACAATCGCATAACAATAGAGCCGCCAAGAACAAGCAGAAATATAGTACAGTGCATGCGCTGCCAAATGTATGGACACACCAAAGCATATTGTTCCCGCCCATTCGTATGCGTCAAATGCAGCGGCGAACACAGCACAGCCAGCTGCAAGAAGAGCAAAGACACGCCAGCAACTTGTGCACTATGTGGAGGTAACCACCCGGCCAACTATCGAGGATGCACACACTACCACAACTTATACAAAATCAGAAATTCCACTACTAGACCATCTACTCTCCACATCCCACCCGTAAACAGACAAACTCATGTATCCAATCTTCCGCATTCACCTACCTACGCCAGTATTACCCGTCACCGTGAACCCCTCCCTGATCACTCCTCTGAACATTCCCTTAGCCTTACTCTTAACAAATTCCTAGAAGAATTCAAATCCATGTTCTCCCAACTCATCCAACAAAACAGCATGGTTCTCAACATGTTGACAATGCTAATTAGCAAACAAAATAATGGATAAATTCCTCCGCATCGCACAGTGGAACGCCAACGGCCTCTTAAACCATCGAGACGAAGTCATACTATTCCTAAAACACAACTTTATAGACATACTGCTAATCAGCGAAACACATTTCACGGAAAAATCTTACCTCAAAATTCCAAACTACCAACTGTACAACACCAACCATCCAGATAAAACAGGACATGCAGGGACCGCTATATTAATAAAACAAAGCATAAAACACTATGCTCTCCCCAAATACGAGGAGGAATCACTTCAGGCCACCTCCATCAAGGTGCTCACCCTCCCTTACGAACTAACTGTCGCGGCTGTCTACTGCCCCCCGAAACACAACATCAAAAAAGAAGACTTTGAACAATTCTTTCGCACCCTGGGTCCCAAATTCATATCAGGTGGCGACTACAATAGCAAGCACACTACGTGGGGCTCCCGCTTAGTCACCACAAAAGGCAGAGAGCTGTTCAAAGTTATTCAAGACAACAAATACGTCTACCTATCAACGGGAACCCCGACATACTGGCCAGCTGACCCAAAGAAAACCCCCGACTTGCTAGACTTCTTTATCCTTAATGGCATATCACCAAACTACGCAGACATTTCTGCAAGCTATGACTTATCATCGGATCACTCCCCAGTCATAGGAACTATCAGCGCAAGTGTCCTACTCAAAGACTTCCCCAAACGGATTCACAACGCTACAACAGACTGGGACATATATCGCCAAATTCTCCATGAAAGCATCGACCTGAAAGTTAGTCTAAAACATCCACTCGAAGTAGAAGCTGCCGTTAACAAATTTAATATTCTGCTAACAACAGCAGCACAGCAAGCTACCCCCTCCAAGGTACAGAGAAAACTCGGAACCTCCACCAATGTCCCCCTAGAAGTTAAACTCCTAGTTGCTCAAAAGAGGAAAGCCAGAGCTCAATGGCAAAAGAGCCATCATCCATCAGATAAAACGAAACTCAACAACATTGGTAATCAACTGAAGGCAAAACTCAAAACCCTAAGGGATGACTCATTCAATAGCTACATCTCAACCTTAAACAGATACGACAATTCAATATGGAGACCAATCAAATCCTCTCTAAAACCCCAAACCCCATCCCCACCACTACGGAAACTCCCTCCAGCACTTGGGTGGGCCAAGAGTGATAAAGAAAAGGCAGAATTGTTCGCACTCCACCTATCCGGAGTATTTCAACCACACGATGATCTACCCGATAAGACACTCCCTGACCTTCAACCACCACCTGAAATACCCCCTCCTCCCATACCACTACTTACACCAAAGACTATTAAATCCGAGATTCAGCGATTAAGTCTCAAGAAAGCACCGGGGTCGGACCAAATTACACCTAAACTGCTCCGCGAGCTCCCAAGAAAAGGAATAGTGCTTCTAACATACATATTTAACGCTATACTCCGACTTCAGTATTGGCCAAAGGAATTCAAGAAAGCGGAGATAATACTCATCCCTAAGCCCGGCAAAGATCCCAGCTATGCAGCAGCCTACCGCCCTATAAGTTTACTACCGGTGACTTCCAAGCTCCTTGAGAAGCTTGTGTTACGAATCCTTGACCCTGAATTCACGGCGACTAACTGGATCCCAGATTACCAATTTGGCTTCCGTCGATTTCACTCAACTATACAACAGTGCCACCGCATCACACACGAGATTAATGCGGCGTTCGAGCAATCAGCCTACTGCATAGCCGTCCTTCTGGATATTCGTCAGGCGTTCGACAGAGTTTGGCACAGAGGACTCAAACATAAAATTCAAAAAATCTTACCTCCTCAATTTCACAAGCTCCTGGAATCCTACTTAACAGACAGGCAATTTCGAACACGCGTTAACGATGTAGTCTCAACAGTGTATCCAATTCAATCTGGAGTTCCACAGGGAAGTGTCTTGGGACCATTTCTCTACACGTTATTCACTTCCGACCTCCCAACCACTCCAACCACAACTGTAGGCGCATACGCTGACGACACAATCATCCTTGCGAGTCATACAGATCTAAACACCGCATTCGAACACGTCCAAACCCATCTTAATAAACTTGAAGAATGGCTCAAGAGCTGGAAAATAAAGGTTAATGAGTCTAAATCTACCCATGTAACTTTCACTTTACGCAAAGGGCTATGCCCTCCACTCTATTTGAACAACACTGAGATACCACAATCTTCAACAATGAAGTACTTGGGTCTTCACCTCGACAACAAGCTCACCTGGAGGGAACACATTACTAAAAAAAAGAAACACATCGAGCTTCGAATCAAAACCCTTCACTGGTTACTAGGCCGCCATTCACCATTATCTTTAAACAACAAACTCCTGATTTATAAGACCATCATCAAACCCATATGGTCTTATGGAATTGAACTTTGGGGCTGTGCTTGCAAGTCAAACCTTGCTATCATGCAACGATGCCAATCTAAAATCCTGCGATCAATCGCCGACGCACCATGGTACATCACTAACCAGATGATACATGACGACCTCGGCATCCCGCTCCTCAATACAGTAATACATGACAGAACTACGAAACATCTAGACAAACTCGTCATTCATGACAATCCTCTCTTGCATGAACTTCCGCACCACCAAGTCATCAGAAGACTCAAACGCCGTTGGCCCACTGATCTCCATTGAAGAGGACCCCTCCCTAGATGGGCCCTCATCACCTTAACAATGCTCCCCATGAAGAGGACCTCTCACTGGACGGGCCCTCACAACGCCAGTATCACATTTAAAATATTAGCTTATAGGATCGTATTGTATTCTGATTGCTAATTTACTTAATAAAAAAAAAAAAAAAAAAGTTAGAATCCTTCTGTTTCTCAATCAGCTTCATTTTATTAAATTATAAATTCTATTTCGTTTCTTTACTAAATGCATCTTATAGTTATTAAGGTACCAAGGGCATTATGAGTAAAATAAGAGCCCAAGATTGTTAGTGTACTAACCGAGGGCTTTGGCCCGAGGTGTGTACAACAATCGCGGGCTCTTAGCTCATAATGCCCGTGGTGCCTTCAAGGTTTTATGTCCTACCAATTTTCTTACCTAATTCATATTCATATTCAATTCATATAATTACTATGATACAGTATTTAAGATTGATCTAGTTAGCTGATCTAAGTTAGATTTGTGACATTAGCTGAGCTGTCATTAATTTTCATTGTGACAGTGGTGCATAATACAGTTGTATCCATGGAAACAAATACTGTTAATTTTTCATAATAACCCTAGTGTTCTTATGAAGAAAATAATTGCCCTGGAGCGTTATTTTGTATCTAAGATACCTTAAAATAGAGTCATTAATTTCAATTAATGTACTGGTAGGACATAAATAATTTTAATATCCAATTCACATCTAAATTCATCCCCATTATTTTCAATTTTTAATTTCTGTTAATCTTATAAAACTGAATTATTTTAGACCCCTGTACCAATATCATAACAATACATTGCAACCTACAACATCCGCACGATGAGACTCGAGGATTATATTGCCGGCCTTGAGAACAAACTACAGCGAAGCCGGACAACTCGGCGCCGCCATTTCGGCGCCGCCACTTCGGCGCCGCCATCTCGGCGCGGGGCCAGCTCGGCGCCAGGACAACTCGGCGCGGAGCCATCTCGGCGCCAGCCAACTCGGCGCTAGGCCATCTCGACGCCGAATTCAAATTCGCAAACTACAGTGTGCACTACGTAAGAAAATTACTATAAACAAATAATCAATAAAGTGAACGCCAATAAGCTGGCATCAAATGAAAAAAAATATATTTAGAATTTCTTGGAAAATCAAACACTGACGACCAGAGGTGGTTGCAAAGTGATTACAAAGGGGCCAAACAAAAGTTGTCACGTGACTTCCGTCATGAGTAAAATTTTAAATTGTTTAAAATAACTACGAAACATGCATTTACTAGTCAAGATAGAGACACATTTTACGAAAAAAAGTTTTCTGGCTTTGAGATTGTTCAGTCAACTAAAACTAACACACAATAAAAAATCTCATTGAAATCTTGCTTAATTTCCGAAAAATAGCACTTTTTGCATTTACACAATTTCGAAAAACCCCATTTTCTAACTAAGTAAAGTGCCTTTTATGTGACAAATATTTCTTTAATGTTTATTTCCCAGATCAAAGAATTTTATTTTTAACAAAGTTTTTTTATTATGAATTAAAAAACTTTGTAAAAAATATTTGTTTTTCCATAGCAGTCTTTGTTAAAAGTCAAATTCTTTGATATGGGACCTAAACAGAAAAGAAAATGTAAGAGATCAAAGTTGGCCGAGGATTTTGAAATTTGGTATAGCAGCCTAGATGTTGATTCTAAACAACTTTTCTTAATAACTTTTTGTCGTATTTGCTACATAAAAGGCACACTACTCTACAGTAAAATAGGTTTTTTGAAAACTTCTAAGGCATACTTGATTTTTCAAAACTGAAATGCTGTTACAAATTCGCCTTTAAACAAGCAGGGCTGAACCCCAAAAAATGAAAATTTAAATCGAGAATTTTTTACCTTTAAAAGAGTCGTTTCACCTATCCGGGGACATACTGTATATACAGGGTGATTTTTAAGTTGATTCTTTCCTTTTAGCAGGATATAAAGCTAAAAAAATAAGCTTTTTTTCTCATTTGCCACTTTTCCGAAATATTAAAACTAAAGGAGGTACAGGGTGTTAAACTTTCAAATTTCAAATTAAAAACTAAACTTTGGCACAAAGGCGACTGGACAATTTTATTTTTGTTTATCTCTGTTGTCAAGCAATGACATGTCAACTAGTTTCCCATTGTAATTTTCTTAATGTTATTGCTACAATAATGGCTTATGTTTATGAAAATAATGAAGGAGTGAATATGCTTATTATTTACTCGGAGTGTTGTCAAAATGCCGCTGCCGCATCGCTCTGATACGCGGAATGTGTGTGTAGAAGCAAATGCTGATAATTTTGAACATATCATTTAAGTTAGATTAAGTTTAGTTTAACTTGTTAAGTAATTTTAGTTCTTAATTTGAAACTTTAACACCCTGTACCTCCGTTAGTTTTGATATTTCGCAAAAGTGGTAAATGAAAAAATAGCTTACTTTTTTAGCTTTATATCCTGATAAAAGGAAAGAATCAACTTATAAATCACCCTGTATACAGGGTGTCCGGAAAATACGTGTACAACGGAAGACCACAAGTTCCTTTGCCCAAAATATGATGATTTAAAATGATTAACTTTTTTAAATGTTTCAACCCCCTGTATAATCACTACAATTTTTTTTCTAAATAGTTACTTTTATAAGCTATTTCCTCTCTTACAATATTCTAGTTGGGTGAACGGTTTAGCCACAAAAAAATATTTTCTAAATCCCTACAAGCCTAGTGTTGAGTTACAATTACCTACCGATTCAGGCTTGTAGAAAAAAAATTTTTTTTGCTAAACCGTTTACCCAACTAAAATTTTGTAAGAGAGGTTATAGCTTCTAAAATAAAGTAGCTATTTAGAAAAAACATTGGTAGTGATTATACAGGGGGTTAAAAAAATATGGATGGATAATTTATTGTGACAATGTTTTTAAACACCCTGTAATTTTCGAAATTAAGGTTTATTCCACAAAACGCATGGCCAAAAAATGAATAAAATCTATCAAAGATTTTCGACTTACTTGAAAAACTAGTCATTTTTGAAGACCTCTAGCGGCTAAACTAAGCAACTTTGTATATAAGTAAGTTGAGTTATTTTGGGCCAAGGAACTTGTGGTTTTTCGTTGTACACGTATTTTCCGAACACCCTGTATACAGTGTGTCCCCGGATAGATGAAACAGCTCTTGTAAAAGGTAAAAAATTCTCGATTTAAATTTTCATTTTTTGAGGTTTAGCCCTGCTTGGTTAAAGGCGAATTTCTAACAGCATTTCAGTTTTTAAAAATCAAGTATGCCTTGGAAGTTTAAAAAAACCTATGTAACACCAAAATTATTTATTTCATATGCCACGGCAGCTACCTTTGCGGAGGCAGGTAGTGGGTTGAATAAAAGTCAGGTTGAGGGATAATTCAAATTTAATATGGTTGTTGTTAGTATTTAACAGACATGGTTTTTAATATTGCGATCGACGTTAAAAGTGAAGGTTACAACTTATCTTTTCCTTAGTTGAATTGCTCTAACACTGCGAGTCCAATCTTCATGATCAGCTGTTATGTAGGTGTCTCAGAACATGCAGCTCTTGACTTCAATTTTGCAAAAAGGCCATAATGACGCCCCAGGATGGGTGGATGCGGTTGGGCTAATTTACAGCGTGCGTGGCTCCAAATTTGACCCCAAACTAGAAACCTTCACGTGACTATTTAGTGAAATTTAATAACAACAGAAATATTCTTACCGGTTAGTCGGTTTCTAGTATTCAATAGGTAATTTTAGGGTGCTTGAAATATGCTATGAGCAACCCTTCGGAAAATTTTGGTACCGCAAACAATGCGTGTGTATGCTTAGACGGCTTCGGCAAAAGTGCCTTGAAACCGATGGCCTCGAAAATTTTAGAAATTTTGCGGACACGCGCCGTTAGAGCAACTCGTGTATCAGTCTTAATATATCCCCAGTTATTTTTATGTTACACCTATTTTATTTGAAATCGGCATTAAAGTACCTCGAAATCGTCATTAAAATACGAGAAATCGGCATTAAAGTAATCCATTGTTTTAAGACTTTTTTGTAGGTGGCGAGGCGATAGATAAACGTCAACCGACGTCAACATAACCTACAAAAGTTGGTTAAAATGTTGTAATTTCACAATTTCTCTATTTCAAATAAAACATAGTGTACACCTCGGCACTGAAGTTCCTTTTTATACCTCATGTGGCTTATTTGCCAAGTTAAACTTCAGGGCCTTGGTATGCAAACTACTATTACTGTAGAGTAGCGTGCCTTTTATGTAGCAAATACGACAAAAAGTTATTAAGAAAAGTTGTTTAGAATCAACATCTAGGCTCCTATACCAAATTTCAAAATCTTCGGCCAACTTTTTCTTATATGTTTAGGTCCCATATCAAAGAATTTTACTTTTAACAAAGACTGCTATGGAAAAACAAATATTTTTAACAAAGTTTTTTATTTCATAATAAAAAAAAACTTTGTTACAAATAAAATTCTTTGATTTGGGAAATAAACATTAAATAAATATTTGTCACATAAAAGGCACTTTATTTAGTTAGAAAATGGCGTTTTTCGAAATTGTGTAAATCCAAAAAGTGCTATTTTTCGGAAATTAAGCAAGATTTCCATGAGATTTTTAGTGTGTTAGTCTTAGCTGTCTCAAGGCCAGAAAACTTTTTTTCTTAAAATGTGTCTCTACCTTGACTATTAAATAATGTTTCGTAATTATTTTAAAAAATGTAATATTTTACTGATAACGGAAGTCACGTGACAACTTTTATTTGGCCCATTTGTAATCACTTTGAAACCACCTCTGGTCGTCAGTGTTTGATTTTCCAAGAAATTCTAAATACTTTTTTTTTTCATTTGATGCCAGATTTTTGCCGATCACTTTATTTATTATTTGTTTATAATAATTTTCCTATGTAGTTACTGTAGTTTGCGAATTTGAATTCGGCGCCGAAATGGCCTAGCGCCGAGTTGGCTGGCGCCGAGATGGCTCCGCGCCGAGTTGTCCCGGCGCCGAAGTGGCCCCGCGCCGAGATGGCGGCGCCGAGATGTCGTAGACCCCAGACACCCGAACTACAGAACATCAAGTGGGACGTTCTTGGCATAAGCGAAACCAAACTAAGCGGCGAAACAGCCGCAACTCTGAAATCCGGACATCTGCTTTTCCAAAAGAACTCAGAGACAAAATCGCATACCTGCGGCGTAGCCCTACTAATCTATCGCAGAAATAAACATCTAGTTAAAAAATCTAAGGCTATATCGGATAGAGTTCTCTATGCTGTACCAAACTGAACGCAAGATTCAGTGTGCAAATAATATAAGCGTATTTACCCACTTCTGCAGCACTAGATGAAATCATGGAAAAGTTCTATGAAGATCTGACGGCAGCAAAAACCTCAACTCACTATTGTGACTGGCGACTTCATCGCAAAAAAGCATGTTCAATTCCCAAACCGAAGACTTCATAGCTTAGCCCGGATACTTTGAGACAGTATGAAGAACGAATAAAAATTAATAGCGACTCATTAAGATACATCGAGCTCAACAAATCCATTAACAAATCTATAAGAAAGGATAAAAGAGCCCACAACACGCATGCAATTGAAGATACTATACAGAACAACATGAATATGAGAGTCCTACACGGAAATTGGTCTAGGAGGAAGCCAGTGAACAATCAAATGAAGAACGAGATGGGGGAGATCGTGGTAGAGAAAAACGAAATCGTTTAAATAATCAGAAATTTCTACCAAAAAGTATACAGCCAATCAGTCCCTATTCCGGGTCAGCGGGGAGAACGAAAGAAGACAGCCTTGAGCGTGGAATCCGAAGATCTAGAAGCCATGGACGTACCAGAACTCAGGTCAGCATTGAATCAACTGCAAAACTACACATCCCTATGCGAAGATCTGATAACGGGCGAAATGCTGGTGGAGAGGCACTAGTAGAACAAACGTCTCGAAGAATGTAACATTATTTTCTTCAAAAAAGGTAACTCTGGCAGTATAGAAAATTATCGACCGATCAGTCTTCTTTCTATTTTCTACAAGCTGCTCACCAAGATCATAACTAGTCTTAGCCTCAGCTAAAAGTTTGATTTTTACCAGCCCATCGAACAAGCGGGGGTTCAGAAAAAGATTCAGTACCACGGATCATATTCAAGCCGTGCGCACACTCACTGAATATGTACCACTTCATATGGACTTCGTTGACTACGAGAAGGCCTTTGATTCTATAGAGACCTGGGCGGTGCTTAATGCTATGGACAAGGCAAGTATCGACTTAAGATATTCCAACTTGATCAAATACTTCCACGAACATGCCACCCTACGCGTCAAACTGGATGAAGACTGGGTCTCGCCACAAGTTCGTGTTGGAAAAGGCATGAGACAAGGTGACACCATCTCACCTAAACTGTTCACCCTAGCGTTGGAGGACGTTTTTAAACAATTGTCGTGAGACCAAAAGGGTATTAACATCGACGGAAAACTTTTGAGCCACATCCGTTTTGTTTGCGATATTGTCCTTTTTAGTAGCGATGCTGGCTAACTCGCGACGATGCTACAGGAACTCAACAAAGCCTCCCAAGCCATTGGTTTGAGAATTAATTTAAAAATAAAAAAAACTAAAATAATAAGCCCAACCAATGTCCTTGTTACCTGCGACAACCAACACCTATAAATTGCCGAACACTACTTCTATCTGGGGCACAGCATCAAGCTTTGGAAGAACAACCAAACAACCGAAATTACCAGACGAATTGATCTTACATGGGCTGCATTTGGCAGTTATATTCTACGAGATCCGAGTATCCCTAAGGTATCTGCATCTTACCAGTCGCAACGTATGGCCTCGAAACAACCACCCTATAACAGCGAGCAATGAATCGGTCCACCAGAGAGCAAAACTTTTCATGGAAATCATTCGGACCACATTCTCAGGAAAAGTGAAAAGTAATCTCTAAAATTTAGCGCCCATGGATTTCTTGCTATTGGCTCATCTGAAATCAAAGGTGTAATTATCTGAATTTCTTCACGAATCCTTTGTTTTAATTCAAATACCTTTGACTGGAGAAAACCCCGTAACGAGAAATCCATTTGCTTTAAATCTGGAGTCCTAAGCTGCCAATTCATGTCCCTCCGTTTAGAAATCACTTTTCCTGCGAACCGAGCCATTGGAATTAAATTTCCAATGCTTGACCTTTAACCACAGGGTGTGTTGGCTCGCTTACGCCCACCTCTTTTCGAAATATTCAACAAGCAAATAAGGAGAACATTCCGGGGCACCCTGTATATTAATGACAGTAAAGTTGAAGGTAATTTGGTTAGGTATTTTTTACTTCAAATTACAAAAGTACAGCACCGCTGCATCATTAAAATGCGTACATCATCACAACGAACAACTTTTGTTTTTTCATACTTTACCTGCTATAATTTTGAAGATATCAGTTTCTGTGACTTCCGGTACTTTTTATTTAATAGGAAGTTTTTGCAAAACGCCACCTTAAAATAACGTTACGATGAGGTTACGATAAAATCGAAAAAATTGATTTAGATTGGCTGTATCATTAACGTCGCTAGGTAACATTAGCTTTAGCGGACCGCTATTGTAGTGGAACGTTTTGCAAAAAACTCCCTAATCACTTATAATTTTGCAGAAGACTAAAAGCCGTGTTTACACAACTAAAAGTCCCACAGTTGCATTCCACCATTTCTATTTTCAGGTTTTTGTAAACAAACTTCCCTTAACTTTTAATAGCGATATTATCAGAGAAAACAATTATTTATCATGCCTAGTTCTTGTGTTTTTTAAAATTGTTGACACAGATTCAAAGGCAAGTGAATTTTGGTTAATAATAAAGAGAGTTACTGAATGCAACCAACGGCCGAAGCAAAGAAATATTGAAGCCGTGCTTTTTAAGCATATTAAATGTGTCTCTGACTCTGATGTTTACACATAACCTATAAATTATTTTGACTACGAAACTTTTGCAAATTGTTGTTCATCGCTTTGATTGCCCTGCAAATATACCACAGAGTTGGCGTTGTACCCTGCATACGGGCTGATTTTCAGGTATGCCGATCAACGAAGAATTATACGAGGGAAACGTTGCAGTAAAAAGAGTTGGCGTTGTACCCCGATGTCGGTAATAAACCTGCATACGCGCTGATTTTCAGGTATGCCGATCAAAGATGAGTTACACGAAGTATAACAATTTGTTTCCTTTATTATAGCGACATTTTGAAGATTACCTAAGAAATACAGAAAACCGTGAGCTCCCCAAGTTTGGAATCTACTTGGTTCGACCTGCAAAACACTGCTTTCCGGTCTCGTAACGTAAATTACTATTAAGATTAATTTAGTTTGAAATGTGTATAGCTCAATACTGCCGTCATAAACAAGAAGGCGGTATCTACAAAAAATTGAAATTGAGTTATTGGTATCGTTGGAATTGGTACAAAATTCCAATCATTTTAGGTAAGTAACAAATCGATATCTGCACTGTAACTATGATTTTCAGATGAAAAAAGGCGGTATTTACAGAAATTTTGTTACTTATAAAGCACAAGAAGGCGTCATATACAAAATGCAAAAGTGAAAAGCAGTATCTGCGTGTAGAAGCCGCCTTCTTTTTGTGTTTTGTTAAATACCGCCTTTACTGTCTGTTTTCGTGGACGCAAATGTTCAGATACGGCCAACTGCCGTTTCAATAAATTAATAGTATCAAGTCTTCCATTATACAACATTTAAAATATTTTTTAGAGGAAGTTCAATCCCTTCATTTAAATAGGATTTTACAGGTAATAAGTTTTATAAATAATTTAGTTACATTAAACAAGTTATCTAATAATAATATTCTTGTAGATTTCCATGGGCGGCCCTAATGTTGATTGGAAGTTTTTTTCTTTATTAAAAGAACATCGGATGAAGTCAACAACAAAAAAGATACTTGATATTGGTTCTTGTGGGCTTCATATAGTACATGGAGCATTGCAAACTGGGCACAAATCTGCTGGCTGGAAAATGAATGAATTCCTTAGAGGAATTTATTATCTATTTAAGGATTCTCCCAAGCGAAGGGCAAATTTTCAAAACGTGACCGAATCCCACCATTTTCCCAAGAAATTTTGTGTAACACGATGGGTTGAGAATCATTTTGCAGCAACTAGAGCTATTGAAATTCTAGATCACATAAAAACTTACATAGAACACTCTAAAACTAAACTGCCAGTAAATATTTCAGTAACAAATGTTAAGTCAGGTTGTAAGGATTCATTTATAAAACCAAAATTAGCTTTCTTTGCTTTGATTGCTTCTATATTAGACCCATTTTTAAAGAAGTATCAAACTTCTAATCCAATGTTATCTTTTTTAAAAGACGATATGGAAGCATTAATCCGAGATTTATTGTGTCGAATTGTAAAAGTTGATACATCAGATTTAAATATACAGCAAATCCTACAAATTAATTTGGAAAATGCTTCTAATCTGAAAAACGTGAAGGATGTTGATGTGGGATTTGAAACAAGAAGGTATTTAAAGAACAAAAAATTAAATTAAAAAGACAAATTATTATTTTTAAAAGATTGCCAGCATTTTGTGAAGGCAACTGTAAAAAAAAATAACAGAAAGATGTATAAAGTATCTGTTGGTACATGCAGTTACTTCGCTTAATCCAAAAACAATTAATACTAATTCTGTATCATGGTTAATGGAAAAATTTAATAAATTACTAGAAATATTACATGATCATGAGTTTATTACAGCGACTACAGCAGAACGATCAAAAATTGAATTGCTTTTATCATCGTTTGCTTGTGGGACATGAATTCGAAAATTTATGGAACATTGTTAAATTCATTTTGATTATGTCCCATGGAAATGCTAATGTAGAGGCTGGATTTTCCATTAATAAACATTTATTAGTAGAAAATTTAAAAGAGGAATCTCTTACTTGTCAGCGTGTTGTTTATGATGCTGTACACAGCAAGGGTGATGTTTTAAATGTTGTCATTAGTGACAAAATGAGATCCTCTGTAAAAAATTCTAGCTTCAAATATAAGTTGGCTTTGGAACAAAGAAGAAAAGAAGAGCAACAGGAAAGTGAAGAAGCATCGCTGAAGAGAAAAGCCACGCAAGAAATATATATGCTAGAATCTAAACAAAAAAAAAATAGAACGCGATACAACGTATGAGTCTAACATAATTCAGACAAAAATTGCTGAATCAAGAAAGTACTTGTAATTTTTTTTGTTTAAGTTATTTTGAATGTACAAGTTTTGATATGAAAAGTTATTTTATGTGTTAATGTTCCTTTCTGTGTTTATTATTATATAGACCGACTGAAAGTGTCCGTTCAAGAGGGGTGTCCGCCTAAAAGAAATACGAAACAAAATCTGTTTTTTAATGAAAATTGTAATTAAAGAAATTGGGACATTTAAAACGTATATGTATGTAAATGTTTTTAAAATAAACAAAAAACTTAAAACTTAAGGAAAAAATAAGGATTTGTTACCCTACAAAATATTACTACATACAAAATACTTTCTTTATGTTTTATATCAGCAGTTTGTTTTTCCGATATCAAAACGCTTGGATAAGTTCCTTACACTTAACTTTTCCCTATTGTGAACTTCAACAATCTCAATTTTTTGTTTAAGCGTGAGAATTTTTATATTTGGCGCCATTTCTACAATGAATGTGTCGCCCACTGTGTCTTTTCCGCATAGACGTCAGACTAATACTGAATCCCCGCGTGTACCGAAAGATTGAAGTCGGTGAATCCCCGGTTAACTCGGGAAAGTCCCTCAGTGAAGGCAGGCAGCGAAGTTGGCGCGCGGCGCGATTGAGAAATGCAACAGCGACACTTGCGAGAGAAAAATGAGACAAGGCGTTTATTTTTTATTTTGTCCGTTTAAGAGAACATTTTCTTGTGTCCGCGTCCGTTCAAGAGAATGTCCGTCCAAGAGGGAGTTAACACAATGCAAATTATATGAGAGTCGGTCGGGACCATGAGAAACTGTCTGTCCAAGGGAGGTGACCGTGTATCCGCGAAGGGGAATTTCACTGTAACAGCAATAAGATAACACAAGAAAATAACAAGTATTGCTTGAGTAAGAAAGAGATAAACATAATAGCAAATATTGGAGTAGGCCTGACGCACATTTAATTATGACAGATGTCAACCACACATGCATACTAAAATATTTTTTTTTTGTATGGTCATCTCTTACTCAAGCATTCTATTTTGTTGTTCATGTTAACTCATTGCTGTTATATATCGGGTGTTCATAAACAGTCGTCATCCCAGTTGCTTTGAAAAACAAAATTTTATATCTTTGATTAATTCGTGCAACACAATGAAACGTCATTGAGTACTGTCATAGCGCATTTATTCTCAATTTTAATAGACATACGTTTCTGAAGTCGAAACCTACTGGGATGACGACTGTTTATGAACACCCGTTATAATTATGGCCCAATCCGTATTACAGCATAATTTTGATTTAGAGTAATGAAATAGTATATTGTATGTTAAGAGCTGAAAGTGCATTCTTGCCGCTTGCACGTGAATATTGCTGGTTGAGGCAAAGCCGAAACCAGCAATCATGCAAAAGTGGCAAGCGCACTTTTAGCTCGAAACATACATACTACGTATTTTTTCGACGACTGAGCATATTATTAATGGAAAATATCATATTTCATTTTATTGCAAATATTAATTGACAATCAAGTTAACATTACTCGTGCAGTCTATTAGACATGTGACGCGATTATTTCGACAAATGACGGGCATTGTCAAGGAAACATTCGGACGTAGCTACCTATTTTGTTCACATGGTAACCCAAAACGCTCGGTGAGCAGCAAAGTGATGAAAACGCACACTCAGCGGTAAATGTCAATTTTCTGTTGTCAAATGACAGTGAGAAAAATCTACTTTCGATGTGAGTCGTCGAAAAATATGTTTCTTACGGTTCTGATCCTGGCAGTTGAAAAAATTGTATATACGCGGCAGGGCAGAACACCATTTTTCCCTCTGTGTATTTGTAGTGCTCGGCATCGCCCTTGAGCTGCAAACTCACATCTTGGTAAAAATTATGCTTTTCTTTTTCTTATAATGTATTATTTTTTCACATTGCCATTGGTGACATTAAAAAAAGTGACTTTTTGATACTCTTCATAACTGCTCAAAATCATATTGATTTCACCTAAAAATGAACTAAATGAATTAATAACAGATTCATCCATTTTCAAGTAAGCTCTATTCTATAATGTACAATGGTTAATTTGTAGAGGGTCCGGCAACGAAGCGGGGGTGGAAGATATTTCTAAAACTATGAGAGTTGCATAAATATTGAGTATATAAAAGTTGTAGGTACTAAGGTGGTGCACATTACTAAAATAGTTTTGATTATACAGAGTGTCTCAAAAAAGTGTGGCGGATCAAACTTTTTTTTTTTAAATAGAATGGCGTATATTTAGGTAGCTTAAAAGTATTGTATTGAAATACTCTTCATTTTCATATAAAGTTGTATGGGTCTAACGTCAACTGTTTTGGAGATATTAACGATTTTATGCAAAACAATGCTGAACTTCAGACGACTGCTGTAAGCGACAGAAAACAATTGAATGAAGGAAAACGTTACCAAAAAATTAGGATTTTTGTAAACTATCTTTCAAGTGTAAAATGATGGATCTGGTTATTAATGTTATACAAATTTAATTTCGTTTTTTTTTCAAATGGAACGCCCTGTATATTTTTGTATTTCTGAAGAGCTCTTTTAATGAACTTTCTTTTGATATGTTACTTCATACCTCTTAAGTTCTAACTGTTTTTCAGATATGCGAGTTTAAACATAAAAAACAATTTAAACCCCTTAAGATGCTTTATTTCAAGGGATAAAAAACAAACGCCTTTAAAATAATTAATTTATTCCTGCATTTATCGTTTTTTTCGTGTTTATAATTTCCTGCATCAACACTGACTGAATTTATATTTTCTAAACCTGATTTAGTGCTTTTATTTTTAGAGAGATCATGCGTTTAAATCACTATTTTAAGGGCGTTTGTTTTTTATCCCTTGAAATAAAGCATCTTAAGGCGTTTAAATTGTTTTTATGTTCAAACACACATATCTGAAAAACAGTTGAACTTAGAAGTATGAAGTAACATATCAAAAGAAAGCTCATTAAAAGGGCTCTTCAAAAATACAAAAATATACAGGGCGTTCCATTTGAAAAAAATCGAAATGATTAAATTTGCAAATATTGAGCACCCTATATAAAATTAATACCCAGATCCACCATTTTACACTTGAAAGATAGTTGACAAAAATCATAATTTTTTGGTAACGTTTTCCTTCATTCAATTGTTTTCTGTCGCTTACAGCAGTCGCCTGAAGTTCAGCATTTTTTTTGCATAAAATCGTTAATATCTCCAAAACAGTTGACGTTAGACCCATACAACTTTATATGAAAATGATGAGTATTTCAATACAAAACTTTTAAGCTACCCAAATATAGGGCATTCTATTTAAAAAAAGTAAGTTTGATTCGCCATACTTTTTTGCGACACCCTGTATAATCAAAAATATTTTAGTAATGTGCACCACTTTCGTACCTACAACTTTTATATACACAATATTCATGTAACTCTATAAGTTTTAGAAATATCTTCCACCCCTGCTTCGTTGCCGAACTCTGTACAAATTAACCATTATACATTATAGAATAAGCTTACTTGAAAATGGATGAATCTGTTATTAATTCATTTAGTTCATTTTTACAGTACAGTAAAAATTGCGCTTCCATACTTTGACCAAAATTATTGAAAAAGATATTTTTGTCAACTACACGGAAAAATTGCATGTTCAACACATTGGAAAAGTGATTCGTCCATGCTCACGTAAAACTTTTACATTCGCTGTAAAACTCTCCCTTTTCTTAACTTGTAGAACAATCTAAAGTACGTTTTTTTTTCTATAATAACTGTCAAAGTGTTACAATGTTGGTAGATATGTGATTAAAACGCTAGGAAATTTTTATACCTCGTGTTGGTAGCACTTTTTTAAAATTATGGTTATGTGTCAATTTTGAATGTCAAAGTTTCTTAATTTGAACTCTTGACAAATTTCTTTAATTTTGCAAACGTTCATTATGTTTATTTTCAAATATTGTAAGTTTAATAATTAATAAACTAGCAGTCCAGTGAGACAAATGTCTCATTTAATAAAACAAAAAAGACCGTCCCGGACGGACGGAAATCACGTGATTTCTCGAAAACCGGAAGTGTCACGTGACTGAAATTCGGTTCCTGACCTGACATGACCATTCCAAACATATAACTTTCATAACTTTTTTCTCTATCTCTTACGGTTTGGCTGCTGAAACAGCGTCCCAGACATTCACGTCTTTTAGATAAAGGATTTGCAATATTTTACTATGCTGTTCGTTTTACCCACTATTATGACATATCTATCAAAATGACAATCATTTTTTTAATGGAAGAAAAGAACTGAAAATCTATATACCAACATTATTAAAGCTAGGGACCCTGCAGGAATGCAACTTTTCCCCTAGAGTTGACCTTGAAAATTATTATAGAAAAAAAATGTACTTTACTATTAATTCACTAGCGATTTAAGAACAACTCGCTAGCATATAAACATTATAAACAGTTACTTATGGTTGCTATTATAGAGATAATAATAATAATTTCAGTTTAAAATGACAAAGAAATAATAATTAATCGAGTTATTTAACAATAACAGTAACGGCGTAACTGGAGACTTGAGTTACCGCATTTATATTTTTATGACGCTCAACGGCTTAAATCCGAAAAGAAACACAGATTGCAAGCAGCTGAAAATTATTTCGGTGGCACAAATAATTCTCACTTAAAATCTCATAAGAGTATTAATTCTTTCCTGATTTTTTTGACTGCGTTCCAACAACGTCGTATTAATTAGGACGCCTTCCAGAGGCGAGCATTTCCTTTCCAGAAACGTTCCATTTGAAAATATATTTTTTTGAACTTTTCCTTACTGCCAATCTCTAGCGTGCTTTTAAACTTTCTTTAGTGCAACAAAAGTTATTACATTTGTCGTACATTTTAAATGCGGCATATGCCGCGGGTTTCAGCTAGTATCCTTTATCTAATAGACTTGTCTGTCTGGGACGCTGGTCCGTCCGGGACGCTGCTTCAGCAGCCAAACCGTAAGAGATAGAGAAAAAAGTTATATGTTTGGAATGATCATGTTAGGTCAGGAACCGAATTTCAGTCACGTGACACTTCCGGTTTTCGAGAAATCATGCGATTTCCGTCCGTCCGGGACGCTGGTCCGTCCGGGACGCTGTTTCAGCAGCCAAACCGTAAGAGATAGAGAAAAAAGTTATGACAGTTATATGTTTGGAATGGTCATGTCAGGTCAGGAACCGAATTTCAGTCACGTGACACTTCCGGTTTTCGAAAATTGCGTGATTTCCGTCCGTCCGGGACGCTGGTCCGTTCGGGACGCTGTTTCAGCAGCCAAACCGTAAGAGATAGAGAAAAAAGTTATTAAAGTTATATGTTTGGAATGATCATCTCAGATTAGGAACCGAATTTCAGTCACGTGACACTTCCGGTTTTCGAGAAATCACGTGATTTCCGTCCGTCCGGGACGCTGGTCCGTCCGGGACGCTGTTTCAGCAGCCAAACCGTAAGAGATAGAGAAAAAAGTTATGACAGTTATATGTTTGGAATGGTCATGTCAGGTCAGGAACCGAATTTCAGTCACGTGACACTTCCGGTTTTTGCGTGATTTCCGTCCGTCCGGGACGCTGGTCCGTCCGGGACGCTGTTTCAGCAGCCAAACCGTAAGAGATAGAGAAAAAAGTTATTGAAGTTATATGTTTGGAATGATCATGTTAGGTCAGGAACCGAATTTCAGTCACGTGACACTTCCGGTTTTCGAGAAATCACGTGATTTCCGTCCGTCCGGGACGCTGGTCCGTCCGGGACGCTGTTTCAGCAGCCAAACCGTAAGAGATAGAAAAAAAAGTTATTACAGTTATATGTTTGGAATGGTCATGTCAGGTTAGGAACCGAATTTCAGTCACGTGACACTTCCGGTTTTCGAAAAATTGCGTGATTTCCGTCCGCGCGGGACGCTGGTCCGTCTGGGACGCTGTTTCAGCAGCCAAACCGTAAGAGATAGAGAAAAAAGTTATTAAAGTTATATGTTTGGAATGGTCATGTCAGGTCAGGAACAGAATTTCAATCACGTGATTTTAAAAAATATTGTTTTTATTTAATACGCGTTCTATTTGAAAAACGGTCTTTTTCGTTTTATTAAATGAGACATTTGTCTCACTGGTTGCTAGTATTGATATATTTTACGAAGCACCAGCCTCGATACCGCACCGCAAGGTAAACGAGGTTACAGATAATACATACATACCTACATACATACATACATGCTTTACAGCTTTGTCTTCCTCATTAATGGGGATCGGAAATGCTAAATATGTTTTCCTGTTTAATAGCAAACGTTTCATAGTTACACAACACATTACAATATTGCCAATGTGTAGGACTCTTTGCGTTTTAGGAATTTTTCACGAAATCTACTTCCTAATTTTACAGTTTTAAGGATGTTTCTTAAACATTTCTAATATATGAATATTATGAAATGTAGTTTTATCGTTTGCTTTGGTCACAGTAAATATTATTTCAATCCATTATCGTAAATTATAAACCACTAACTGGCGAAATGGCCATGTCAAAAAGTACGGTTGGATCATCTTGTACATAGTGTTAATGGAAATAAAAAGAAAAATTGATAGCCATTTATTTATTTATTTTAGCTCTCAGCCAACAGCCGTTAGGCCAATTATAGGCGTCGCAATACATTTTATGGGAAGTATATTTGGTTATAGGTTCGCAAAATGAAAATATCGTCTTACATGACATCCGGAACCTAGCTAAATCGGTGTCATGAGGGAAAGCGAGTACCTATCTCATTTATTTTATAGAATCAACGAAAACTATGCCAAAAAATTGGCAGCAGTACAATATAATTTTAGAATAGATGACTCGACTCCATCAACAGGACCTTTTGTCCGAAGGAGCAATCGATTCCTATAAAATAAATATAAAAATAATTCGTACATAAATGGTAGCTAACAAGTGTATTGATTCTCGAATCTTCAAATAGGACTGGTGGGAAACACTCTCTAGTTATTGGTAAAGCTTCAAGTTGTTGGACCAAGATGCAAACTTTAACGTCGAATGCAGGTTTTCACGGCCGTTGTCTACAATGGTAGGTTATTCCGGGTAATGATGTGGTCGTCAATTTGAACTTGACCTGTCGCTGCTCATGCTGTCAGCTTCTTCAGAAGATTTCTAAAGACTGATCAGCACTAGTTGAAAGAAGTCTCTCCTTATAGGTAAAGCTTCCAGTCCTTCGAAACAGAAGCATGCTTCGACATCTTCCTGTAAAAGAAATTTAGATATATTAACCATTCATATAATATAAATATAAACAATTCTCTTACGTATATGGTAGATAATAAGTGTGTTTAATTACAAATTTGGAAATGGGACTATTGGAAGGCACTCTCTAGTCATCGCTAAAGCTTCAAGTCGTTGGACAAAGAAGCTAGCTTTGACATATCCCTGTAAAGGCGATCTATATTAACCACTCGCCTCATGTAACTAATACATATACGTCAATAATAGAAAAGAGGTGTATATATTTTAAAATTTGGAAATGGGACTGATGGAAAGTGGTCTCTAGTTATTAGAAAAGCTTCAACTCATTCGACGAAGAAGTATGCTTTCACATATTCCTGTAAAGGAATTTACATCTATTGATTACTCACCTATTCTAGCCAATCCTTCTAATACTATACCGTGGCGAAGAATTATATTTAGTCTCGAATTTGGAAATAGAACTGGCGGAAAGCACTTTCTAGTCATTGGTGAAGCGTCAATTCGTTCAATGAAGAAGCAAGCTTTGACATATTCCTGACTAATTCTCCTACGTATATGGTAGAGAAGAAGTACATTTAACCTCAAATTTTGAAATTGTGACTGTTGGAAAGCACTCTCTAGTTATTAGGAAAGCTTCAAATCGTTGGACGAAGAAGTAAGCTTAGATACAACCCTGTAAAGGAGATTTACATTAACCACTCACCTATCGTAACTAATACTTGTAATGCAACATCCTAGTGCATTTAATATTTATTTTAATTGTTAGTATCCAGTTGGTTCATATAGTACATGAATAGAACAATTGTAGAAATGACTGGTGGCAGTTATTAGGGAAACCAAATGCGTTTCTATTGGAAATAAGAATTATTAAAATAACACGTAAAATCACGTTGATGGTTGAATTCCCTTAATTGTCAGCTTATAATAATTGAAAGTTTGAATTAGCAGTAGTAAAATGACATCGTCCAGAGAACAACTTAGTAAAATAACTTTCTCTGCAATCAAACATGATTAAGTATCACAATTATTGTTATTTTGAATACAAAAGTCAATGTTATTAAACTTATTTGACATTGTATTATCTATTAAAAATGATAGAATACAATTTATAATGTAAAGCCAGTGCTAAAGTGTGTTCTTGTGTACTGGATTGGAAGTCTATTAGAAATAATAGAATGGTGGAGAGCTACAACAAGCTTTTATGTATACGGGAGCAACCAGGTGTTTGATAAGATAATCTTCAACAGTATAACGATACTGTCGAACAAAAGATACTGTTAAACATTCAGGTATGACAATCAACGAAAGGTCAGTGAACAATGTTAATTAATTTTGGTAAAAGTTTGATATGATAGAAATTTAGTAAGAAATGTATTTAGAATTAACAAAGGTATTTAGAAAATTAAGTTTTCTAAATTGTACGTTAATTCAAGCTTGAGTAGTTTTCGGCTTTTATATTTAGAAATTGAATATTCTTGAGTTAGTTAAGAAGATTTTGATTTAGGTTGTGTATGTTATTATCTAGATCGAGTGATTAAAATTGGTTTGAAATTTAAATGATTTTTTATTGTAATGTCAGACCAAACACTAAATAATTATTATCAAGTCAATGTTTAACATCTGATATTAAGTAAAGTATTTGAAATTATTTGAATTAAAAATTCAAATGTGGTAACAGTATTTTATACTGTTGATTAAATGTAAATAAAGCTTAAAATATTGTATAAACTGATACATTTAAAAGTAACGTAGCCCCATTCAGCTGAGAGAAAGGAGTTTCATTGTTCCGAGCTAGTTAGTCGAGGTTACAACAGTGGTATTTATAATGAAACAATGTCAAATGTCAGAATTGTATAATTAAAAAATGTCAAAGTTGTTACAAGTTTTACTGGAATACAAAAGTAAGTCAATTATGACAATTTAATTATTTATTTATTTATTTAGGATAGAAACAGGATTATTCCCACTATAGTATCCACTCTTTTACAAAAAATATACAATAGATTAGTATATAAAGGAAGTAATTATAGACAATAATATGTTAATTTATAAATTTAGTTTTTAGTAGTTTTTTAAGGTTAGTTTGGCAAACCGTAAATAGGTTGATATCTAGACAATGAATATTTGATAATCTTGACATCCGACTTACTGGAAAATTCATAGAACACTTGGTGTTGGAAAACGTTATAGAAAACAGGTGATTATTTCTTAATTATCTGGCAGAAATATTAAGGTTTATAAAACATAGTAGCGCAGGACAAAACATTTTATCGTTAAGAAGTTTGTGCAAAGTTAAAATGTCAGTGATAACTCTACTGTTCACAAGAGACACAATGTTGAATCTCCTGCAAACAGGAGAGTAATCACTGTTAATGGTATTGATATTTTCTTTGTAGCCAAGACATTTTAAAAATTTCTAATCTATCTATATAAACCTTGTATTGAGGATTCCAAATGCAAGACGCAAAGTTTGCTGAACACGAATGCATAATAGACAACCAACATAGTTTGGCCGTTTTTGAAATATCTCGCTTGCTGTTAATAAAACCAAGTTACCTAGCGCAACTTTAGCCACAGAATCTATGTGAGCATCAAAAATCAGCTTCTCATCGAATATCACTCCGAGATCTCTTATTTCTGAAACATTTTTAAATTTGTGTTATTTAAAACATAATCCCTTTGAATTAGATTAAAGTTACGTGTGAAGGTTATAGCATAACATTTTTGTAAATTTACAAACAAATTATTTTTTGACAATATTCCTCGAAGTTAGAAAGGTCATTTTGAAGTTCCTGGCAGTCAACGGCTCCGTGTTTGATCTGTTTGAAGATTTTTAGATTATCGGCGTACAAAAGAAAATTTTAGTTCTTAAAACACTGTGCAATATCATTAATGTAAATAATGAATAATAAAGGCCCTACGTGTAACCCCTGGGGCACACCTGATGGGGTTGCAAACATTTCGGAGGTAGAACCATTGACCGATACGAACTGCTTTCTGTTTAAAAGATAGGAGTTTAGCCAGTTCTGGACGACGCCACCCACACCGACCAAGGCCAACTTTTCAAGTAAAATTCGATGATTAATTTTATCAAAAGCCTTACTAAAGTCGGTGTAGATGGCATCAACCTGAATCCGCTTATACATACTGTTATGTAAGTACTCCGAATAACACATTAAATTTGACTCCATAGATCTTCCTCGCTGTTCGAAAATTATCTGGTTCTTAACTAAGGAAAACATATACTTCTAAACGAGTTTTTCAAACAGCTTGGCCAATACACAAAGTCTGCTTATCGGACGATTTATTTATTTATTTGTCGTATGGCGATCTACATAGCCCTTAATAACTAATTATAAAATATATAAATATAAGTATATGGGTGTATACAACAGACAGTCAACCTATTACTAATATCGGACGATAATTATTAACAAGTTCTTATTAAGCGTTTTTAAAAATTGGTAAAACACTCGCAGTTTTCCACTTTTCAGGAAAAATTCCTGAAGATAGAAACCGATTAGTATATAGCAAAAGTAGTGGAATACTAAGACATGTTGCGCAATTCTTGACAAAAAATCGTGGTAGGCCGTCTGATCCGCCATCTTTTTTAGGATCAAGTTCTTTCAGACCAGCAAGGACCTCAGTTTCAGACAGTTGCAAACAACTTAAATTATTATTGGTTTCATTGTCTGAAACTGTGCCCAAATTTGACACCTGATTGTTATCTGGAGGAACAAAAACACTTTGAAAATATTTAGAAAATAGTTTACTAATGTCGGTGTTATTATTGGCTACTGAGTTTTTGTATTTCATTAGACCCGGGACTCACGGCCAAAACAAGCCATAAGCTAAATAAATAAATCTTATGGAATATTGCAATTATTTGTTTTCACGGAGACAAATTGCCTGAATTGTTTATTGTTATTGGGAATTTCGGATTCTATGCGGTTAACATAGTTAGCAAAATTAGATTTTATCAGACTTTTCGATCTACGTCTAAGCAATTTGAAACGATTTAGGTCACTGATGTTACCGTATATGTTCCATTTTTAGTGAAATTTGTTTTTTTTTTCTTTAAGAACTTTAATGGTTGAACTTGAAAAATATACGGGATATTGCCAATTCTTGTATCTTAATGGAACGAGATCGAAGATTATGTAATTTAAAATATCATAACATTTTTTAATATTTAGTTCCTTAGTATTAAACACAAATACATATAATATTAATTATTGTTTTCTTTATCATGGTTATAAACGTTTATATTTAATGTGCAATTTTCGCAGGTAGAAATAGAAATGCCTGGACATCTTATGGTGTTTTCATTTGTAAGGGCGTTACTTATATATGCATTAGCGACATGGCTAGTAACGTATGTTTTGGGAAAAAATATTAACAGCTATATTTTATGTTGTTTTAATTTTATATTAAATTCAACTACAAGTAATTATTTCTACTGCTATATTTTATCGAATTATATGCTTTAACTACGGATAACGGTCCATGTTCTTCAACGCCAACCAGATTGAAAGACTTTTTTCCTATACTAAGCTACAACGGAAATTTTTCTCAAAACTTATTGGGCATACGTTATTTGACCCTGAGGCACCTGACTCGGACAAAGTTTCTGCGACTTGAATTTTATTTATTAAAGATTCTTGAATGTAGCCTTCCGCAACTGCGGAGGATTTCCATCCGCCATGCCGTTTAATTGAAAGAAAGTCACTTCCGTTGTTTGCCAACATTCTTCAACTCGTGCGCTACCGCGCACTCGTGTAAAAACTATCGCACTCATATGCAAAACTGCTGTTCCCGCACTTACCATGTAAATAACTATTACAGACTATCATTTCGGTTTTCAGTTTTTCATTTTCGGAACTAAGTTGCTCCGTCATTTTCATATAATTATTGAATTTGTTTAAGGTTTCTTCAAAATCCGTAACCTTACTGACTCTCGCAGAAGTCTAAACTACCTGAATATCCCAGAAAGGGAACGCTCTTCATCAACCGGAATGTTATCAGTACCTCCAGAGATCGGCATTGCAGCTTGCTGGTCCTCGACGGCACCCAAAGAAGCGCTTTGACCGCGGCAGGAATTACAAATCCATTTCGCACCGGGCGTCTATTTAAGCAAATTGGCCTCGTCTCGGCGTAGCTTACAACGTTTGCCATTCACATGATAAACTTTTTCACAAAAACCACCGCACTGAAGGCCTGGATGATTTGGATTGACGTTAATGTCACACACCGTACACTTACTTATAATTTTTCCGAGTTATGACAATGGTCTATCACAATGTACTTTTCCAAGAAGAAAAAACTACTATTTGATTTATAAGCTTGACAAAAATCACGGTTGAATCGCTGTAAGAATACCCGAAAAACATCGATTTAAAGGAGCAAAATTTTAACGACTGTCTACTACGACTACGATATCTTCTTTTGAACAACTTCCAAAAGAAATAATGTTTCTTTGGACAGTATTAGAATCAGATCTATATGAATACAACTAGGATATATTTAAACAAAATATAATTAAATACCAATTTGGTTTTGAAAATAGTGGTGATACGTTACATAATTCTACGTCAATAGTAGAGGAAGAGTAAATGTAGTTTCGAATTTTGAAACGGGACTGATGAAAAACCCTATCTGGTTATTGGTAACGCCTCACGTCCTTCGATGAAGAAGCACGCTTTGATATATTCCTGAAAAAAATCTAATCCATTCTTCTACTATACGGTGGAGAAGAAGTGGGTAAAGCTTCAATTCGTTCGACGAAGAAGCAAGCATCCATATTTTCCTGGAAAGTGTATTTATGTTAAACACTTACATTAAGTTAGTACACACAAATCCTACGTAATTCATGGAAAAGGAATATAATAAGCGAACCGGTGAAGCGTTTTTTACTATTTATTATGTCAAAGAGTCGATTCAAATCTCCAAAATTTCAAATAACGATTTTATTTGGGTATTCTTCTAGTCGTATTTTTTCAAATGCCAAATTCTGTGTAAATAATAAAAAACAATAAACATTTTCAAATAAGTAAATCAAAATATGTAGCATTTTTTGACTACTTAAAAATTAATATTCTACGTTATTAGCATTCAGGTTTTGGTTATTTGCCCTTAATTATAGTTACTACCTTGTCACACAGCACCGAGGAATCACTGCTTGGATATACATCACAGTGATGTAAGGAGGATAATATATTCCTAAACAACCATCAAAGGGGTTGATTTCCAACTTCAAACGCAAATCATACGACAATTAATAATTTGACATGGGTATTTAAAATGTATTTTTTTACAACCAATAGCAAATTGTGTAGAAAATTATTTAGACACAATGGCCATAATCATCAGATTACATCAATTCTAATAAAATAATCCAGCCTGATACCTACCAGATAACATAAATGCCCAAGCATTGACACTAAACTCTGAGTAAAGAATTAAAGCACAATCAAAATACAAACCGTAAAACCACAGGGAAGACCCAAATAATTTCACTACACTTACAGCGAAAAGGAGCGTTATTTGTGGAAGTAATTCCACATTTGATGTTAGCTTTTACTAAAAGTGTCCAGAAAATATTGATATACTTCCTTCACAAATACAACTGCACCCAACAAGGCTCCTACTCATTCTGATGTATAGATAAAATTCGTTATGCAGTACCCATGAACCATTACTTTGAATCCATCACAGTGATGTAAGAAGTATATTAGACAATCATAGATCCACGCTAATATTACCCTTAATACGATTAACGGTTTAAGAACCATTACAAAACACGCTGTTTACTATTAAAATTGAGTATGTAAAAAAGATCGCCATTCTAAACAATTTGTAAAAATAAAAACTTTTTTTTATTAGAATAACCAGTTCAACATTTAACAATGTTATTCATAGTTTTGATAATAAATTATTAATATATATATATACGAATAGCGTAACTATAATATTGGCATGGAGGATGTTGGTTCCTCGGATTATTTTGTTGATTCAGTCACTGTCGCTGTTGTCGTCTGACCTTCGGAAAATGTCTTGCGGTAATTGCCTTTTGAGACGTGTATGGATGTTTTTACGACCTAGTTCTTGAATTATCGTGTTATCAGTGAATCGCAGATTCACAAAGAATTTTTTGGTGGTCCTCTTAATAAATTGCTCGACTTTGTCCATCCCTAGTTCGAAGTGTATTTGATCGTTGCGTATGAACCATGGAGCGTACGGAGAACCTTGTTCAAAAATAAAAACTGCATATCAATATTCGATAAGTCCAATGCGGGAATATTTATAAAACACAAAAAATGCAGAGAAAATTAATAACTCATAGTTTTGCTTTCATTCCCAGTAGCATAAAAGCAATTCCAAGCAAGAACTCGAACTTAATAACAGAAAAAAGTACTCGAATAGCTCCAGATATCTATGATCTTTTTTTAGCCTTTATTTTGTTTACAATCTGCTCGGTTGAGCAATAGGTAAATTTGGTGATTACAATTAATTAGTTACAAATTCAAGCATGTTAGTGGTCTTCCCATTGGAAGGCTCCTTTAAAAGTTATTTATTAGTTACATTAAATAGGTGTATTAGGAATTCATATACATACATACATACACATAAAAATTTAGTCATATAGATGTTTGTCTAGAAGCGGTCCATTAGGTTAAGGGGGGTTGTGTCTTTGTAGTTTATTGGTTGTGTTACTTTTATCCAATAGATTTAGGGCGAGGGTGTTGGTGTAATTTTCGAGGCGTAAAATATATTTTTCACTCGCGCACTTCACTACTTCTTTCACTGTTTCCACTTCAAAGTCGCGATGTATGACTTCGTTTTTTACGTACCAAGGCGCGTCTACCATTGCCCTTAATGTTTTTGATTGGAACCTTTGTAGTGTGTCCAAGTTTGAATAACTTGCAGTTCCCCACAGTTGGACTCCATATGTCCATATTGGTCTTAATACGGTTTTGTATACTAGGACCTTGTTGTTTAAGATTAGTTTGGATTTGCGCCCTAGTAACATGTTGCTCTTCGGAGTGTAAAAGTTACATGAGTAGACTTTGATTCATTGACTTTAATGCGCCAGTTTCGTAGCCAGTCCTGCACATGGTTGACAGTAATTTGTAGGTTTCATGATGCTATGTCAGGGTTTTCGTCAGATGCTGGTATTGCAGTATCATCCGCGAACGTAGCGATGGTTGTATAATTTGTAATAGGAATATCAGCTGTAAACAATATGTAGAGAAAGGGTCCTAATACGCTTCCCTGCGGGACTCTAGCCTTTACAGGGTGCAGGTCTGTGAGTGCGTCTTAAAATTTAACCTGGAGGTGTCTGTCAGATAGGTAGAATTTTATGAGTTGATAATAGGTGTGGGGAAGATTTTTCTTTATCTTGAATAGTAGTCCGGTATGCCAAACCTTGTCGAAAGCTTGGGTTATGTCCAAGAACGCTGCAGAGCAATGTTTCTTCCGTTCGAAGGCCCGATTGATTTTGCTTACTACCCTATGGATTTTTTCGATGGTACCATGTTCTTCTCTAAACCCAAACTGGTGTTCCGGAATAAGGTGTTATTCCTCAGAAATTTGTTTAATTCTTTTTAGTAATAAATTTTCGAACACTTTAGCTATTTGTGGTGGACGGTAGGAAGATACGTCTTCTGGTGGTTTCCCTGGTTTTGGGATGAGTATTACCTGAGCCATCTTCCATTGGACTGGAAAATGACTTAATCTTAAAATGGCATTAAATATAGCAGTTATTAGTTTTATTGCTTTTTTTTTGCAGTTCTTTTAAGATTTTTCCTGTGATTAGATCGGATCGTAGCCTGCCGCTTTTTTGGGGTTTATTTGAGATTTAATTGTGAATTGGACTTCCTTTGCTTTAATCTTTCTAATTGGTAGGCTTAGTTGATCCGGAGCATCCAGGTAACGTAAGATTTCAGTTTCTCCTTCTGGAGTTAATTCAGAGGGGTGCGGTTCAAACACATTTGTTAGGTGTATTGCAAATGTGTCAGCTTTTTCTTGTTCACTTTTGGCCCAGATTCCGTTGGGTTTCCGAATTGGAGGTATTCCTTGTAGGGGTTGCTTCAATTTTCGCGTGGCTTTCCATAGTGAATAACTCGATGTTTCAGTTGCGGATAGCGTGGACAGATAATTTTGTATGGTTTGGTTTTTGTAATCTTAGAGCAGTACTTTTAGCCTTCGTGTTGCATGGTTTAGCCTGTTTTTGTCGTTTGGAAATCTGGTGTTCTGCCAGATTCTGCGAAGTCTTCGTTTTTCGGCTATTACTCTTTTTATTACCACGCGTAGCACATTTTGCGTATTGCTGATTTGTGATGTGGGGGTCGAGTACCATGCCGCGTTTTGTATGCTGTAATTTAGGTGCTCTACTGCTTCATCGATTTCATCTGCGGTCTTGAGAGGTATTTTTAGGTTTATATTATCGTTGATTAGTTCTCTAAACGTGTCTCAATCGGTCATTTTGTAATAGAGTCTTATTGGTCTTTGTCTGAGGATTAATTGTGAACTCAGAGTGACTATGATCGGGGAATGATCCGATGATAGGTCAAGGCATTGTTCAATACTAAGTAATTTTGTGCTATGTTTTTTGTAATGCAAAAGTCCAGCAAGTCCGGAACTTTTCTTATATCCGTGTGTCAGTATGTAGGCTGTCTAGTGGTGAGGTAGTTAAGGTTGCTTGTGGTGAGTGACTTTAGTAGCTCGCGTCCTTTGGTGGTAGTTACTCTAGCACCCCATTCTTGGTGCTTGGCGTTGTAGTCCCCGCCTGCGATGAATCGTGCTCCGAGTGTGCTAAAGAACTGGGTGTAGTGTTCTGCTTTAATGTCATGCCTTGGTGGACTATATAGCGCTGTGATTGTGATCGGTCCTAACCAGTCTTCTACAACCACACTTGTAGCCTGGATTTGCTCAGTAATATATTTATCTGCTTGATAATGCTTAATTAAACTTTTTATAATTACTGCCGCTCCCCCATGTGCCGTTCCGTCGGGGTGTTGTGTATCGTATATACTGAAATTAAGTATTCTGAAGTAACTTCTATCTGTGAAATGGGTTTCAGAGATTAGAACTATGTCTATTTCATGATTTATAATAAAGGTTCGTTATTCTTGGATGTGGTTTGACAAGCCATTGGCGTTCCTTTCTGCAATATTAAGTGTTTGTACCATTAGTGCAGTTTAGCGACGATGGCTGTGAGGAGGTTTAACATTGTTTTGATATTTTCAGCTAGTTCTATCACCATTTTTTCTAACTTTTCGATGTTTGACGTGTGTGGTACGTTCTCTTGAGAGGAAAGTTGTGGGCCATTTGCTACAATTTGGGCCAGTGTTCTCTCGTTATTGATTGGTAGCTGCGGCTGGGTAAAAATTGGTTGTGGTGTGTGAGCCATTACATAAAACGCATTTAGGTTCAATTTCTTTTGTTTTAGTACACGTTTTTGTTGGATGGTTGGCTCCGCATTTCACACACCTGACTTGATGCGTACAGAACCTCTTTGTGTGTCCATATCTTTGGCAAGTTGCACATTGTGGGATTTCCTTTTTTTGGTGTGGTGGCTCTATTGTTATTTTTGTGTATAAAAGGTTATTGATTTTGTATATTTCTTTGTTGTTTTCGCTGGGAGCTAAATCAAGGAAAAACATGGAGAGTGGTTCCTTAGTAATTCTATGCTTGGCATTGTATATGTTTGTAACTTTGTGTACATGGCCTTGTATTTCAGCCTTTAGTTCATTTACATCAACCGAGTGATGGAGGTTTTTTATTACTACCCTGAAGCTACGTTCTTCCTTCAGCTGGTAAGTATGGAACTCAACTTTTATTTCCAGTAGCCTTGTTATTATAGCTCTGTAGGTATCTGAATTTTCCGCCATGATTTTTACTTGGTTTTTGCCTACGAGTTTCAAGGTGTATTTTTTATCAGCGATAGCTTTCAGCTCTGCTATAAGAGGATTAATGTTTAATACATCCGAGATAAAAATTGGTGGAGGTTTAAAAGTTCTGGTTGTATCTGTTTCTACTGTTTCGTCTGGTAACGAAAGTGCTTGAAAGTGATTTGTTAAGCTTACTTTTGGAGATTGCCATATGGAGGTTTTTTGTTGCACCATACGATTTCCGTCTTCTTGAGGGTTGCGTTTTTTCTTTCTTGTGGTAACTAAGTTCCAATCCATGGTTTCTTGGTTTGATGTCACTGGTTGATAATTTTGTTGCTGCCACTGTGCAGCATTCGGTGGGTACTGTGGCCCTATATTTTGACTTACCTCTTGGTTGAATGTAGAGTTTGAATATTGAAGTTGTGGTAGTTGGAACTGAGGTTGCAACAAATTTCCCAGGGGCGGTGGGTATTGCAGGTGATATTGCATCATCGGAGGCTGTGCGTTGGGCACGGAAAATTGTTGATTAGCGCCAGCCATTAGGCTGACACTAAGGTAATTGTATTAGAAATGCAGAAAATATGTATGTGCAATATTTGGTTTGCACTTTATCGAGCTGAACAGACGCGACCGCAGGCACGTCCTTGCTTCACGATATTCAGATTCGAACTCATCTATGATCTAAGTATGAAACGAAATCCTTAGGTAAGCCTTTTAGATGTTTTTAAGTAAAATCTATAAAATTTCTGAAAACCAAAACTCTTGTAAATCTAATTTTTTAAATTATTGATAATACAAGATGAAATTATAGTTGAAAAATATTATATTCTACAAACAAATCTACGTTCAAAAATAGCGAGGACAAAATAATTTCGAAAAGTATGAATCAACTTTTGAAATATAATTTCTAAAAATTCCGAAATCTTAATTTATTACAGAACCTACCATTTTGATTTTGATGCAATTGAATTTGTAATTTTAGATGCTATGTGACTGCTGAATAGATCAAAAAATGAAACTATTTGCAGTTCTCGAAAAATCTTAAAATCGTGTATTTAGATCATAGCTTACGCGTGTCCCTATACAATTTTTAAATAGCAATGTTTTTGAAATATTTATTTAGCCCTTTTTCACTAATTTTGGAATTTTTACGTTATTCCCATAATTCTTTACTCAGAACTTCCCTCGCAAATGGAGTTGTAATATTAAATATTTTGAAGAAAACTAGTCGTAAAAATATCTTAACGTTCCTAAAAATACTGAAACAATAATAGGAAACACTTGGTAATGCAAATTACATCAATTTGCAAATAAAAAAACCATTTTAGGCGGTGAGATTCGAACTCGACGCGATTTCAGTGACTGTAATGCCGATTTTAACGTACGGCAGCAGCCCGGGCGTAACCCGCCTTCTAGTCCGGTTCGGTCACGAAGAAACTTCTTGCATTTGTTGTAAGTACAAAAAAAAAACTGCAGGCGCGATTTCAAGGCCTGCGGAAGGCATTTCAACGCCAAACGCAGCGTGCCACGATACGACTCCATTGCACTCAAGAAGTTTATTGTAGCCCATTTTTGTTTCTTTTACAGCAATTACTCTGTATTTGTTGGGTTCCATTTTTTTAGACTAAAACCTGACCTACGTGTAAATTATTACTTGTATCTACTCCCCAGTGTATGCAAAAATAGATAGTTTTATTTTTTTAAGGTGCTCAACCTGTATATATTTGAGTCAAATTTTCTCGGCTTCATGCAGCTTCCGTATGCAAAATATCGTCTTCCTCCAACAAATAGTTTTTGAGTTACACCGGTAATAGGCAGAGACAGACGGACAGAAAGAATTGAGAAAACCTGATCTGATGAAATCTCGGAACGTAATTGGTTCGCGATTACGTTTTTTAGACGAGGGAAGTATAAAAGAATTAAATTTCGAAATTTGAGAAAAATCACACATCCTCTAGAAATTGAAGATATCCGTCTGTCAGTCTGTCTGTCTATAATATCTATATACAATGTTTGTCTATATACAATACAGGGTGAGCAACTTATTTTTTTTTGCCTATTTTTGCTCTAACTGAATGACAGAAAAAAATAATACTTTGCACATAGCTCTGGCTTTACCCTTAATAACAATAGAACCCAACAGACACAAGGTACATGACAAAAATGGGCAACAGTTGGGGCCGGTTGCAGAAAGCAATGTTAAGTCTGGTGTTAGCTAACATGGCGTCAAAGTGAACAAAATCGCATCAAATTTTGTTTACTAATGTATTAGTTACCATAAGCATTTGAGATTTGATTCGTTTTTGTTCACTTTGACGTTGCGTTAGCTAACACCAGACTTAACATTGCTTTCTGCAACCGGCCCTAAGTTTATTTAATATAACAGTCACATCGCTCACATGCGAGGGATTCCTCCATAGCAGGATGGGATCGAAGGGCGCGCTTCGAGCGACCTATCGGTCCATCGGTTGATCCGTCGCGTTGGTCGGTTAACCTGTCCGTCTGTACGCCTGCCCGCCTGTACGTCTGTCCGCCTATACGTCTGTCCCTCTGCTCGTCTGTCTATCTGTTGCCGGTATAACTCAAAAGTTGATTGTTGTTATATGTTTACCTGGCATAAAATAACGACAGTTTTGCTACAAATATATGCAATACAGAGTGAGCAACTTAAAAAATCCAATGCTGTTTATTTTTGCGTTAACTGAGATATTGACAAAAATAGGCAACAGTAAGCCTGTTGAATGTAACAGTCGTATCGCCCACATGTGAGGAATTCTCCTGTGGCAGAATAGGATCAAAGGGCACGCTACGAGCGGCCTGCTGCTACCATTTGAAATCCCTTTCATATGCGCCGAGTTAGAATACCGCCTGTAGTATTTTTTTGTATTTGCAAATTGCTGTAATTCACCTTATCAAGTGTTTCCTTTCCTTTTTTCAGTGTTACAAGAAACGTTAAGATATTTTTACTTCTAGTTCCCTTTGATTTTTTTAAAATAGTCCAGGCATTATGCATAGATTTCTACCTTAAGAAAAGTGTGCTGATTTTTGGCACAAATGTACTAAGAGTAACACTTTAAAAGTCCCCGCCTCTGGGATGCTGGCGTCATATCAAGGAGGCCTTGGCAGTTGTTAAAAACATCTTTTGTTTGGGTAAAGCACCTTTTCTATTTTGAACACGACAAAACATCATTAAGAAAAGTTGTTCAGAATCAATAACTATGGCCGTATACACCACTTCAGAAACATCGAATTACTTTTATAAAATATTGTTTATTAGAAGAATTATCAGAAGTGCTTCATCTGGCACACACGTTATTATAAAAGTAGGCCAATATTTCCGAAATGTTGCAAGAGGCTATAATTTCACATTCTGAAGAACTTTTTCTAATAAAATTTTTCTGTAATATAAATGGTTTCTTATACTGCTTTTTCCTCCAAAAATAACGACGCCGGCACCCCAGAGACGGGGTCTTTTAAGGGGTCCCCCCAGGGCACTAAAATCATTTAGTTTAAAAATCAGTACTTCATTATTTAAGGTTTCCCTTCAAATTTGTCTAATATACCTGTGCTATTTAGTGTTACACCTTCCGTTGCGTGGGAAGTTCTGAGTAAAGCTCTTTGCATATTTTTAAATTAGGAAAACTGTGATCAGAACACGGATTTTATTTTTATTTAATACATTCCGTTTCGGTACAAAATCCGTCAATTATGAATTTTGATAAAATTTAGATTTCCGGTATTTGTTGGAGTTGCACAGTCAAACGAAAAATACAAATTGTATCATTGACTGCAATTTGTATTTTGCCTTTGACTGTGCACTACCTATTCTTAAAAAATCGGTTAAAAAACTGTCGTTCTTATTACAACTAGTGAATATTGTAAAATAGACACTATAATTTTTCAACTGCTGCTTAGAATTCAGACGAGGTATCAGATTACTTCTTCCTCTTTAGTATTCCTCTCGAAATGTTTCTCTTCCAGCTGTAACAATAATAGCAGACATTTTGAGTGAATTCCATTAATAATCGAACACTCTGTAGGTCAGAACAACTCCTTACGTATGATTGTGGAAAATATTTCCTATATTCGACCGACTTTCATTGTTCAAATTAAATTATTTTTCAAATTCATACAGCACTGAAATATCTTAATTCTAAATTAAACCATTGCGTAAGACAGTTTTTAATATTTTTAGCACAATTCGTGGATCCTGGCCACACCATTAAACAGATGACAAAAGTAACAAATTCTCCAACAAAGGTATGAAACACCGTGTATCACTGACTTGATGAAGCAAGAGCAAGCGGTTCCGCAAACTTAGGCCGTCTAAGGGCTGTCGGGAGCACATATAAGTGAATCTTGCCCATTTACTTAGACGTTGAGTGGCAAAGAGCACTTTACATTAGCGGATGCTTTGAAGTGAGTAAACTGAAGACACTGGAAACCTGCAGAGGATGGCACGGTTGGTTGCATCCAAGGAGACCTAACCTACCGTATCAGATCTCATTACTTTACCATACCCTGTTCTAACTAACGAGATAACAATTTATTTTGCGATGCCCCTACCGGTTTGCTGTTTGCCGGTTCTTTAAAAATCATTAAAAAACTACATGTAATATATTACCGGCAAGATCTGTTCATAGTAGATTTCTCAAAACATGTTATTGTTGATAAAAGTGTCTGTACCTTCTCAAACTCGAATGCTCGCTCCTGTACGAATTTCAATATTGCAGTCGTATACAGGAGAGATCCAAACATGCGAAACTGGCTCCAAGGTAAAGCACCTAACTATTCGACATACAAGAAAATGTTATTTGAAGAAGTTGTTTGACAATCCAACTTTATCAACTAATATAAATACAATAAAATCACGGAAACAAACGGTGCACGTCATCAACAAGTTACGACGTCATAAAATGAGTACGATTATATTATAACTTATTTCGCAATGGATAGACACACACAGAGCAGCAAATTTGTATAGGCCACCCATAAAACACCAAACTTTTTATAATAATTATTTTAAAAACTACAGATAATGCTAAACTAATAGAATAGCTTTTCAACTGCAGTAAGGTTTTAAGCAAGGTGAAAATTAATTCTACCGGCCTATTAATACAGTTACACACAATTTTTGTTTCACTTAAAGGAAAATATGTTTATTAAAAAAAATAAATATCAAAAATTATAGGTATTTAATTAAATTCAAGCTAAGATAAGGCTACTTTTGGATCTCGTAGAAGGTGTTTAAGTCTGTCGCTTGACATAACAATCTAAAGTTAAACACAACCAAGTAGGTAAGTGGCTATCAGTGTCCTTCCATCTCGAATATTTAAGATATTTTCTGTGTAAGTATGTTAGCTTTTCACTTACCTTTAGGTCAGCGTTCTATATTTTAACTTCAAAAATTGATCGCTATAAGAGTGTACTTGAGGCCCGTCTCTAGCTACAGTGAAGACGTAGCGAATTCTTTAACTACAAAGATGTTAAAAGGTGAGCGCCAACAAGTTTAACTCAAACACACTGATATAGGTAAGGAAACTATTACTTTAGTATATATCTACAATACAATTATTGAACTTTCCCAAAATGAAAATGAAAGAAGCAATACCTTTAGCTAACTTTATTGATAACAATCGTTTTATGCATTAAGTTGGATAATCATTCATTTAAGCACTAATATTCGAACGGGGTACCCCACTTAACTTATACCAAATATTTTTAATGGGTGTTCTTATTTTAGTTATATGCGAAATATCATCAGATTATCTTTAATTCACTTATCTGTTTTGTCGTTGTACTTGTAGTATCGATGACCAGCCCTAAGAAGCTTAAGGAATCCACTAACCCCACTTCGCCGGTCAATTCTCTCCCAAAACTGTCAACTTGACAGCCACTAATCGCCGGTTGTCACCTACCGCAAGTACACACCAAAACTGCATGACGAATTTCAGAAAACGAGCTTCCCCAAACTAATGTATGTTTTCCGCCTAATACTTGTTGCTATAATAATGAATTCCGAAATAGACTAAGATAGATGCAAAAGTCGTTCCCAGAATCTGCTACAAGCACGGTCAGCCAGTATCCAAATACTATCACCGACACCACGAGAAATTACGAGTTTCACATTATTTTTCCACGAAAACCTTTTGCACAATTCAATTCCGTCACTCGTTTTTGAAAAACAAAAACTGTTATCCGATTTCTACCCTGTTTTTCTTTTTAACAAACCTTGCAACTCTGATACTAATTTTTATAAGCTTTCACCGTGTTTTCCCACTTGATCGTTTATTCACGACTATATATACCGTAAACTACTACCATTAGTATAATATGCTTTTAGCATGTAACAAGTAATCCAATATGTACTATGCAAGACAAAAAAAAACTGGGACAGTTAGTATGGTCTGTTGTGAATATGACTGCCTTAATATGTACAGTTGCTAGGTATTTCTAACTTAACCATCAACTTGTTTAGACGTTGCTATGAATCAAAATTGTTATCGAAATGTAACTGTTTAAAGCCTCGCAGCGAATCAAATTATGCAACAGTCTCTCTCAAGAGTTGTCCCAGTTTTTTTGTCTTGCATAGTACATACAGCATTAAAAATAAGAAAAAAAACAGAATTAAATTTAAATATAAATAAAAATATTTTAAAAATTAAAATTAAAAATAAACCTAAAAGGTACAAATTATCCAAAAATAAATTGAGTTTTGCTGAAAAGTCTTTATTTCTTAGGCTACCTAATATACAGATGGGGTAAAAATTATAAATAACAGAAATGAATAAGAAGTAAATTGCGTGTGAGGGAAAGAGATGCATGCGTATGCAACCACAGTAACTGTATAATAGCAATGAGAAGAAAGCAAAAATGCTTAACTGTGTATGCTGACATTTGACATAAAAAAATAAATTTTGACAGACTTCAGCCTACTAAAATACGAATTACATATATACATCTTTTTCTTGCACACGCATTTTACTTCGTATTAGTTTCTTCTCATTGCTGTCATAGCGTGTGTCCGAGGGATCACAGAACATCTGGATTTTATAATTGCAATTCAAGCAAACGACCGACTACGGCTATGCCTCTGTTGTTAAAGGTAGAATTGACGAGCCTGCATTTGTTTCATTTTGATATTTTATGAATTTGACAACTTAGAAGTGATAAGGCTAACATGATTAATTCAGGACAAGAAATTAAACAATTGTGCGCTTGTGTATTTTACATTTAATAACACGGGTACAGCTGTAGTTGATCATTCCTTTATACTACCATAATTGAATCACTGCGTTCTATGAATCCTGGGACACACGGTATATATAATTATGGCCCCACCTGTATTGTAGAGATATGGTGATAATTAAATTAAATTAATAAATAAATGAACTGACTACACATCCTATTATGTTTTTATTTGAATCAAATTTTGACTGATCAAAATTAAATAAATAATTGTATAAACGGGTTCATTGATTGTAGTGTTTTGCCCTTTATAATAATTCGCACATCTGCAAGTAAAATAAATTATGGCTAGCTTTCAGTAGGCATGAAACTCAAAATCTGCAAGTTAGGTTCACCGATATGTTCATATTTAAACTCCCGTGTTACGCCACTGGGCTGAGAAATTGAAAACAGCAACGCGCAGACTCACTGCGCTGTCAATTTTATCTATCAACAAATTGATTTTTCGTGCGGTTCGTTTCTGTGTGATTACGTTAATTCAAAAGCAAATCTATGAACAAATTATCAGGTATTTATTCGATTTATGGTATTTTCGCGGTATAATCTCTCTTTTGTTTTAGAGCTCGTTGTTTCGTGACGTAAACCGACGCTGCTTGGGTTAATTCATTTGTTATTCGCTCCACTAACCTCACAATTCTAATTTGGATAATTATTGGCAAAATAATTTATCTGGAGACTTGGATATGCCTGCTACTTACTCGAAATGGTAAAGTCTCGCTGGTACATAAATGTCCGGCTCCTCAAGCTGTCAAGGAAGTTTTTACAGTACCTTAACTTTTTCAGGTGATGGTACGTTCTTCCGGACGGAGCCCCAAGCTGGATCTTCTCTGGAACTGGCTGCCTTCGATGTTGGTGATGCTGGCCTTGGCCGTTCAGCTCCACACGATGCCTCGCAGTCGTCAGCTCTTGTCTTGGACCCCTGGCTTAATTGCAGTCGACCCTCGGAAATTTGAGTTGGTCTCCGACTCACGTTCGGAAGCTTGCTGTGGTGAAATAACTTTTTGTTGTGGAAAACGTTGCTCACACTTTTATTTATGCTCCACAATTTGCTGAACACAATGGTATAATTATTTTTACTATATTTTATATTTAAATAGTTAAAATCAATGATGAAATGAGAGACCAAAACTAGCATGACATCAATTAATTTTATTCAATTGTCTTCTTCTTTTTGTTAGTTAACAACAATTGCCTATCTGGCTTCATAAATGTGGATGTTAACTAAGTACAAATCAGATACTTACAAACTAAATTTCAACTTATATTATAAAAATTTACAGCATCTTAATTCTAAAATTATTGTTTGTTCATGTTCGTATTTAAACTAGGTGATAGCGCCACTCACTATATTTTATTTGGATTGTCTGTTCACCTATGTCATTTCACTGACTCATTTTATTAAACACAAATCTCGTTCATTTCCTGTTGTGTGAATTTCTTGTATTTTATCATAAATGTCTGATTTTCACCAATCTTCAAATATTACCGCGCCATTCCTTTATAGCCTTATTTGATCTAGTATTGTGCTCTTTGCACTGTATTGAGAACATTCTGTCCTTCTTACCTTTATTTAAAAAGTTCATAGACCTGTACTTATTCAATTAAACTGACATGTAAATTTATTTAACACGCATGTAATAAACCCTTTGGTGATAGATTTGTTGAATTTTCGATTGGCTTTACTTTGCACCAACCTCTTAATTTATGCTAATTGATATTTCTGTGACTCTAATTTACGAATTGAGCTCTGCCTTATTGCCATTTATTCTGAAGTAATTCAATTTAATATCGGCAATGTTTTACCAATGTAATTATGAATTAAAATTTTTGATGTAACTTCTTGCAGTTGCCTGCTTTACCCCAGCTCTGCGCTTTATTGACTTGCTTTAATTATCTATGTTGCAAGCAGAGTTAAGTAACGGGCTAAATACCATCTCAGTATATGTTTCAGCCATTATGAAACATATTATACATGTAACCATATATCTAATACTTACTATATTGCTAGCGGCTATGAGTGGGAAACTCACAAAGGAAGTGAGACAGACAACCAACTCTTCAATGTATAATGATGAGCTGTGTGCAAGCGCGGCGGCGTCGTCCGGCCAATGGGGAAGTGGGCAAGTTTAAAATTCGCTTCTAAAGGCGGAGTTCGAATTCTCACGCATGCGCACGAGACGCGTTATACTCTAAGTGAAACTATGTCGGCGCCGTAATGTTTTGCGGCGTTCCGAGGCCTTTCTAGCAATATATGTGTATTATATATATGCATGTAACACAATAAATAAATAATTTTGAGCAAGACTGAATTTATTTTTGGATTATAGCAAGCTCAAATTTGAGATGTACCAATATAAGTAACCGATGTCTTATGATAGTTTTCACAATTCTAAAATCGGCCCAATTGGTTAAACTGTAAGTTTGAGTAAATTTTCTGATTTAGAATCGTTAAGAGATATAGTTTAGCCCAAAATTACTTCAATAACTGCTGCCATTTCGTATAATAATTGATTTTGATTAAGGTCCTGCATAGGTTTGCTACCAATAAATTGTAATAAATTGGCAAGGAAAATATCCGCCCAAAAACATGCATCCATAGATATCAAATTTCGTCTAAATCGGACCAGTGGTGTCGATTGATTCCAAGACTTCAATTAAATAAGTTTTTTTAACAAAATAAACTTTTAATAGGGCAAGGTGGTCATATTAAATATTATTCTTTCTCTTACAAATAACTCAAGACATTTTAGAGTTCGCACGAATCTACTTTGGGCGTTGTGGTAACAGAACTTTGCCACTATTATTCAATACTTTACGTGTGCAATAACCGAGTTCTAACGAACAGATTTTGGGCGTTGTGGGTCTATATAAGCGTTGGGCGAAGTAGTCGATGTAGGCGTTGTGTCCCTCGCGAAGAAGTGGGCGAAGTGGTCCTGTTGGGAGTTGTCTCTTGTGAAAAGTTGGGCAATATGGTACAAAAAGACGGGTGGGCGAAGTGGTCAGCAGGCGAAATGTCCAGCCACGTATGTGCGCATTAACCGAGTTCTAATTAACAGATTTTGGGCGTTGTGGGTTTATATAAACTTTGGGCGAAGTGGGCGTCGTGTCCCCCGTGGAAATGTGTGCGAAGTGGTCGTATTGGGCCATGTGGTACATATCAAAAATTGGGTGAAGTGGACTTCTGATTGGGCGTCACAAATTGTAACCGTGGGAGCGCATTTGCTCTTCACGATGGCTGTGCACCCAATGCTTTTTGTTCGCATTCAGGGGCACTTAAAGTAAGGTAAAACATCTCACTGCCATCATATTGTTAAAAGTTATAATGATTGCTCAAGCAAAACCGTAGCGTGATTCTTCCGGATGCATGCATATTGGTAGGTATCTATGTTAAATCTATTCAAATTCAAATATTTGCTTTTTACTTGCATAATCCAAAGCCTTTCTTCCTTGCGGTATAAGGCTGTTCGAGTCGAGTAGTGGTTCCATTCATGCATTTGGACTTCTCTTGCACATTTCTCTCCATACCTTTCTATCCTTTGATTTAGAACCTGCCTCCTCCCTCCTGATTCTGCTATCACCTTTAGCTTCTCGTTTCATGCTATCCTCGGCTGATATTTTTTGATTTCTTTGTAGTACACCTTTTTCACTATTCTATCCTTCTTATTAAATGACCCAACTACCCCAACTGTCTCTCTTAGACTGTTACCATTGCCGCGTTGTGTTCAACTTTTCCCAGAACGACGTGTTTCTCATCAGATCTCTCTTTGTTTTACCGTCTATTTATCGTAGGAATCTCATCTCCATTCCTTCGACTCAGCTTCAGTGTTTTTCACGTTGCCTAGGACTCACAGACGTAGGAGAGTGTTGGGGTCACAAGTTTTTTTAATACTTTCACTTTAGTTTCTTTTAGTCCAGTCGTTGAAGGTAAAAATATGCTATTACCTCAGAATTCTTTGAACCTTGACCGATTGACGTGAAATTTGGTGATTGGTTAGGGGATGGTTCAAGGAGCAAAAGTGACATAGCGCCGATGTGCGCTTTTACCCTGAGAGTGGATGCCACCCCTTCTTGGAGGTGGAAATATGTTTACTCAAAATAACCGGAAATGGATAGAGGGACAAATTGTAAGTAAAAAACGTGCTATATAGTTTTTTTGATAGATCGATATTTTTCGAGCTATTCGCGATTGAAGACTTGGATTTTTTCGTGATAAAAATGCATGTTTTTGGACGGTTTTTCGCGAATAAGTCGAAAACTTCGCGTTCTATCAAATAAGTTGTAATAACCAAAAATTAATCTTAGAAAACAGCAAAGAGATTGGTTTTTTATGAATGCTCTAGGTCCCAAATAAAAGAAGTTATGGCTCGTTGAAGATTTTTTTTTTGCAACAAATTGGTTCGAAGTAATCGACGTTAATTAACGAAAAACCGATGCATTTTTCAGGAAAAACTTATAGAACATTTTTTGTAGTGATTGAAAAGACCTTTAAAATGAGCACTGTTAAAAGTCGATTGCATTATAACTAAGCGAGTTACGATGCAAAAACGGTGCGCCACTCGAATTTTTGAAAAAAAAATTAGCGATAAAACCCCAGCCATTCCACCAGAATTGATATTGACCATTATCCCTCCATATCTCCATTATTATTTTTTCTACAGAAACTAAAAAAAACTAAAATGTTCGTTAAGAAAAGTCCACATACTATATTATTTTTTACGTTTTTTTCTTTACTTTTAGTTATTTTCAAAATAAGGTATTTTTTTAAGAAATTTCAAAAATACGTTTTTCATTTTCATCATATTTTTTTTTAAAAATACGCATTCTAACCCCGTCACACTTTTGGATTACATGAGTAATACTAAAATAAAGTAATTTGTAAAAGGATAATGGTCAATATCAATTCTGGTGGAATGGCTGGGGTTTTATCACTAATTTTTTTTTTAAATTTGAGTGGCCCACTGTTTTTGCATCGTAACTCGCTTAGTTATAATGCAATCGACTTTTCAATCACTACAAAAAATGTTCTATAAATTTTTCCCGATAAATGCATCGGTTTTTCGTTAATTAGCGTTGAATACTTCGAACCAAGTTGTTGCAAAAAAAAAATCTTCAATGAGCCATAACTTCTTTTATTTTAGACCTACAGCATTCATAAAAAAAACAATCTCTTTGCTGTTTTCTAAGCTTTATTTTTGGTTATTACAACTTATTTGATAGAACGCGAAGTGTTCGACTTATTCGCGAAAAACCGTCCAAAAACATGCATTTTTATCACGAAAAATCTAAGTTTTCAATCGCGAATAGCTCGAAAATATCGATCTATCGAAAAAACTATATAGAAAATTTTTTACTGAGAATTTGTCCCTCTATCCATTTCCGGGGTTATTTTAAGTGAACACATTTCCACCCCCGAGAAGGGGCGGCATCCACTCTCAAGGTAAAAGCAAATATCGGCGCTATGTCACTTTTGCTCCTTCAGCCATCCCCTAACCACTCACCAAATTTCACGTCAATCGGTCAAGGTTCAAAAAATTCGGAACGGAAAACCTTCAACGACTGGACTATTTGGGAACTTCCCTTTTTCCTACAAACATATCTAGTGTTCTGTTTGCCTGGAACCAAGCTCCTAAATATTTAAACTTCTCTACTAGTTTAAAACTTCTCCCATTTAGTTAACATATTGCAATGGTTGTACCTCTCTACATTTAAATCCTATATTTATTTACTTTAATATTACCTAATGCAATTTGAGACTCTTAATAGGGTGTGGGTCGTTAATCTAGTTATCTGTTCTTTGATTTTCTAATTTTATATGAATTATCAAATATTGACTGCTACTAAATGTCAGTTTGACTTTAAATAACTATCAAACAATAATCAAATCAAAATGACAAATATTCTTTCTACTCACAAATCAAAGACTCAATTCACTAAAGTAAGTACTGTGTTATATTTATTTCAAGTGTTTAATTGTCATTTATTCAATATGCCTCTATAGGACTAATTAAAAACCAACCTGATTTCCTCTTATTTAACTGTTATTCACATTTAACACCACTGCTCCTGACATTCAAGCTCATTAACAGCCGAACCTCGCTCCTCCTCTAACCAACTCGAACACGTCCAAACCCCAGGCTCCTGCACGTTACCGTCAATCTAACAGTCTCCTGGTAAGTTTCCACTAACAGATGGTATCCAAACTAATTTCCCATTGTCCTCAGCTCCTACCTTGTAGTAACCAACCCAAATCAATCAGCTACACTGGCAACTCCCTTCAAATGATTGATCCGTCCTCCTTATAATCACCAAATCCAGTAATTAGTATAACTTAGTCCTTGTATGTAGTAAATCATCCAATTCTAATTAAATATTATTTTATTCTTCTTACTTGCATCTAATTAAATTATATTCCATTATTTTTCAATCACTGCACACTTGTATCATTTCATAATTATATTTTCACTTAATTTCACCTCGCAGATTTGTTAAAAATCTTTTTATTTGTATTCAACCAAATTATTTATACAAATAAAGGCTAAATTTCTAGTTTTTATTAATACAAAATTATTTTTTCCAAAAATATGTCTACATTTTATGAGTTTGTTATCACTTTTCAAAAAAAATTTTTTTATTATGCTAGTTACAATTATTACTGCACTCTTTTTTTAAATTAAATGTTCTGAGTTTTACCTACTACATGCTATATTTTAGTAGTAAGCATATTTGTCACATGATAACATTAGCTTATCTTTTATATTAACTTTCACCACCTTGATTGAATACTCACTTGGCAGTTTATGATACAGGGCCTGTTGATCTCTAGCTACGCCTCTACATTTCACCATCAATTGTACTTCATTTGAAGTTCTATGTTGAGATTGTGCTCTATTTGCATCAAATTCTATATTATCTGCTAATTTAAAAAAATCATTTGCAGTATATTTCAAATCCAAAATATTTTGGCTTTGGCATCGTTGCATCTTGAAAAATTTCAACTCTCGTCTTGCTGAAAACACATTTTATAAATAGACCACGGTTCAATGTAGTAAATAATGTATTTAACAATAAATAAGTATACTTTGGACAAAATTTCGCTATACAATTCAAAATTGAAAACTGCCGCAATAAATAAAACGCCATAACAATAAAATACAAGAAAAACCTGACCCATCCTCAAGCAAAGATAAGTTAACGAATTTTAAAATATCCATCATTCTATTGGTCAACTGAAAGTTACAGACTACGTATACAAAACACGCTGACAATGGGTACTACACGATCATGAATTTAACAAACTTATATTAACATTTACAAAGCCGTGCAGTTTTAATAAATGGGTGAAGATTACATAAATGCGTGTAGTTGTATAACTCTTCGAACTGTACAGTAATGCCTTCAGTACAAGTACTGAGCTACTGAGAAATTCAAAAAATAGACCAACAACAAGCATTTATAGCTCTGTTGATACACAACTGATAAAAGTACTGTACACTTGTCGCTAAAGTATTTAATAATGGCAGTGTTCATAGACCAGCTAGGATAATGCGAGGATCTTCAATGCATGCTTTGATCTTGCGCAAGAATAGGACAGCTTCACGACCATCAATTAATCTATGGTCGTACGTCAAGGCCACATACATCATTGGTCTTACGACAACCTAAAAATAGAAATAGTTACATAAACTGCTGCTATGGCGAGAACTTTGTGTTACCTCTCCTTTAATAGCAACAGGGCGCTCAAATGTAGCATGCATTCCTAGAATGGCAGACTGTGGTGGATTTATGATGGGAGTACCCATTAAGGAACCAAACACACCTCCATTACTGATAGTGAAGGTGCCGCCATCCATATCTTCCACGGCGAGAGCACCTGTACCAAACCAATTATTATAGCGATTTTAACAATTTTCTATTCCAAACACAAATATTTTCAGTGTTAAATCTGAAGAAATGTGCAGTGATCTAATTATGGATTATCAAACCTATTAAACATATCTGAATGCATTTCTTTTCGCAGCAGAGATATTTTTGCTATTTACAATTAAGCAAGGCATGATGCGTTGAACTGTATAAATGGTGGAGTAAGCAAAAGATCCATTTAGGGTTATGCAACTAGAGAAATAGAAGAAGAGGATTAGCTATAATAAAGTCCTTAGGGCTATTCACCCGTTTAAAGCATGGTTCGATTTGAAATGGGCGTTGCACTTTTGCTTGTGCTTATTTAGTGCAAACATATGTTTAGCTATCTGGAAGCATTTTTGTACGCAAGGAAAGAGGATAGAGGCACGAACTCGATACCCAAACGTTTCTCTTATACCGTATGGTAATGGTTGCCATATATGGTAATGAACTATTAATGTACAGATCAGTTATGACTTAGTTACCAGCCTACTTTTGTATATGTAAACAAGGGATTAATATCCTGCAACCGAAAAACAATGTTTTCTTAGTACAAAAAATATATAAAGAAATAATAAGTAGTTTATTTAAACAAAATTGTTTATCACTACAATTTTTTAAACACCTACCCATAAAAATAAAAAATATATATCACTCATATTTTCCGGGTTATCTGGTTTTAGCACCTACAATACAACCCTAAAATAATGATGAATGATAAAAAATGTTCTCATTTTTCAACGATAGTTGTCCTTACTACACCAGATAGAGCAGAATAATTGGTTTTATAAGAACGTTTCGACCATGCCCTGTCCGCAATTACCATAATTAGAGGAAAATTGTCACCATCAACATCTCCAACCCCACGTGCAAGTAGAGCCTCTTCCTTTCCGGCTTCCTCCACACAGGAAGTATGTACTATCTAGATGCGACAGCAAGCTTTTGAACATAATCGCATAACCGGAAATATGGTGTTTACTCTTGTTATTTTGCAGTTTTTTTTTTGATTTTTTCAAAAACGGCTGTAACAATGTTTTTCAAACTTTACATTTTTTTATTATATTTTTAATTGGTGAGTTTTCAGTTGAATACCTCTACAATGGATTTGCTGCAAGTTGTGATGTTTGTTTCGCATTAAACTCATACCAATTCATACATAGTGCCGTCCACGGCTTTGCTGCAAGCTGTTATGTTTGTTTCGCAATAAACTCATATCAATTCGCCATGGCTTGGCTGCAAGCTGTTGTTTGTTTCGCAATAAACTCCTATCAATTCGTACATAGTGCCGTACACGGCTTTGCTGCAAGCTGTTGGTATTAAGTTCGTAGACAGTGACATATTCGGTTTCGTTGCAAACGCTCTTGCTTGTGGTACTCAGTTCATTTTTGCCCGTCTGTTAATAAACTCATATACAGTACTTAGAGTGTGTCCCTGCGAAACGTTAAGTTGGTTATTTATAATTAAACTCGTAGTCTCGTGCCTGGTACACCCACGTGTGAACCTCGCGCGTGTATAATATACATGTAATATACTTGCAATATACTTGTCGCCGTTTAGCGAGTAATAATTTTTGTCTTGTACGCCTCAGTAATTTTTAGGTTAAGCGCTTCCCAGCTGGGCGTATCCCTTAAGTAGGTTAGTACAGATTGCCATATGTGCCGGCTACGTCGGTACCATGTAAACCGTCAGTTGGTCATGTGAAGTGGCCCAATAGATGTATTAACTGCACCGTCTTATTCTTTTCCTTTTGTGTCTCGTGTGTAAAGTGAGACCAAGACATGGTGGATGCGCGCCGCAGGTAAGTTACGTTTGCTTCTGCACTGTGGTTTCCAGAAATAGTTATTTGAGTATTTTTCGCCCCGTTTGACCCTCAAGGTCCGGTTGAACGTGGGTCACCTGAATTGGATCTTGTGGCGCCCATTTATTTGATAACACCCTATATATACCTCGACACGCTTGCCCTGTGGTGTACCGTTTTGAACCACTCCCATCTCCCTGAGCGTATTTGAGCCGAGGCCTTTAGCCTGTTTCTTATGATCTCCAGGGTAAGCGTGCATATTTCCTGGATTTGTCTAGTTATTTGATACTCACACAGCCGTGAGTGTCGATAAGTTAGTTTGATAGCGTAACACATTTTTGAATTCAGCTGAAAATTTTAGAGAAAATTGGTCTCTTCAACGAACGCTCTATTTTGTACGGTTCTGTTGAATTTGTAAATTTTAGAAAATTTTTGGCTGGTTATAAGATCATAGATCACTGTAAAAGGAAATTATGTGCGTGTATCACACCCGATTTTTCTACCTACCGTTTCAAACGGTGTCTAACGCTAGTTTTTCTATACGCATTCCCGTCCTTCTTATATTTCTAGAACGCTCCATTTGCGCGATTAACAACAGACAGATTTGTTTTCAAAAACAAAATTTACAATTCAGACAAGACGTATCACAACAAAATAAGTCAGGGTTGCTCTTGCTACATCTATAGATGCAGACCGCTGGGACTGGTTGGCACGGATTCTCAGAAACTTTAAACTTTAAATCCACCTACTCGCGGTCGGAAGGGAAACTCCCACGATCGTCAAAATGTATAGTTTTTACAGGTTTTTGTCCTTATTTTTCATCGCATCAAAAAATAAAAAAATAAGTATAAAATCAATTTACAATTTACACCCAGTAGTTATGATCTTTTTTTAAAGAATCTACGAAAATTGAGAAAACAGCAATCAGTACTTGAAGTAATGTGTTAGGGATATTAGAAAAAAATGTGAAGTTAATCAAATGAAAATTAAAGACAAGACATTGTAAAAACGATTTAAGCTATGTGGATGACTAGCCTTAAACATAATTTGTTCTTTATATAGCCCCTAAGTATACAAATGCAACAATACTAATTTCTTCATTTAACCAATGTAGCTATGGCTCTTTGCATTTCAAGTCAACCATTGAATGTTAATATTAAGTGATGCCAAAAGCAACGCTGAGTGATTAGCTGGTTAATATTGAGCCAATATTTTCAGCTTTTTTATAAATGCAGGGGCTGCAAAGTGGCTATAGAGTCAGTGGGCAGTGGAAGTAGCTCAGAGCTACTAGCTTTAGTTCTGGGCCAAAAAAGTAAAAGTAAAAGAGGATAAAAACGCTCTAAAAAAGGTGAGCACAAAAAAAGCCCAGAAAGAAATTGGAAGAAGTAATTGGGGAAGAAACGAAAGTCAAGATGGGAGCACTACAACAAATATTGCAGATTATCAAGAAGCTGAAAAAAAAATAGAACAGAATGCTGCATAAAGCAAGAAAATTAAGGAATACATATTAACCCTAAAAGATGATATTGTTAAGGCACTAGCAGCTTGGCAAGAGGACAAGCAGGAAATAATTGTAAAATAGGAAATTGTGAGAAGACAGGAGCAAGACAAGGACAAGAGAAGAAATAATAAAAACTCCACCAGAATCTAAAGGTTGTTTTGCGGGATTCTGATGGTCCCTAGGCCAGGTAGAGAAGGGTTGGCATGCTGGCTAATGAACACATGCTGTAAAAGGGTGACTATGACATAAAATATCAACAATATAACTATGAGCACAAAGGAGAAATGTAATTGAAATGGGATATGAGGAAACTGGAAGTGGATGAACATGTGAATGTATATCAAGACGAACTCAAGACTAGGATACAACCTGAATGAAAAATGGCAGTACGCCATTGACATAGATAGAGAATGGAACAAACAAACCGAAGCTCCAAACAATAATTTCATGAAGAGTGTAAGAAAGAAATAGAGAAAAGGTGACAAGTCACAGTAGAAATGATAATGAACTGAATCAGAAGTAAAGTAGCTAATGCACAGAAGAGGAAACAAAAGTGCAGGAAGAAGCAAAGAAATTTTACGGAAAAAAGATAGAACAGCCAAAAGAATATCACAAAAACAAACAAACGAGAAGAATGTACATGACTGTTAACATATCAAGGATGAGATTATAGCCTAGATGTAATATTTCCCTATGTAAAAGTAGTAAACTATTATGTAAAAAAAGGAAAAATGGATAGATGGAGCCACCATTTTGCAGAAGTACTGAATGGAGAGACAAAAACAGATAAGAATGAGAATAATCGAGATGAATGATAAGAACAGCAACAGGAAGAAGTGGAATAGGAATGAATAGAAGAGCCAACATTGGATGACGGGGAGAATGCCATTAAAAAGTTGTAAAGAAACAAAGCTCCAGATGTTGACAACGTACTAACAAAGTTTGTTAGAACAATTTGTTAAGCCTAGTTATTTCCGCCCTTTTTAGCCCTTTTCCGATTTATTTAGGCCCAAATTTGGTAATGTTATCAAACCCACACTCTGTCAGATACTTATTTCCGCGCAGATCGTGTATGAACACTGCAGTTCAGTCATATTTGCAGAATTTCATTTATGAATTTACTCTTTGTTCCGTTCTGCAAACAATACAGTTTTAGCTTCTCGATTTCCTAGTATAATAATAATAATAAATAAATCTTTATTTCTGACCTCAAGACAATTACAACAAAGTAACTGGTACTAGGCCTAGGCCCTTAGTAATAAAATGAAATTTAATATTTTTAAACCCAACCTATCAATATATACTACAATTTGTTTATAATATTGAACAATACGTGTTAAATGTCAGTTTTCTAATTAACTAAGTATTTAAATTCCACATCACATATATTATGACTAATTACATATTTCATATTTTTTACACATTACATATTGGTGTAGATTTTAGTTTTGACTGTCTGCATAAAAGTTGTTTTATTACTAATTTGTTTAATGTTTGTAGGTAGTTTGTTGTATATTTTTAGACTTCTGTATAGGGGGGAATCTTGTGTTTTTTTTTGTTTTGCGATATTCACTGCGAAATTGTAACTGTGACCGTATATTATAACTGTGCACATTGTCCACTCTTGTTAGTTGGCAGTTACTTTTTGTTTCACCACGGAGATATTATAAATAAGTTTAATTTGTTCTAAATTTTTTAAGTCCTGTATATTTAGTAATTTTGTTTGATGATATACTTGCACTGTCGGAGTCATTCGGTTGATGTTGAAAAGAGATTTTATTGCTTTATTTTGCATCCGCTGTAGCATATTTATGTGGCAGCCAGCAGCATTTCCCCAGCAGGGAATCAGGTATCTAAGAGTACTTTCGATCTGACAGTGATAAACTAAATTTTTAGTTTCGGTATTTAGGTAGTTAGAACAGTTTCTTGTCGCACCTATCATTGAAGCAATTTTTTTTGTCACTGAGGATATGTGATTTGTCGACTGTAATTTGTTGTCTATGTGTAATCCTAAGCATTTATAATTGTCCTCTTCTGTTAGATTTACATGGTTAAATTTTATTGTTGTTTTATCCCTTTTTTTGTTTTTTTGACTTATTACCATGTAGACGGTCTTAGTCAGATTAACACTTAATTTATTAAAGCACAACCACTGTGAATAGATGTTTAAGTCCTGGTTGATGGTATTTTGCAGTTGCTCCAAATCGCTATTCGAATACACCAGGGCCGTATCATCAGCAAAAGTGACATACCTTGCTATTAATCCACTCAGTTTTAGATGCACATATAGAAGGTAAAGAATTGGCCCTAAGACCGATCCCTGCGGGATGCCTGTTTTGACTTCCACTTCGTCACTGTCCACTCCATTTACAGTTGTGTAGTGCTTTCTTCCGACTAAATATGATTTTAGTAGGTCATGTGGTATTCCTCTTATGCCCATGTTATGGAGTTTATTCAGTAGTATATCGATGTTTACAGTGTCAAATGCCTTTCTTAAATCAACAAAAACCACTATCACAAACTTATTTTTATTCATTTCCTGTGTTATATATTCTAAGTAATCAGTGGTTGCGCTGAGAGTGGCACTTTGTGCTTGAAACCCATATTGATAGTCATCAAATTTGACAGTATTTTGTATAAAATTGACTAATCTTGTTTTTATAATTTTCTCAATTATTTTGGAAAATATACTTAATAATGATATGGGCCTGTAATTACCAAGTTTGTCATGTTTACCGTTTTTATAAATTGGTATTATTTTTGCTGTTTTTAGTTGTGTTGGGAATTGTCTTGTACTTAGCACTTTGTTAATTAGTTCAAGCAGTTTTTCGACAATGATATCAAATAATATCACTAAATCTTTTTCTGTTATTCCATCTGTTCCTGGTGCGCTTCCATTTTTGAAGGAGTTTACAACGGTGGTTAGTTCTGCTTTAGTGCATGGTGTAAGAAAGATGGTTTTATTTGTGTTTTCTTCTTTAAATTCTATGTTTGTATTGTTTATATTTACTTCGATTTTTTTGCCTATCATTGCAAAGTGCTCATTAAAGACTTTGGCCATCTTCTCCAGTTCTTTTATTATTGTTCCGTCAGTTGCTTGAATTTGGTCTATATTATTAGTGTTTCTTGTTTTTGTTTTTGTTAGTAGCGTATTTATGACAACCAAAAATTTTCTTTTATCAAATTCAGCTGCTTCGAATTTATTCTTTGCCCATTTTTGTTTGAGTTTTTTTCTTAGCTTGTTTACTTCGTTTTTGGCTTTGTTGAATTCTATTTCAGTGACCTTATTTCCAAGCAACTTCTTTCTCTCATACAGTTGGTCTCTTGTTTTTATTGTTTGTTTTAGCTCTTCTGTAAACCATTCATTGTTATTTTTAATTTTTATAGTATGTTCTTTTGTACAAGCATTTTTTTCTTGAATTATTAGATTGGTTAGTTCTACAAACGAGTCGATGTTCCCGTCTCTTATTGCATCAGCAATCCTACTTCTCCATCTTTCACTGTCGGTCTTTTTCCTGGTTATTTTGGTAGTAGTTTTTATTTTTATCTTCCCTGTTACTTCAATTAGCATCACTTTATGATCTGGTATGCAATTGTCCGTAAGTTTTATTTTACAGTTCAGTTCTCTATTACTCAAGACATGATCAATTATACTATTATTTGTGTTACCTATTCTTGTTGGTTGGATAAAAGAGTCGTGGAGGAACTTTTTCGGAAGAATACTGTTTCCTTTTTTCCTACAATATTGTTTTGCGGCATTTGTTAGTTTAGCGTATTGAGTGAAGGAGAGGGGACGCCCTAGAATTCGGTTGAGATTTAGAAGAAAAAGCATTTGTTGTCCGTACGAAGAACGGGCATCTTGCTAGTTTACTATATATTATCATTCTTCTCGATCTCAAAAAAATGTTTTTGTACAATCGTATTAAAATAAGGTCATTTATGCATTAATTTGCGAACGTAAATAGTGCCTTTTGCGCCCTAAGGCCTAAACATAATTTGCGGGCGTAAATAGTGCTTATTGCGCCCTAAGGCCTAAAAAACCAGCATAACATTAACAACCAACAACAATTTGATTTTTGAAAATGAATCGTGCCATTTATTTTTTCAAAGCTTTAAGGTGGATTTTACAAAAAATCTTATCTGCATTTCGGGCGTGAAGGAGGCGATTTTGGCCCTTTGGCGTTTTATAATCCCTCGGCCCTTCGGGCCTCTGGCTTATAATTCCGCCGCGGGCAAAAATCGCCTCCTTCACGCCCTTAATACAAAAATAGCTATTTTTCTATGATCATGTCAAAATGACAAATTTTTGCACAGTTTCTAGAGTGCCAAAAGTGTGGTTTGTAGCACTCTTTATATTAGCGCTCAAATTACGTTTTCTTCGCACGTTGCCATTGGTGGCGTGTTTTAATACTATGGATTTTGGATTTTTGTGTTTAAGTATTTCTTATGTTTTTTACAAATATTTGGTAGGTTTGTTAATTTCGCGGTTATTTTGTATTTCAATATCTGTGTCATTTATTATTTCACTTGTCTGTTTCTAAAATGTATTTGTTAAATAAACCGCTTCTTCAAATAAATTATATTGATTTTCTTATTTTATTACTATAATAAAAAATATGTATTAGTGTTTTTCGAGATGTTCGTTTCTAGGTATTATGATTCGGCCGAAGCTTCGTGCTTCGGCAAAATTTTAAGATGAATATTCGGTATTCGGCCGAAGCAGAAAAAAATCCTCTCCGGCGCACCCCTATTTAATACTATATTAAAACACGCTTTGCCGTATGTTTGAATGTTAACATAACCTAGAATATCTAACACAATGTGACGCAAAAAGTGTCACTGAGTTTTTATATTTCTGTTACGATTGTAGAAAAAGTAGCGCATGATACATGTATATAAGTGCCATTAAAGCACTAACAATATTAGAAGTCTTAAACTTGTCGCACGTGCTTTGAAGGCGTACTTATACACTAGTACATATCACAATATACTATTTTAAGAAAGAATAACAGAAATGACATCTATCAAAAGAAATGAAATTGTTGAAATTGTTTGACATATCTACTATCGAGAGATCCAAAAAAAACTGTTCCTCAGCGGGCTGTGACAATTCAACGTATGAATAATATGTTGGTCACACTGTACGTCAATGTCAAATTCGAGGTTATCAGGTTAGGTTTTCCGTCAGTTATGACACAGAATGACTCAAAACATAACCTGATAACCTCGAATTTGACATTGACGTACAGTGTGACCAACATATTATTCATACGTTGAATTGTCACAGCCCGCTGAGGAACAGTTTTTTTTGGATCTCTCGATATAATGATCCCTGCTTTTATAATGTTTAAAATTCCACACAAAACACAATGAGTGAAAAATTCAGCTTCTTCAGTTACTTGTAAGAATTAAACCACTGTTATAGAATTTTATCTTCATCAGTGTTGGTATAGACTCTTAACCAAATTAATTTTAGTATCGTTAAGAGCTTCATTATCGCACTCAGTGCGGTAATGGATAGATATTACTGCACTCAGTGCGGTAATGGATATTACTGCGCTCAGTGTGCTAATGAATAGATATTACCGCACTCAGTGCGGTAATGAATATTACCGCACTCTTTTTGTATCAAGAAATACATTAAACCAAAATTTATTGATGAAGATAAAATATTGAACAATACACGTTTGCTTATGGCACTTAACGAGACTCGTGTGATTGCTGCAAAACTTGACTCACCGCCTCGTTTTTGGCAATCAAACTCGTTTCGTTAAGATGCTCATAATCAAACTTGTATCGTTAATATCTATAAACATGTTATCGTAGGAACACTTACACCCGTATGCATAGTTGTTTGCCAACGGCTCGCCGGAGTTTCGTTATGAATAGTATGTTGGTGGCACTGTATGTCTATGTCAAATTCGAGGTTAGCAGATTAGATTTTGTGTCAGTTTCTGTCAAAACTGACGGAAAACTTAACCTGATAACCTCGAATTTGACATAGACATACAGTGCCGCCAACATACTATTCATAACTAAACTCTGGTGAGTCGCCGGCGAGCCGCTGGCGAACGACTATACATACGGGTGTTAGAATGTTATACATGCCGTTTAATTTAACCTAGTTTCTATCTCATACTCTTTAGAAGCCATCCTGAAGATCCTGTATAGAAACTAGACAAACAACAATGCTTACCCTTCCTCGCTTTTTCTCCAAGTGCATTGATGGCGAGTTCAATCTCAGCGAAATTCATCTTCTCGACGTTCCTCACTACCGGCACAACAAGCCCCTTGGGTGTGGCGACTGCAACCGAAATATCCACATAATCTCTGTACACAATCTCCATAGTGCTATCATCAATAACACCATTCACAACCGGTTGGTCTGTCAAAGCATACGCGGACGCCTTAGCGAACGCCGACATAAACCCTAATTTAATACCATATTTTTTCGTGAAAGCGTCCAAGTTTGCTTTTCGGAACGCCATAATGGCTCTGCAAGAAGAAACAATTAGTAAAGCTTTACCGGTTGGGCCCGAAGCGAGTACCCCATATCGATTTCGTTAAAAGTGGTAAGCATTGCATTCACGTTCTGGGCCTGCTTTAATCTCTGCGCGATCTTCTGCCGCATTCTGTTCATTTTCACTCTGTGCTCTGTTCGAGTTCCTGCAATTTCCTTGGTAGGATCTTGTGGCGGGACCTGCACAATTAATTGGTGATGGTGTGGAACTAAACACAGAGAGACAACACAACGTACCCTAACTGTCGCAGCTTCGATAGACTGTGCATGGCGGATGGCAGCCACGGGTATCGAAGTCATCGGAGCAGCGGCGGGCTTTGGTGGAGCTTGGGCTGGTGGTGGGGGTGGCCTTGCTGCAGCTGGAGGTGGTGGGGGAGGTTTAGCTGCGGCTGCAAATGGATAAAAATTTATTAGTTAATAATTTCACTGATTGGAGTAGGTTAGATTTATTTGTTATCAAAACATTCATGATAAGTCACAAAAAATTTAAAAAAAGACTTCTTTCCACACGTGGGAATATGACCTGAGACTCACAAAATTTAATATCGACAAGAGCAAATTTAAATGTAAAAATTGAAAATACAAGTTAAAATTCAAAATCACAATCCATACGCCGCTACAAAAAAAAATTTAAGCCTCGAAATTCATCTCTTTAACAAAATCTCTTTCACTTTGCTGACAAATTTCTTCATTGGAAAACTCTTTGTTCCTTCGGATAATTTATTGTACAATGAGGTCCCACAATCATCCATTGCCTGATTCTGCGTCATGATCAACCTACGAGAAGGAGTTGCTCAATTGTTTTTCTCTTGTGTGATATATATGAAATCTACTATTTGTCTTGAAATCCTCTCTATGGCTGTATTTCAGATAGGCAAGTATAAATACCATATACCAGGAGCGTTCAAATATAAATTATAATTTGAACTGCGCACCAAAAGACGTATACATTAATGAATGCTCTGGAACAAGTCCTAACTCGATTCAGTCGTTGAGTCACCACAATTCAATTTTGTTTATTTGGTAAGCATGAGTGAAGTGTATTCAAGCAGCGAACAACGCATTATGAATAAATTCCTTACTAATGAAAGCATCAAATAATCAGACATTTGTACAAGAGTTAAAAGACAGTTTGATGCCCAAGTACTGTTAGATATAAGCGTTTATAAAAGAGTAAATCATTTAAAGATGGCCGAGAATGTGTTGAGAATGAACCGTATTTTCTTAGTACAAAACTAATCGACAACAGAAGTTTCTATTTAATTTATTTGCATCTTTCTGCTGTACTCATAGCTTGCTGACTTTCTTCCTTGATCTCATCCATCGTGTCATAAGAAGAAAAGATATATCGTCACCATACTGTAGTCTTTAGAGTTTCTCCTATGTTTGCCAAAGTATCATTCGTGTAAAGTATAGAGAATGGGGCCCAGTTTAGAATCTTGCGGCACACCACACTCCACCAACTCTACACCCTGACACAATACGCTTTGTTACGTGTAAAAGCGTAATTAGCATTAGAATTCATTTTGTGTATAATTCTTGGTTGTGTAAACGTTTCCTTATTTGAAGCGTCACCATCATATAAACATAGCTTAACTTACCACTTGCGCTGCCTTGTGCTGATCTTTGGTTATTTGCATATTTTTAAGCCATTCGTTTTGTTCCGCATATCTCTAATCATTTATCTCGTCATGCAGGCATCTGTTAGTTCACCTTTTCAGATATGAAACGTCTTGTTGCGACCTGAATAGCATTCCCTTTCATACGTGGCCTCGAATTGCCAAAACGCATGTAGTCATTACGGCATTCCTAGCTTTTCTTCTTTTGGGAGCATAATTTGATTTTGGTCCATATCGCCTGAGTGATCCGTTGGTGACCTCTGCCATGACCCTCAATCTGGGGCAGCATAGCTGTAAGAGCCCGTGTGGACAATATGTAATTCACCCACTGCAGAAGTTCGATCTCTCAGATAAGTAGCATACGATCTAGTGAACACTGGGGTAATAATATTTATACTGCAAGCAGTGTAGAGAAATTAAAGGTGTTCTTAGTATGTAATTTTACATTTTACTGGTTTGATCTTTAATTACTTATTGAATTGTGTTAATCACTAGTATGACATATACTAAATTTTAAATAAGTATGCAGTAGGTACTTGGAACTAAGTAGTAATCATAACTAAACTATGGCAGTGATTGGTCGAAACAAAGTCATCATTACAACCATCAAATATTATTTTTCAAATATGTCAATTTGACATTAGGTATGAATCCTACGGGTATAAAAGGAAAACCGACAAATAGTGGATAAAAAGCTGGCTTATCTTTATTTGAATCATATCACCTACTGCATTCTTATTTGAAATTTAGTATAGTTATTTGGGGGTGCACCGTTCACACAAGTAATGCCCTTAAGAACAATTGTACTAGCTATTTTATACACCATTGCTTAATAAATCCCATGCACTGTGTTGTCGTCGATCTATTTATTCTGTACCCGTGCTAGCTGTTTGTTAAAATCGATTTTGCCTTAAAGACATAATTTTGTTCTTGGTTGCCACCTCCACAACCTTTGACAGGACTGGCAGCACAAATATAGATCTAAAGCTACTGGCCTGGTTTACGTCTCTCTTTTTATATAGAGGAGCGACCTTGAGCCAGGGAAATACAGTAAAATTATGCTGGATTCCAGGTCACCAAGGTATTGAAGGAAACGAAAAGGCGGACAAGATCGCAAAAGAAGCAGCCCGTAATGCAATGACCGGTCCAGAACCTGGTCTAAGGATTTAGAAAAACCAAGCCCGCTTAGCCATTAATGAATGGGTCAACACCGCACACCAACTAAGGTGGAGAAACTGCAATCAAGCAACACACTGCAAAAGATTGCTAAAAACTCCGAATCCACAAACCACCAAAACCCTGTTGAGACTGAACAGAACTCGAATCAAGCAAGTAGTCAGTCTACTAACAGGCACTGCAGCATTCAGAGAATTTATGCACAGGATCAATACCTATAGAGATGAACCTGTTTGCAGACTATGCTAAAAGGATGATGAAACAACCTATCATATCCTCTTTGAATGCCCAGCATTAGAGCGTAAAAGACACCAACTCGATTGGAGCCTTAACTCTATTGACAACCGCAAGCTAGTAGGGGACATTGCAAATCTAGTAAAAGATACGGATGTCGGCCTGCTAACTTGAAAACTCCCGACAGTACAAAAAGCCCAAAGGGCTGACGTGCGCATGCCAGCAAAAGGCAGTCGTGGAATCTAAATCTAATCTAATCGTTTGTGGCAGCAAAAAATATTTTTACACAGAAAACAGCTTGGAGAGATCTTCCATCAGTTGAATTGTCAAAAAACTTGTAGTCTCCAAATAAAATATCTTCCTATTTCCTGATGTATTTGTTGTTATTTTTAAAACCTCATCAATCCTCTTAAAGAAACAATCTATGTTGCCATTTGGCAGTCTATTATATGTTACTATAATTATGATATATTTTTTTGAAGAATCACAATTCTCGCCACCTCCTCAATTTCCTCCAGTAACACACTCTGAAGATTAAATATTGTATGCAATATGCTTCGTAGTTGCTATACATCGTGTATTAGCATATCTCTCCTACAACTTGCGACGATGTTAAAGTTCTGCAGTGCTAAGCATTTTATGTGTTCACTTTTTAATCAGTGCTCTGTAATGCAAACCAGATCAATTTCATAGTATACCAAATGATCACTTTTGTTTTGCACATTTATGTTCATAAATTTCATTGATTCCGTGAATTTTTTCGTCTATCTCCATTTTGTTTTAAGTTTTTTTTGTCTTTGGAATTATACTTTTCTGGCCATAAATATGGCTTGAGAATGTCTTTAGATTTATCAAATGGGACAGACACCTTGAACGAAGGATGTTGCTCCGGATGCCTAGATTTCAACTGTTCACATGTGACTTCCATAAATTTATTTTCCAATAGTAATTTTTTTTATGTATCCAATTTTATGTCTTTGTCTAGTCTATAGACATGGAAGTGATTTAATTTAAATGTTGTTTTAAGGCTTTCATCCTGCCGTCTCACCGATGGATTTGTTCGCAAAGACTTTTTTACCTTTGTATGTCGTTTTTGAGTTATATTTTTGTTTTTGTTTATGCCATAATCTACAGTCTCCCATGCATTCTTTGGGTCATGCTGATCAGCTTTCTATTCTATATTGATTAAGGTGTTAATTTTTTTTTTCAATTTCCAACTTCAGCAAATTACTTGCCTTTTGATTTGCTTTTTGATTCTCTGATCTAATGTGACACTGTTGGTCTGTTTTTCACTAGTTCCACTGCCTGAGGGATCATCTATAACTATTTGTTGAGCTTTCTTGTTTGTTTGTTTTGGAACCGCTGAGAATTAGTTTTGAGGTTTTGAGGTTCAGGATTATTTTGACATGTTAAACTTTGTAACTTTACACAAAGGAGTGTTATTTTGTCCTTTAGTTCATTTATAATGGAAAAATAGGCCAAAAACTACACGAAAAACCTTGAAAAAATTAGTAGTGGATTTGGTAGAAATGTTACACTTACCTTCATATTGAATATACTAAAAGTACCCTAAAATCGAAGCTGTGCTTTGGAAAATGGGGGCTCATTTTTGTTTTTATCTATATAATTCTGTAACCGATGCAGATATAAAAGAGTTTCAAATAAAAACTACTGACTATAATACAGTAAACAATTTCTCTTATTACCATTTTTCCTCTAGACTAGACCAAACGATTTTTGAATTCTGAGCTGTAAAACATCAGCAGATACAAATATCGGTAATAATACTGCCACCACAACAATAGTCCAAGTACAACAGATATCTACCTCAAAAAAAATGTAGTCTTGATTTGAGGCACAATGTTTCTTAGTACCCTAGGAGTGACCTTTAACAGTTCCTGACTCTGGCATACACAAGCTCATTAATATTAGGGACATTTTAAAGAAACCTTCAAACAAATATAGTGAAATCTCTCATAACGGACACTCCATTAAGCGGACCCCTCTATTAAGCAGACATTTTTCTTGGCACTGTCGGGAACCAATGTAGTTTAAATGCAGATGCATCTCCGTTAAGCAGATTTTCTGTTAACAGGACACAGACAGGAAAATTCTGGAAATTTTTAAATTTACATATTTTCATATGTGTGGTATGGGGCGCGTTATAAAATGCGTGTTCAGATGCTAGCTAGGAAACTAGGGGAATTACCTCTTTTCATATGCGCCCTATGTGTTCCAACCTTAATCCTCAGTTATATATCTGAATTTTGGAAGTGAAAGAAGTGTTCGGCGAAAACGATATTATTTATTTATAGCAAAGTGCTCTTTGTTTATAGCTGCATTTGATTAAAAGCAGGTAGGTTTTCTTCATTACAGGCTGCAGTTGATATCTATGTACTAAGCTACTTTTTTATAGTAGTGTGATAATGAAAAGCAATTGTAGAACTGTATGTATTTAAAAATGTATGTATTCTTTATCGTTCTATATTCAAATAAAGATTAACCAAAAAAAAAAGAAAATTAAAACAATTCCATTAAGAGGACACCTCCATTAAGCGGACAAAAATCGTGCCACCACGGAGTCCGTTTATGAGTTTTTACTGTAATATAGTGGTAATTTGTGGCAGAACTGTTTGCCCCTAGGGTACTAAAGAATATTTGTGCCAAAATTCAGCACTATATTATTTGTTTCAGGTTTGCTTTAAAATTTGCTTAATATTACAGGACTCTTGGCCATTTCTTGCCCCAAAAGATTAAGACACCGGCAACCTACAGATAGAAACTTCTCAAGAGTTACTCCTAGGGTACTAAGGAACCTCTAAGTCAAAAATCAATACTACATTATTTGTTTCAGGTTTCCTTTAAGATTTGCTTAATATTACTAGCATTGATTAAATAAGTAGAAGAAGATACGCAGCTTTACGGAGCTGATTGTGCTGTAGAAATGTAGCGACCTACAGATGGCGCGTGTCTCGCCGTTTCTACCGAAACTGTTTCAGTTGACCGGCAACAGTTGTCATGTGAACATCTAGCTTTGGTTGGATCGTGCTCTGTGTTTCAAAGCATTGATTTAATTAATTAGCAATGCCTAAGCCATTGGTTTGTCATACCTGTGTGTATATTAACTTAATTCTATAAAGAATCAGCGCAACCTAAGTTATTTTAAATTCCCCGTCAAGGATGTTAAAAGATGCGAGGAATGGAAAAAAAATTGTGGTAACATTATTATAGCAGAAATGGACAATGAAGACTTATGTCAGAAATTAATTTGTGAGGAACACTTTGCAACTAAAGACATTTCATGCAGTTCTGTGAGAAAAGTTTTACAAAAATGTGCAATACCGAAACAGTTTGTTGTTGACGTTGATGAAATCGTGGACCTTATCCCTGTACATAAAGTTGTGGAAGGTAAGTCGTGTTACAGTTTTTCATAAATTAGTTCAGGAAAGGTATATGCCATCAGAGGCGCAGAAACTACTGTAACTATGGGAGGGCAAATTTTTTTTTGAGTGTTTTAACATAACTAAGCCCTATGGTCGACTGTTCCACAAACACTTTATTATAGTATTTTTTAATAAAGTGCTGCTTTAGTTCATAAAGTAAAGTAAAACGGCCGCCTGTCAATGTCCAATAGTTATTATTAAAATAAATGTCATTTTATTCAAATCAGGAAAGGATATTATTTTAACTGAAAACTTTGCAAATAATAAAAAGGAATTCACCTTTAATACCTTACGGTAACAGGTAGTGATTCTTGATATTGACGCAATTAACCTAGAAGAAGCACACTTCGAAACTATCAAATGTTTCAATAGCAACTTAAATTTTCTAATGTGTCTAATATGTGTAATGCAGTCGAACGTAAAGCTTTGCATGCAGCTAGTACATAATCAGACCTAATTTGACTCGTCCTCTACGCTCGCTCTGCCATAAAATAGACTAGTGCAATAATATCCTACATTATGTACTTGATACATAAATAACTATAATAGTTACAATTAAGCTAGAATGCTTTTTAGTCACGTATTGAATGGTCACAAAGATACAAAACCTGAAAGGTATACTTTATTTTTACTTTCTTTTACTTCAAATAATGTAATCATAATTTTTTGCAAACTGGAGATTTTTGCAGAAATATTTGTTTTCGTGTCTTCTCGTTCAGAAATAGTATATTAAGTATTAAGAACGGTAAGGACATTTCACCGATCGAAGACAATTGTTTGGGAGAGAAGCGAAGCGACGGCTGCAATTACTGTCTGAGATCGGTAATTCCTTAAAGTTCGTGATGCTTATGACGTTTTTTGCACTATAGAAATGTGACATTATACCACAGAATAATATGTTGGTGGCACTGTAAGTCTATATCAAATTCGAGGTTAGCAGGCTAACTTCGAATTGTTACTTACCGTTCTAGAACGGTAAATATAACTTACTGATTTGGCAACAAACGCGGTAACTAAGTAAAATCGTTCTATCGTGCAAAAAAGTTGTTTTCGAAGTTATGTCTGTCTATTCGTTTGTGATCCTGTCAATTTGTGAGCCCAGATGGTTTAATAGATCAGCCTCAAAATTTATATCTTTGTTTTTAATATAAATTTGGAAATACTATTCATTTTTGGTTAAAATCGGTAACCGGAGGTGGTACTTTACTCTTATGATTTTTTGTTTTCCCGGAAAATTTTATAATTGTTTGATAAAAATTACATTTCATAGAACAAGATGATATATTGTGCAATTATATACAACTTTTGTTCAAAAAGTTTGTAAGAAATACAGTTTTTGGAAATGAAAGTTTTACGAAAACTTTCTCCAAAACGAATTGGAATAAAAATGTCCAAAACTGTTAGATATTACGTAATTATCTATGACTTTTGTCAAAAATTATTTTGTTATTATAGTTTTTGAAAAATCGCAAATTGAAATTTTTACAAGAAGTAAAAGAAAGTCGTGTGATGACCACACTTAATTTTTTTTAATATGAAAATGCAATCTAGGGAAACCATTGACAACAAGCATTGTCACTAGATTGCATTGTGTTGATTCATAAACTTCTAGTTATTATTCTTGCAATAAAAGTTAGGTTTCATGTCGACTGGTCGACACCGTAATGAATTTAAATTGTAGTTATTATAAATTGCAATTATTTTTAATGCAATACCGACCTTAAAAACAAAATTATAAAATCACATTTCAAGTTTATAAGAGCCAAAGCTACAATTTAAAATAAAGAATTGTCAACCTGTCGACATGAAACCAAACCTCACCACAAAAATAACCAGAAGTTTATGTATCAATACAATGAAGCCTAGTGACAATGCTTGTTATCAATGATTTCCTAAGAATTTTGGCATTTGCATTTCCATATGAATGAAAAATGGACTCTTCTCCGCTGTCGACCTAAAAATAAAGACGTATTTAACAAATTGTTCGCGTTTTATTTCTATACAACCTGTCGTGGAGATTGGGATGCGGAAAACGTCATTAAAGATGTAAAAAATCCGCAAATACATACATACATACCACCTACAATAGAACAACGAAATTTAGTATCTCGTATATGGACTAATGTGAAAAGCCCTATATACATTTTTTTAAAAACCTCATAGAATATACCAGGGGGGCAAATTGTAGTCTTTGCCCCTCCGATATATTCTATGAGGGGGCAATCGCCCCCCTTGCCCCCCCTGTTCCTGCGTCCCTGTATGCCATCTCCAAAAACGGGAAAAAATTTAACTCTAACACCTAAGTGCAAAAAACTTAAAGCTAAACTAAATCTACTTAATAAAAAAATTAAAGCAAGGAATATTCAGAACGATCGATTAAAATTGAAGTGTAGGAAATTTTCCACCAAAAACATTGTTGAAAATTCGCTCATCAATAAAAGTAAAGCAGTAAAGAACTTCACCAACATGCAATTATTTCACAGAAAACACACGCGTTGGTCATATAATGAAAAACAGTTAGCGCTATCTTTGTATTATAGATCGCCAGGAAATGACAAGTATATGAGAAGAAAGTTAGGTTTTATTTTACCATCCGTAAGAACGATCCAATCTTGGTTGAAAATTTCAAATATGACAACAGGCGTAAAAACAAATTTAACAAAAAAGTTAGCGATTAAAGTTGGAACCATGAGTGACAGAAAAAAAATGTGCGTGGTTATGTTTGACGAAATCATTCTTAACAAAAAACTAGAGTATAATAAACTGCAAGATGTAATTGAAGGTTATGAGGATCTGGGACACTTGGGACGAAACGACAAAATTGCCAATACCGCGATGGTATTTTACTTACGAGGACTCTTGCACAACTGGAAAATTCCCTTTTGCTATTATATATCTGCGGGACCAATAAAGAGCGATCTTTTAAAGGACTTAATTACTACAGTTATTTCCGAATTAATTACTATTTCTTTAAAGCCCATGATTCTAGTATGTGACCAGGGAACCAATAATAGGGGCGCTTTGTCAAAATCGGGCACTACCAAAGAAAATCCAGTGATATACGTCGATAACATGAAAATCTATACTTGTTTCGATCCTCCTCATCTCTTAAAAAGCCTGCGAAATAACTTCATGAATCACAAGTTACAGATCTACATTCGTAAGAAGCATATTTCGTGGAATGACATTGTGCAAACGTACGAAATAGATAAAAGCAGTAACACCTCTCGCACGTTAACAAAAATCACGCCGATTCATATTAATCCAAATACGTTCCAGAAGATGAGAGTCAAATTGGCTGCACAAATTTTCAGCCATTCAGTAGCTTCAGCAGTAAAAACTGTTTCAAAATCAAAAGAGCTCCAATCTTCAACGGGCGAAAACACTGCAAACTTCGTGGAGACTATTAACAAAATTTTCGATTCCTTAAATAGCAGAATTTTGAAAGACCCCAACCCGCATAGAAGACCACTATCTGTATTTGCAAATACTTCTGTAAAAAATTTAGAAGACGGATTAGAGTACTTTAAAGATATTGAAGTATACAGTGATGGGAAAAGGCGCAATAATATTTATTGCATCGATGGATTCCTATGGAGTATTCGTGCAATATTATTATTATGGGATGATTTAAAAAATAAAGACGTTAAATATTTATTAACGGGATTCATCAATCAGGATGCTCTGGAAAATTTTAATTCCGTAATTCGAAACCGGGGTGGATATAATCCGACACCTTCTGTTCGACAATTTCGAATATCTATGCAGCAGAATATGTTCATACGGCTTCAAGCAGGCGTAGATTCTTCAAATTGTGAAAACGAGTTTATGATCTATTTTAAGGAAATTAACGTTTCGAATAAATTAATATTATGTGTTTTTCTCGTATTTGTTTACACTTGTCTCTTTTTTAAACTTTGACGTTTTTATACTATTGGAGAAATTACTTTCTAAATATTCGTATTGTGAACAATTAACCTGGATTTTTCCAATAAAAATACGAACTCAAGTAAATGCACAGGGGAAACCAAATAAAAATAAAATATTTTGGAAATTGATAGTGAATCTAGTTTTCCCATATTTCGTCGTTAAAATACAAATACCTACAAAACAAATATTAACCTATGTATCGTTGGCAACGGGTGCCGTATACTTAAAAAACGTTGGCGATAGGGTCAAAGCATTGAAAGTTACATTTCTAAATGGCTTAGCGTCATAATCTTCGTTATTTGTTTATATATGTTCAATGCCTAACTGATAACACAAAGTGCAACTCAGTCAAAGATAATCACACCGTGGCCAAAGAAAGGAAGTTGAGATATTTTCCGCTAGCGACGCCACGATCTTGCAAATCAGTTGCTGGAAGCGGGGGCCGCGGGTAGCAGGGAGATGCAGTACAGATTTTAACGTTGCGTTGCATATCTTTAGAGTTATTAATCAATGTTACTAGGCTTTTGGCTGCTTTCCTCCCAAAATATAAAATCTACGACACCGGCACCCCACAGGCATAGACTTTTAATGGCTTACTTCTAGGCTACTACGGAACATTTAAACCAAAAATCAGCACTATATTATTTATTTGATGTCTCCTTTAAAATGTTCCTTATATTATTGGTTTTTTGGTCTTCTCACGATACAAAAAGCAACGACGTCGGCACCCCAGAGGCAGAGACTTTTGAAGGGTTGCTCTTAGGGTACTAAGGAAAATGTCTCCCAAATACGCAAAGATACCTAGGCTAAAAAGCAAGCAGATTTTCTCGCAAATAAAAAATAAACAACTTCTTATATAGTATCATGTAGAAAGCGGATTTCTAGCTTTTCTGCTTTTTGTAATGGTTAATAGCAGCTCAGAACTTTTGATGTGTCTGTAACTAAAAAATCTGGTGTGATACACTCACACAACTTCCTTTTACAGTGATCTTATAATTAGTCAAAAATTTCATTTTTAATTTTTAACCATTTGTTAAAAATTTTAAAAAATTACAAATTCTACAAAAACGGTACAAAATCGAGTGTTAGTTGAAGAGACACATTTTCTCTAGAATTTTAAGGTGAATTCAAAAATGTAATAATATACCGGGTGTTTTATTTAAAATAGTAGTTAACAAAAAAAAAAAAACAAAAACAAAAACCCACTTTAGAAGTATTCAACTGGAAAATCACCTATCTCACATCAATACACATTAAAAATGTAAAATTTAAAAAAAATCGTTAGAGCCGTTTTTGAAAAAATCGAAAAAAACTGAAAAATCACAAGAGTAAACACCTACTTCCGGTTATGCGATTTTCTTCAAAAGTTTGCTGTCTCATCTACATAGTACACAAAACTTATATATGAAGTTTCAATGCCATACCTCTTTTCGTTTTTGAGATATTCTGTTCACAGACACACACACAGACAGACACACAGACAGACAGACACACAGACAGACAGACACACAGACAGACAGACAGACCAATGAAAAAAAATATGTTTTTTGGGATCAGGGGACTCTAAAACGTGAAGATCTGTTGAAAACTCAATTTCGAATTTTTGGGGTGAATCCAATACTTCCTTTATAGTAGTAAAAGGAAGTAAAAATTGGAATTATTTGACATACATTTTTTCATGCTTTTTTGGCTTATTTTGTGGTTTTACGCATATTTAATTTAATATGCATATTTAACGCTTTTTTCCTTTTTTAAAGTATACTGTTTTAAATATTATAAAAGTTGTACTTAATTAACACATTTTTACCATTTTATGTATATTTGAAATAGTTCGCATGTTTAATGCTGTTTTTTTATATCGTATCGTATCCCTTAATAAATTGTGCAAACCTCTATATGCCCATGATTCATCGGCCATTAATCAGGCCGTCAAAACAACACGTGCTGTGTTAGTTTGTATTTTAAAAATGCCTAAATAAGAAACAACGCCAGCGAAGTCGATTAGGGGTTTCCCCGAACTCAAAAGTGAAAACAACAAAATATTTTGTAGGGCTTGCATAGAAACTGTAAGTAATTTACTGTTGGAAAAGACATTAGTAATTAAAAGCAATATTTTTTAGATTCAAGACGACAAGAAGTACAATGTGCTTCAACATGTGAAAAACAGCTTTACATTAGAACGAAAAAAGAAATTTGAAGCGTCAAAAAACAAACAACAGACTGTAAAAGAATCTATTGCAACTATCTCTCGTCAAGATGAGCAATTTCAATTTAATTATGACATATGTAGGATGATGATTCAGTCCAATATACCTCTAAAAAGTTGCAAAATAGCCCATTTCAACTGTTTTTACAAAAATTTTGTGCTTAAAATAATTTTTTTGTGTGAAATATTTATGCCTTTTAAGCGCTTATTTTTAATTTTTTTATGCATATAAATCCGCTCTTGTACTGATGTGTCTACCATAGCACTAGTTATTGAGAAAGCAAGAAATAGTTCTCGAGTAGTGGTTGTTGGCCAGGGCATAGACCTATTACGTAATTCCTTCTGGTTGCAGATGAAATGCATCTTTGGTTTTTACCAAGAAGACTGTACTAAGGAAAAATAACTCGCGTTTCAAAGCGAACCGCTAAAAGTTAACTAATATGGCGGTCGTCGTGTACTATTACCCATCCACAAAACTAGTGAACTGTCACTGTCAAATATTTGCTGAGTGTGTTAGAACAATTTAGCTCAAATCCTAGCATTTTCATGATTCACGCAAGTAAAATTTGTAATTCAGCTGTGTACCCAATACTTTCGTTTATCAGATATTATCTTCCGCCCAGTTCATATACTAACGCATTGCAGTTTCTATATTCGTCAAAATTCAATTATAAATTCATCCTTTGTTCTCTTTTGTGAACAATGCGGTTTCAGCTTACCGATTTCTCCGTATTTATTGTTGTTCTGGCACACTCAAGATTCCCTTCGGGGCTCCGTAAAATGTCGAAATTCTTGTCTTGTGAAACTATCTCGTCGCCGTCAATTCGAGCTTAGTGCTTAGTGGTTAGAGGTAAACGTTTAGCCGAATCTTCCGAACTGTTTGGAGCTAAGCAACTCCGATAACACTTATTGTGGATTATATTTTGGAAACACTCAACCGTGTGCTAAACCTACCAAGTAGAACAAAGACCCACTCCCTTACCGCTATCTGCTTGTTGCCGGGGTCCGTTCTAGTCAACCCTCGTATTGGGGATGTTTTACCGTTCGCATTCACTCGATTATGGCCCCCTCCTGTGGTTTGCAACAATTTCCTGTCTTTTCTGTTCGTTTGGCACTGTCTTGGGACTTGCAGCTGAGAAAGACCATACAGTAACCAGTCCATCATTCTAAGTTTCTATCTAGGTAAATTGTTAGCCGTTAAATTTATAGTGAAGTGATTTGCCAAAGTGTAGTTTGGGCCAATTGTGCCCTTTTGTTTGATTTAACTCGTAAGATATTGAACAATTCCATCAAGTTTTATTGTCTTCACGTTGTTCTTGTGTTTTAAGCTCACGTAACCGTTGTTGTGCTATTTTTGAAGTGTTTGTCACTAAATTTTGATACTGTAAAGTAGTTTTTGTGGTAGAACTTACCGTTAATATTGTTTGTAATTGTAAACATGTCATCTGTTGCCGTTTGGTCATTCGAGTTTAGAGTATAAATTGCGTCGTTAACCCCACTAACCTTTTTGCATATTTTCGGCCGTAATATTTAATCATTGTAACGTTCATTGTCATTTGTTTCATGTTGTTTCATCAATAGTTTATTGTTAATGTTTATGCGTTTTTCATTGGTGTGTTTGCATGTCCTGTTGTGTCTATGTTTTGTACAGGAACCTAGATGGTGTAAGTGTAAGTTGATGCCATTTAAGGTAGGTTTGATCCAGCTGTTTGCAGTCGCTACCTCAGGTTGTGCCAAGGTGTTAGTAGCAAAGTGAATTACTCACTTCCACTTTCAAAGTGATATTACCTGTGTTACTGATGTTTTTTCTCCCAATTTAGTTAAGAAAGTGATGGCGTTCCTTTATTTAACATCATTTACCCCATTGTACCGGAGTACAGCCCTAACTTTTAGGTAGTATAGAACCACGACCTTCTTCACTGAGCATCTAATGGCTGGCGCACCTTGTTACAGCTCATCTCATAACGAGGGTTGGGGCTGCGTATTCGGTTACTTTCTCGATTATGTCGTAAAGTCGTTTCGTGGGTAACAGGTCTGGCGTATGATTTTGTTTTGCATGCATGAAGGGCTGATCGTTATGTCGTTAACGTGGTTTCGTCCTGTAACAAGTGTAACTGGAAATTCGGACCATTTTTTAACACACTTGAAATACACTCCATTTGATTAACAACCGTAAACTGACTTTTAATCGCGATTACAGGTTAATTTAGCTCGCTTCCAACTCTCGAACGGCAGTGAAAACAAACGAAAATCACCAAAGATAGTACACGCTGTCGACAGCGCCGCGAAGGCTATCCCCGGCATTGGGGCCGCTTTTATATACAGCCGTCATAGCAAGTTACATCTCCTTAGTACAGTTTTCTTGGTTTTTACGTTCACGCTTAGGGTATAAAAAACAACTCAATGTTCTACATACCAAAGTAACAAAATTAGTTCAAGAATACCCTAAACTGTGCGTTGTTTCTACATGCGGTTAGAAGTTGTGATTCTGTCACAACCTTTTTGGAAAAAGCAAGATTAAAGGATTATGCCTTATATATATATATATATAAAACAGCACTTCAGGCCTGAAGGCCCATGGCTTGAATCCTCTTCCTCCATTCTTTTTTGTTATATGCAAGTGTTTGCCAATTTTCAATTCCATAGTTACGTAGATCTTCTTCCACAAGTTCCCACCAAGTTTTCTTAGGTCTGCCTCTTCTATTTCGTCCTCCCCACTGCAAGTTATACATTTTCTTCGTTAATTGGTCGTTTGGTAACCTTATTATATGACCGAGCCACCGTAGTCTGTTCTGATCGATTACATTTTTTATTCCTGCGTCATTAAATAGTTCTGCCAATTCTGCGTTCGTCCTTCTTCTCCATCTACCTTCTTCTTTAACACCTTTAAATATCGTTCGGAGTATTTTCCGTTCCCATATTTCCAGTTTATTTACACACTGTTGCGTTGGTACCCAAACTTCACTAGCATATGTAACTGTTGGTCTTATGATAGATTTATAGATTTTCACCTTTGCTGCTTGTGTTAATTGTTTTTCACGAAATAAATTTCTATATTTACCGAGACACCTTGATCCTGCTGCGATTCTCCTATCTATTTCATTATAGTTATTCCCATCACTATTGATTTCAACACCTAGGTAAACCACACTATTAACCCACTCAAAATTATATGTTTTTCCACCATTTTGACTCTTCCACAATAGTGCAGCTTCCTGTTTCTGTTTTCCTAAAACTAGATATTTAGACTTGCCTTGATTAATTTCCAAACCTACATCCAGTAATTGCTTCTCTAATTTTCCCATCATTATTTTTAGTTCTTCTCTTGTCCTTGATAAGAGAACTAAATCGTCCGCATAAGCTAGACACTGATATGAGTGCTGGAATATGTTATTTTCTAATCTTATTTTGCTTTTTCTTAGAACCATCTCAAGTGAAATATTGAATAGGAAAGTTGATGTCGGATCGCCCTGCTTTAGACCCATATTACTATAAAATTCTTTAGATAGAGCTCCACCGAAACGTATTTTATTAACAGTATTTTCCAACGTCATTCTCACTAGCTTTATTAATTCTTCAGGTAACCTTAGATATCTCATCGCCTCATATATTGCTGTTCTATTTAATCTGTCGTAGGCCTGCTTAAGGTCTAAGAATAAACAATGCACTTGTATCTTTTTTCTGTCACATTTCTCCTGTATTTGTTTTATTGCAAATATAAGGTCAACAACTGATTTACCACTCTTAAAACCGGCCTGATATTGGCCTATTTTTAGTTCACTTTCCTCTTGTAATCTTGTTTTGATTAAATTTGCCAACACTTTATAGATCACATTCAGCAGAGATATTGGCCTATAGTTTTCTTGCCTATGCTTACTTCCTTTTTTGTACACTGGATGAATTATTGCTAATGACCACTCAGTAGGCATGCACTTCTTTTGCCATATTTCTAAGATAAGTGAATGCACTTTTTCTAGCAGACTTGCATTTGCTACTTTGAACAGTTCGATTTGAAATCCATCAGCACCGGGACTTTTATTATTTTTCATTTTTGACATTATCTCTTCTATTTCTTGCATTGTTGGTTCTCTCAACTTTCTTTCGTCTTCTTGAAACCATTCCTCTCCAATCTGATTATTATTTTGGCATGTAAGGATTTTTTTCAAGTGTGCTGCCCACATTTCTAAAATTTCTGCATTTTCAAATACCATCATTCCCTGGTCATTTTTAAAGTAAAGTTGTGGTTGCTGGAAACCTTGCTTTTCTTGCTTTAATATTCTGTATAATTCCTTTGTTCTTTTCTCATTAAAGTTATTTTGCAATTCCTCTACTTTCTTTTCTAACATTTCCCTTTTCTTTTTCCTGCATGTTGCCTTTACTTTTCTTCTTGCTTCAATGTACCTGGCCTTTGTTATCTCGGTTTGCTTCTGAAGCATTAGCTGTCTCACTTTCTGTTTTTCTTCTATAAGCTTTTTGCACTCGGCGTCGAACCAAGGCTTTATCTTTGTTCGTTTTATATTTCCTAATTTATTTGCTCCATGTTCAATTGACTTTTTAATTAAATCCCATTTCTTATCTATAGGTATATGATCATTTATGTCCTTTGTGCCTCTTTCTACTGCCTGGATATATTCTTTTCTAGTTCCTTCATCTTTTAAAGCCTCGATGTTCCATTTTTTATTTTGAGTTTGACTTTTTTGTTTATTTAGATTTGGAATTTCTTGTGTAACTTTTGCTAGTAGTAGTAGGTGGTCAGAGTTTATATCTGCGCCTCTATATGTTCGTGCGTTTTGGACCAGGCTAGAATGGATCTTCTCTATCAGTAGGTGGTCGATCTGATTTCGTGTTCTGCCGTCTGGGCTTATCCACGTAGCTTTGTGAATATTCTTCCGTCTTAACATTGTAGTTTTAACTATCAAATTATTATTTGCAGCAAAATTTATCATGTATTGTCCGTTTTTGTTAGTTGTTTCATGTAAGCTTTCTTCCCCGGCTATTTTTTTATTTCTCTCCTCCTTTCCCACTTTAGCATTCATATCACCTATTATCATTTTAAAATCAAAACTTGGGATGTTTGAGTATAGCTCCTGCAACTCTTCGTAGAACTCTAATTTCTTATCTTCCTCCGTTTCTTCTGTAGGAGCATGAACATTTATTACACTAATCTTTCTGTAGGCTCCTCTCAATCGCATATAACTTAATCTATCATTTACTACTTTATAGTCTATTATACTGTTTTTCATTGATTCTTTTATTAAAAAACCCGTTCCTAATCTATTTACTAGCCCACCACCATTGAAAAATAAATAATCATCTACCTTACTTGACATAATTCCTTTTAGATTTGTTTCTTGTAGAACTAGTAGGTCCACTTTGTATTCCTTAACAGTTCCTATTAGTTGTTTTAGAGCACCTTCTTTATTCATTCCCTGTACATTTGCTGATCCTATCACTATTAATTTGTTATATTTTCTCTTTTCCATTTTCATTGCATTTTTCATTATCAAAATTCCAGCCTTCCCCCCTTTTTCTAGTTTTTTGAATTATTGGTTTTTGGATCTGGTTTCTCCTCTAATTCTTGTTGTTCAATATTCCATATCCATTCTTTCCCATCGACTTCTAACTTGCAATACCCAACTCTGACTTTTTTCCCCTTATTTCTCTCTTCCTTGGCTGTTTTCCTTATATATTCTTGAATTGTTCTCTCCTCTTTCGTGTAATCATCATTAATATATATCTTTTCTCCCTGTAAATTTTTCAATTTGGTTTTATTTCTCATAACACTAAGTTTATCTTCCAGGTCATTCAGTTCGAGTATCCATGTTTTTTGTCCTATTTTATAAGCATTCTTGATCTTAATTGCAACTTCCAAATGTTCCTTTATAAAATCTTCCATTACACCTTTTGTATCACTTCGATTTATTTCCAAACTTAGGCCTGAAATTACTACATTATTCTTCCTTCTGTTTCTGTCCAAGTCTTCTACTCGTTTATTTAAATCTGTTATTTCTTTTTTGAACTTGATATTTTCATTTTTTAGTAACTCATTTTCTTTTTGTAGTTTTTCAATTTATTTATTATCTTTCTTTTGATCCTTCCTAATCTCTTTTATTTCTGTCATCAAGTTTTCCAGCATAATCAGAATTTTATCCATTTTATCTTCCTTCACTCTTTCCTGGGTCTTAGTAGGTGTTCGGGATCCTCTTTTACTTTTTTTGAAGGTATCCTCTGCTTCTTCTTCACTCCACTCCCGCCGTCGTTTCCCCTCGTCGGTTGAATATTCTTCTGAATCTAAACCTGTCTCCTTTTTATTCATTATCCAAAACTGTCTGTTTACTTCTTTGCGTTTAAATTGCACGGTTGAACGTACTCACGTTCCGTATTATTCAATTTTATTTTACGTTATTATTTCCTCAAACAACTCGAATCTTTGGGTTTCCGGCTCGCACGCGTCTCTGCGATTTATATACTCGCACGTTTAAATTCCCGCTCGCTTCGCCGCAGGGTCCGCGGTCACGAAATGCTCCACTCCGGCGAATTTACTTCTCCTTTATTGTTAATGTTTATGCGTTTTTCATTGGTGTGTTTGCATGTCCTGTTGTGTCTATGTTTTGTACAGGAACCTAGATGGTGTAAGTGTAAGTTGATGCCATTTAAGGTAGGTTTGATCCAGCTGTTTGCAGTCGCTACCTCAGGTTGTGCCAAGGTGTTAGTAGCAAAGTGAATTACTCACTTCCACTTTCAAAGTGATATTACCTGTGTTACTGATGTTTTTTCTCCCAATTTAGTTAAGAAAGTGATGGCGTTCCTTTATTTAACATCATTTACCCCATTGTACCGGAGTACAGCCCTAACTTTTAGGTAGTATAGAACCACGACCTTCTTCACTGAGCATCTAATGGCTGGCGCACCTTGTTACAGCTCATCTCATAACGAGGGTTGGGGCTGCGTATTCGGTTACTTTCTCGATTATGTCGTAAAGTCGTTTCGTGGGTAACAGGTCTGGCGTATGATTTTGTTTTGCATGCATGAAGGGCTGATCGTTATGTCGTTAACGTGGTTTCGTCCTGTAACAAGTGTAACTGGAAATTCGGACCATTTTTAACACACTTGAAATACACTCCATTTGATTAACAACCGTAAACTGACTTTTAATCGCGATTACAGGTTAATTTAGCTCGCTTCCAACTCTCGAACGGCAGTGAAAACAAACGAAAATGACCAAAGATAGTACACGCTGTCGACAGCGCCGCGAAGGCTATCCCCGGCATTGGGGCCGCTTTTATATACAGCCGTCATAGCAAGTTACATCTCCTTAGTACAGTTTTCTTGGTTTTTACGTTCACGCTTAGGGTATAAAAAACAACTCAATGTTCTACATACCAAAGTAACAAAATTAGTTCAAGAATACCCTAAACTGTGCGTTGTTTCTACATGCGGTTAGAAGTTGTGATTCTGTCACAACCTTTTTGGAAAAAGCAAGATTAAAGGATTATGCCTTATAGAAGAAAAAAATCTGAAGCTGCGACAAATTGTTGCATCATTTATTGAGGATACTGTACCGCACGATGGCATTGCAGCTGCAGGTAGAAATGATTACTTGTCTTATAATATGAGGCAACAAAGTCCCAGACACTTGATGTCTATAAATATGTTTCCTATAATCGTTTTATCAGTAAACAGCAATTACATTGGAAATTTCACTTGGCAGTTTTACCTCCTACAAGTGCAGCAGTTGCCAGAGACAACTGCCTGGAGTTGGTAGTTAACCCTTTCATTGTTTTTCTTAGTTGAATTCTTTTTAGTCGTGGCCAACTTTCACTAAAACATCTAATAGTAAGTGGTATTTTATAGTGCATCTCGTCCAAATTGGGATTTAAAAAAAAGGAATAAAATAAAAAAGTTGCCGTTTTTCAATATGGCGGCCATAACACAGCTTCGATTTTAAGGGACCTACAGGCTTTTCCAAATTTTTCCTAATGATTTGTAACAAAAAACCAAGTCAAATCTGAATATTCACTTCAGAATAAAATTTAAAGCTGTCATATAGACAAAAAAATAGATGCTTTGATATAAATTCCATTACCAAGACAAAGACTTACGCAACACCATACCTTTGCCATGAGAATTTATAGTAACTTCAGTTAATCATGAGAGCAAAATATAATTTACCTGGTGCTGGTTTAGCAGCTGGTGGCGGTGCCTTTGCGGCAGGTGGTGGAGAAGCTGCTTTCGCTGCAGGGGCTGCACCACCTGCAGGCTTGACGCCTGTAATTTTGATCTTGGCTACAGGCTGCGCTGACTTAACCGTAGTTCCATCTGGCACCATCTGCTCTTCAATAATACCATGACCGGGAGAGTGAATTGGCATAGCAGTCTTGTCTGTTTCGACCTCAGCTATAACCTCGTCTTCTGCGACATGGTCCCCTACCTTCTTCTGCCATCTGGAAAGTTATTCTTTCTTGAGTAGGTAAACAACTAGTGACATTTGGGTTTTGTGCTGGTAACAAAACACCACTTATTTTGATATGCTGTTTGCCCATTTAGTAAGTGAATGTAATAGAAAGGATGTTAGACAAGTAAGAATATCATTATATAAAACAGAGAATATACATCTGTACTTGTGCTCTTAACAAAACTAATACTAGAAATATTAAAACTAATAGAAACCCATTAAATAGAAAATAACATACGAAGTCCAGCACTGATACAAGGGTACAAAATATTTTAAAAATTACGAAAGTTACATAAAAGTCACGTATTGTACAGGCTCCACTTTGAAGGCACCTATATAATACGTGTTATATAAGTTAGAGCAAAATCCGAAAATGCACAATCCTGTTTAATGTTATTATTGTGTTTGAACTTTGCCTGTCATTTTATTAGGCTGGTTAAAATCTGACCCGTACTAATTTACTGCACAAAATAAATGGTTGTATGCCCTTTTCAATATTTTATTTAGCTGCAATTAATTTGGAAAAACGCTAGCTCCATAGAACAATAACTCTTTAATTCCAGGGTGAGTTCCTAATTTACATTTATCTGGTGCGGTACTGTACACCGGAATTAGTTCAAATACGCGGTAGTTAAATGTTTATCAATCTGTCAAAAATCCCACGAAATGGTTTGTGTTGTGTAGTCAGCGGTGTTTACTTTAAAATGAGCGAAATTATGAACATTCGTAAAGTATTTATTCAAATCTTCATGCTTTTGCGGCACATAACATCTTTTGTTTCAGGCAGGTATTTATTTCGTGACATCAGATGGACGTCGTCTTAAATTTTGCAATTGTTTTAATCGGGCGCTTCGATACCTTCGCATAACCTCAAAATTTGGGACGCCTTGCTTATTCTTTGAACTCCGCCTTCGGTGGAGCCCTGAACAAGCTTGTATCCTCTCCAGTAAGGCCTAATCTTGTATGCCCCTCGAATTCCGCACGATAACACTGTTATTTTAGGCAAATTTTCTACCTTTACTAATCGGTGGTAGCTGCCGCAATCTTCGGAGATGGCCCCAGTTGGTATCTCTCTGGAACGGCCTTCTCTGGTGTTGATGCTGGCAGAGGCACTCCTGCCCGATGTGTAGCAGTGAAGACCCCTGGTTCTGGACCCTTATCTTGGCCTGGATTGAATATCGGAATCCCGAACTGGACAGCTGCCGGAATCGTCGGAGATGCTCTCGGAGAAAAATTATTTTTGTTGCGGAAACCATTTCCACATGAACTTTTACACGTGCACAACACAATAATATACTTTTCTGGTTTTAAAATGCTCATTTATGATATAAAAACTTTAATTGAAGTAGAGCACAAATTTCACAATGTCAAGCTTAATAATTATCTTTTGTTCTCCTTGTTTTCCCTTGTTTAAAACAAAAACAAATCTCGTTGTTATAGTTACAATGCTCAAGGAAATAAGTTTTGATGAATTTTAGTACATAATAGAAATAAGTTTGAGTACATAATTTTACATTTTCAAATTTCTTACAAACTAAAATATTGTCTTTTCTTAATCTAAATTGTTTCTTTGCGCCACACACATACACTTTTTATTAATTGCTCTGCTTTTCACTAACGTCAATGCACAGATAATTTATAGAGTTCATTACTTCTTATTTGCCTCTTCCGTGTCCTGCTGCTTGCTTTTCCAATTCCTTTTTCATGACCTGCTGCCTGCTTTTCATAATTGCTCTTTTGAAATGTATTGTTATTTTATTCCAACTTTCTTTACCTTTTACGATTCCTCACAAATTTCACTGACTAGCTTAATTGAAATCTACGCTTCTTTTACATGCACATAACAAACCCTTTTGTGTCTATTACTTTCTTTCGGTTCAGCTATTCAATTTGCACAAACCTATTGTTTAATTTTTAAAAGTCAACTTCGAAAAAACAAGCCCGTTGCGTTCCTTTTACTCAATTACTTTACTGTTACTGACATCTCTTTACCAATGCACATAAAACACCCCAACTCTGTGCTTACTGAATTGTTCATCATGTTGCACTGCTAGCAGAGTCGAGCCGTGGGCCTAATACCATTACAGTATATACTATATACTTTTGATTATACAGGGTGGCTGAAAAAGCGTGACCAGCTAAACGTACTTGTTTTTAAATATTTAGGTAGCTTAAAAGTTTAGCGTCAAAATGCTAATCATTTTAATATAAAGTAAAGCTGTAGAGGGATGGATGGACTAGTGGTGTCCGCTGCTGTAGTGACGCCACAGCAAAATATGGAGCGTTAAAACAAGAGTTCGACTTACAAGCCGAGCTATCCGGTTTCGCTTAGTTACCACGTTGGCTGCCTATCAGTTAGTGATGCCTACAGCCGAATTGGTTCTTCTATGTTTTTTATATTATAGTGGTCATAGATAAGTCAAGTACAACATTTCTTTGATATCTGCTAGGTTACTTTTGGAAATAAGGCCTAAACGCATACCTGGCATTGTAGGCACCTAACTTGCATAGCACACGTTCAGTGCTGTCGAAACATATGCACCGGTCCCATATTATAGTGATTTTGCAGTAACAAAGTAATAAATCATAAAATAAATGTTATTTAAATATAGTTTCACTTAAAAATTTAAAAAAAAACATTAATATCGCAAAACCTTGCTGAAAAAAAAACAAAACATAATAATAGTAAAAAATGTGTTATAGTAAATAAACTTGATAACCTAATTATAAAATTATACCTATAATAATGCACAACACTGCATGCCGTGATAAACAGGCAAAAGTACCAAGGCTTCATTCAACGGTTTATTATTTTCGGGTTTTTGTAAACAAACTTCCCATTACTTTTAATAGGGATATTATCACAGAAAACAATTACTCATTATGCCTACAAACACAAGTACATTTCATTTAATAATAAGGAGGGTTAATTACTGCCTTACTGAATAGGCCCACATGCTCCGTATAAACACACCCTTACAAATTGATTTTCTGAGTTTGACGTTCAACACTTAACAACTGAAACATACTTTAAACAATTTCCTCTTATTGACAAAACGCTTGGGGAAACCAAGGTTTAAATACTCCAATCCCAAGATCCCAATGTTTGGCAAAATTAGACAGCGAGGCCAATGATTTGTAAAATCCCACATCGACTGCTTTTGGTCAATACTATAAATTCTTGTTAGTGAGCAACCTCATTTCAAGGCAAATGAGGAGATGGTTCAGCGAGCAAATGCTCGCCTCTCAGATGGCCAGCCCGGTTCGGTTCCCAGCCGACTCTATAGACGGATTTTAAAAATCATACGCTCCCCGGCTATCACGCTAACACCTGTGGTAGTCGTTTCACTCAATTTCGAAGGGCAAGGCTAGCCACCTATCCAGCCTAAGGGCAAAGAGAGCTCATAGAACCACTTTGTGGTTATAACACGTCACTGGCCTATAAGAGAAAGAAGAAGAAACGTTGACAAAAATTTTATCGCAGTTCAGAATTTCCGTGATGCAATGCTTGTACACTTTGTCGATGATAAGGGTGCAGCAGTTCTCCAGTTACAGCATTTATTGCATTTTCAAGATTTTGAACATTTTCATTACGCGGGCAAATGGGTCTAGGAGGAGCAGCAGTACCAGTCATGCGAAGTCTTCTAAATGATGTACTGAATATGGGAATATAGTAACAGAACACATTTACATAAACAAACTATTTTTGACAGGAGATTATTTAAAATTACAGTTACTAAATTTTGTTTTGCTACATCATGACTACTAAGATTTTTCAACTTAAACATTTTAAAAGCGCTATAATTTCTGAACAAAGAGAGATAGGACATACGTTTATATGAACATTTCTTCATGAAATTAAATCTGCTTTTCATTGCACAAGTTTGTAAAGAGGCTAATGAATCACCCTGTATAGAACAATTTCGACAAAGGGTAGTATCAGCATACATAAATAAAACAAGTAGAGACACTCACGTCGGTTCCTTTGTTGATGTCTAAATACCGATTTGAATGACCTTGAATGGCTCCTACAAGAGTACTTTCTGATATTACCGACAGATGGTGCCACTACTTTACCACATCAAGGTTGGGATATAGTCTCTGTATAATATTAAAATTATCTTAATACTAATATGCAGCAATTCTAGCTTGGGATAAGGTCACTAAATCACGTTAGGTACCGTGATTTACTGACTTAGGTTGGGACTTGTTTTGCCAACTGGTGGTCAAGCTTAGAAATACCCCTGAGTCGCTGTCCACGACACTCTTGACAGATTTCCACATTTGGCATCAGTGTCTCTACTTGTTTGATTTATGTATGCTGGTAGTTATCTTCAGTGGGTAAGTAACAAGCAGTGAATAGTAGAAGTTTATCTTCAAAACTGTAGGCTATGGTTAAACAGCAAATATAAAAACTGAAAGTGACTCAGGACAAATGTTAAAGATTCAAGTAGGATTTTATTAAATTGCAAGTAGCTTCATGGAAAATCCTCAAAGAACCTTGATGTTTATACATAAATAACAACGAATAACGATGAAGTGATGGCGCCAACATGTGCTCACTGTAAACAGAAGTTATCAAAATATGAAGATATTATCAATTGTACAACTTCAAAATGTGGTAACAGGTATCACATAGAATGTGTAGGTTTGTGTCCAGCCAAATACACAGACCTAAGCTCATCTGGGCAGTTAAACAACTGGAATTGCCCTAAATGTGAAAACATAACCTCCAAAAAAACTTGCAACTATTGCAAATCAGACATCCCGGATGAAAACCCGTGCATGTTGTGCTCAAATTGCTCGAATACCTACCACCCAAGTTGTGGAAGCAGGAAAACCTCAATTGTGGGAGGTGAAATTATATGCAACGATTGCAAGAAAAATAGTGCTACATCGGCAGCAAAACCCGCTCGTCCAGATGACACACCACAGACGAGGGATACTTCAGATCACAGTGAACCGCAAACTGAGGAGTCACTCCAAGGTACGATCACAGATCTGAAAAAGGAAATTGAAGATCTGACTCAAAAGAGATCTTCACTAAAACGGGAAGTTTCTCAGCTGGAACTTGACAAGTCCAGCCTTGCCTCTCTATTGACAAATATGATCAGAACAGAGATGGAAAGCATGAAACTGCAACTAATGTCAAACTGGGAACAGCTCCGCAGAGAAATTATAGAGCAGATCCCAAAGACCGACAAAACATCCAAAGCACAGCCAATGCAGATCAATTCTGCCAGTATCCAGACGAAACAGCAGCAAAATAATACCAAATCTGTAATTGCGCAAGGCACCTACAAGCAGGCACTGCAGGTAAATAAGAAACAAGCTAATACATCATCGGAAAGAACATCGCTGCAAAAATCCAATATTGTAGCATCGCCACCTTCGCAGACACCTAAACCAGATAATTTAAAAATTCTGGAAGCAGTCCAAAAACATAAAATGAAAGAAATAATAGAACTAGCTAACACGAACATCTCGCAAACCAATGAAAACGATGATGGCTTTACCACAATCAAGAAACGATCATCAAGGAAAAAGACCTCAACACAAAGTGTGTATGGTGTTGCGGAAAATACTACGCTCAAGGGCATCAATAAGAGGGCTTGGGTACTTGTCAGACGGGTTCACCCGGAAGTCAGCGAAAGCCACCTTGTCGAGCACATAGCAAAATTAATAAAATCTAAGGATATAACCTGCAGCAGGGTTGACAGTAAATCACCTGCAGGAAGTTTTAAAGTGGGTGTGGATTTCAGCCACAAGGATGTCCTTATGGACCCACAAAATTGGCCAAAAAACATAGTAGTGAGCCGATATATTTTTTGGTTGGAAAAACAAAATGATAACCCGAAATAAAACTGAAGTCAAAGACGATCTCCAAACCACTAAAGCAACGGAAACCGATCGTAAGACTGCTACTAACATAATAAAAATTATGCATCTCAACATTCAGTCAATTACCAACAAGTGTCATGCACTGTACAAACTGTTAATGGAGGAGCGCATTGACATTGCTTGTGTTAGCGAACACTGGCTAACAGACCAAACGGCAGGATTGTATGCGATTCCAACTTTTGAAGTCGCTAGCATCTTCTGCAGGCGGGAAAATGGTTACGGAGGAGTGTGCATTTACACGAAGAGTCATCTTGAAGCAGTGGAGCTCATTCATATAAAATCCATGTCGGTGGAAAAAAACTGCGAGGTAGTGGGCGTCCACCTTGCTAAACATAGAACCGTGGTGCTTGCAATCTATCGCCCACCAAATGGAAACATAGACGTTTTCTTGTCCACACTGGAGGACGTACTGACTTGGCTTGGCGATAATGTTGAGGTAGATACTCAAACAGTCATCACAGGAGATTTCAATATCGAATTCCGAGAATACTCATCTTCAAGATCTGAAGTTGTCAAGGTTATGAACAATTTTGGATTAGTGCAGACAATACACCATCCAACCAGAATAAGATACCACACCCAGAGTTGTATTGACAACATTTTTGTTAATACCGACAGGGCAATGAATGCGCAAGTACTAAACTACACCATTAGTGACCACTACCCACAATGCATATCGCTTGAATCCAATTCAATTAATAAGGCCACGCACCGACGGATTTACTCCTCGAAAAATCTCGACCGATTTGCGGAGGTCCTCAGCGAAGTCGAATGGAGAACCATACACAGCCTTGATCCTGAAATGATGTGTAAGAACCTGCTAAAAGTAATGGGTTGGGCAGTCGACGAGTGCTTTCCACGTAAGATATACAAACCTCAAGGAACTCGGCCAACATTCTCAAGCCATCTACGTGAAATGAAAGAGAACCTGAAATTCCTTTGCCGACTACAGGCAGATAATGGTACAGAGGACATGCAGAGAATGCTAGACACTGTTAAACGCAACTACGTGCAAGCAGCCGAAGAAGAGAGAAGAAGGAATAATCTGAAAAGAATAGCTGAGGCAGACAACAAAGCAAAGGTCATCTGGGACATCATTAATAAAGAAACTGGAAGAACAAACAAATGCAAACAAGGAACAATGCCAACCTGCGAAGAATTTAATAACTTCTTTGCCAACACAGGATCTAGGATTGTAAACCAACTTGACAAGGCCAATCACACCCTAAAGGCAAGCCACATAGCTGTGAAGTCTACAGTGCTCAACAACTTTAAAAATACCACGGAAGAAGAAATCACCGACATAATAAAAGGACTAAAAAATAAAACGGCAACTGATGTATATGACATGAATGTGCGCGTTATCAAACGGGTCGACCAGATATTGGCACCAACATTGTCAGAGCTCTTCAATCTGTGCCTACATGTGGGAAAGTTTCCAGATCAGTTAAAAATCGCAAAAGTACACCCCATCTACAAGAAAGGCGATAAAGGAAGCTGTGCGAATTACAGACCTATATCGGTGCTGCCTGCCTTGTCAAAGATCCTGGAAGTAATTCTTCACAAGAGAATAAGTGAGTACTTTATCCAATATAACTATTTTACTGACAGTCAATTTGGCTTCCTAAACGGCAGAAATACAAAGAAAGCACTGGATTCACTGTATACATTTGTCTGCTCAGAGATAAATGACAAGAAAAAAACGGCATCCTTCATGTGCGATCTGAGCAAAGCTTTCGACTCCATGTCGCACGACATATTCCTACAAAAGTTAAGCAATTATGGAATAACTGGGAAAGCATACAATATAGTAGAAAATTATCTCCAGAACAGAAGACAACTTACCGTGGTGGATGGCCACCGAAGCAGAACGTGTTCAGTCATGAGGGGGGTCCCTCAAGGATCAATATTAGGCCCACTGTTCTTTTTAATATATATGAACGACCTTCCGAGCTACATACCGGCGCATGTTGCCATGTTTGCAGATGATACAACACTAACCACTAGTGGAGAAACCACAAATGACTTGAACGTAAACATGGCAAATGCTATCGAGGCAGCGGATGGTTGGTTCGTCAGCAACGAACTATTGCTAAATAAAGAAAAGACAAGTCGGATAAACTACACCACGGATAGGTGGCTGGATGCTGATAAACCAGTTAGACTCCTCGGTGTGACGGTGGACTCGCGGCTCTCTTGGAAAGCGCAGGTGGAGGACCTCAGCCTTGCATTGTCAAGGGTCAACTTCGCCATCAAACGAATTCGTCAGACCTCAAGTGAAGCTGCGGCTAAAACTGCATACTACTCGCTCTTCCATTCCAGACTTGCCTATGCAATAGAAATATGGGGTCACACAACTCATATTCAGAAAATATTAATTGAGCAGAAGAGGGCTTTGCGTAGTATAGCAAACGTAAGTAGGCGAACATCCTGCAGACCCCTCTTCTCCAAGTACGGTATCCTGACAGTTGTGTCGATGTACATCTTTAAGACGCTCACGGACATCCACATTGAACGTCGCCACGGTCTAGCAACAAGAGGAAGTAAACATGATTACTTCACGAGAGGACACGATCTGCTGGAAGGACCCAACAACAGAATGATAACTACCGACTACTTAAGTCGTGGAGTCAGCTGGTACAATAGGTGCCCCAAGGAGTGGAAGGACGATGGGTTCACAACGAAACTGAAATCCTTCATGAAGCAACACGTTTTCTACAACGTCGATGAGTTTATTATGTGTATCCAAACATATTAATGTTATTTTGTTGACGAATACTGTACAGTACAATAAACTTATTATTATTATTATTATTATTAAGAAAACAAAAAATGCATCCAACATCCCAGATAGTATCTATATATACAGTATGTCCCCGGATTGAGTTTACAATAGGTATGATTGACCAAAAATTATCGAATTGGAATTTCATATTTTGGGATTCCGCCCTGCTTGGTGTGAAACGAATTTTAAGAATATTTTCAGTTTTTGAAAAACAAGTAGGCCTTTGACAGGGAAGCGAAAACTATTTTATTTTCAGGTAAACCATTTTTGTTTATGATACGGCAAAATTTAATTAAGAAAAGTTGTTGATAATGATAAATTATGCCCCTATACCAAATTTCAGAAAGATCTGTCGACATAAAAAACTGTTATTTTTTAGAAAATTGTATTTTATTGTCAGGTAAACTACCCTTTTTGTTAATGATACGGAAAAATTATATTTAGAAAAGTTGTTTATAATAATAAATAATGGCCCTATAATAAATTTCAGAAAGCTCTGTCGACTTAGATTAAACCGCCATTTTTAATAAATGCAATTTGTTTAATCTAAAAAATAACGGTTTAATCTAAGTCGGAAGATCTTTCTGAAATTTTGTATAGTATCATAATTTCTTATTGTAAACAACTTTTCTTAATACAATTTTGCCGTATCATGAATAAAAAGGGTAGTTTACCTGACAATAAAATAAAATTTTCAAAAAAATAAGTTTTTTATAAGTTGACAGATCTTTCTAAAATTTGGCATAGGGCGGGCCATAATTTATCATTATCAACAACTTTTCTTAATTAAATTTTGCCGTATCATAAACAAAACGGGTAGTTTACCTGAAAATAAAATAGTTTTCGCTTCCCTGTCAAGGCCTACTTGACTTTAAAAAATCGAAGGTAAACTAAAAATAAGTTTCACGCCAAGCAGGGCGGAATCCCAAAATATGAAATTCCAATTCGAAAATTTTTGGTCAATCATACCTATTGTAAACTCAATCCGGGGACATACTGTATATATATTTGGCAATACATTCTTCGTAGAATTGATGCCGCTCCTTGGAGCCCTTCTGACTTTATTAGTGGGGTGGTTCGTCACTCCTCTCCACTCCTCCTCCTCCTCGGTCCAATTACCCTCGAGAGGGTTTGGTGACACCGTTGTAATTGAAATTATAGGGAATCGATAGTGATTCTCCAGTTGTCCCTGTCCTGAGCTAGTTGGATGGCATCGTGCAACCCTGTGTGTAGCAGATCTTCAACTCGCTTAGTCCAACGAGTTGGCGATCTGCCTCTTGGCCTCTTGCCTTCTACCTTGCCTTCAATCATAAGTTTTTCGATTGTTCCTGTTCTCCTGGAAATATGACCGAGATACTGAAGGTAAGAGCGATTGATCATTCTTAGCAACCGGGTGGTGATATGTAATTCGTCCAATATCGATGTATTCGTTCTATGTTCCGTCCACGATACTCTGAGGACACGGCGGTATACCCACATTTCGAAGGCTTCAATACAGGATTTGTCTGACTTCTTCAGTGACCACGTTTCTGATGAGTACGTGGCTATGGGGAATATGAGCGTTTGTACTAGTCTAAGTTTTGTGTTCTTAGTGATGGCGGTGTCCTTCCAAATTTTGGTAAGTTTAGTGGTTGCCGAGCGCGCGATGTTTATTCTGCGTCGTACTTCACTTTCACTTCCTCCGCCATTCGTTAATGAAGCGCCTAAATATATATATTTATCAACCACTTCAAAGCCAGCAACGTTCTGCAAGTGGGGAGAGTTGTTGCCTCTCCACTAGTATCTATATAAACACGATAATTTAGAAAGCACAACACTACATCAAAACTGATATACTGCTCTATCTAATCTAATGACCTTTCATGTTTTATTTTTTGTACTGTTGGTAACCTCATTTTACCTTGCGGTGTAGATGCTGGTGCTTTATATGCTTGCGTGTGGCAACCTTTATCAAAACGCGTATTGGTCTTGTTTATACTGCATTTCTCGTCAGAGTACAATATTTATCGGTTTTCCTTTTATATTTTTAGGAAAATTATATATATTATCTGCTATGTGTTATATTGATGAGCTTATTTCAGAACATTTTCACTTTACATTATATCTATGTGTATATTTTGATTTATTGGTCACATTATAAGACTTATAAGACATATTTCATTTTTAACTGTATTAAATATTTTTACAAAATGTCATTTTTATAGGAATATGTTAATACCGAAATACCGGTATTTTTTAGATCAATACCGGTTTTCAATACCGGACAAAATTAGTCCGGGATCCCGGAATCCCGGTATTGTAAGCACTATTTACAACATTGTGATAAAGGTAAGAAATAATAGTTTGTATATGAAAGCACTGAAGTTTAGCTTTTTATCACGAATGTGAATTTAGTTATCGAGGCCCGTAGGGCCCAGGCAAACAAACCACATGAGGGATAAAAAGGAAATTCAGTGCCGAAGAGTATGTTTTTTTTAAATCGAGAAATCGCGAAATTACAACACTTTAACCAACTTTTGTAGGTTATGTTAACGTCGGCTGACGTTTACCTATCGCCCTGCCGCCTACAAAAAGTTGTAAAACAATAGATTACTTCATTGCCAATTTCTCGTATTTTAATGACGATTTCGAGGTAGTACATACTTCACTGCCGATTTCAAAAAAATTTATTATTTTTATTTTCTAATAGCGTCACTATAAACTGTTTGTCCATTAACCAAACATGTGTTTATATAAAAAGCAATTATTATTATGAGTCAGTATCTAACTCACAATAATTTATTACTTTAGATTATTCTATCTTTGATCATGGTTGGTAAACATAACTGTGCTGTAGTGGGCTGCTACGATAAATTTTCTACAAAGCATCGATTTCTCAATCCTGAAAAATTCCCGCAACGGTATCAGGAATGGGCAAAACTTTGTGGAAATACTGTACAATGAACCCGAATTCAGTGTATCGATCCTACACAGTTTGTCGTAATGCTGTGTTAAATAATTCCACGTATTTAGATCACCAATTAGAACTTTTTAAATTAGTGTCGCATTAAAAATAAAATTAACAATACCGTAAATAAAATACTAATTTATTTTCTGGGTTTAAATTTCCCACGTTCTCATTTAGTCGCCGCACATCTCGGCAGATGGCACAAAACGATGACAACTTTTATTGAGAAGTTTCCATTCCATCCGATTATATTTTCTATGCAGGCACTCTAGACAGGTTTCAACATTTAGCTTAAATGTCTACTTGTTTGATTTATGTACGCTGATCTACACATCCGCCTTGTTCATGTACTTTGGGTTGCCTATTTTACAAGCAACGAGACCCTTCCCGTATATTACGTATACATACTACCTTTATACAATTATAAATGCAATTATCCAATCTTAATAATTACTTGTGAATGAAAATGACAAAATCAAATTTTTAAGGTCTAATTATTAGTAAACGAAGACACTAATCTAAAAAGTTCAAATTGGCAATCTAAATACAAGTATAATATGTGGAATTATTTAACACCGCAGCCATAATTACTTAATTACACACAAGCTGAACAACTGTCCGTGCGTTTAACATACAAATATAACCGATCATAAACCACAGAATTTCAAAAATCAGCGTTTTTAAGAGATTGAGAAATAACAATGATATGCACATTTAGGTCAAATAACTAACAACGCATGCAAACTTTCACAACTGCTCTAGAAATAAGATATGCTATAGGCTTTGTCAAAATTATATAATTGATTACCTCATATTCAAATGACATGATCAAACTGATAAAAAAGATAATAGATCGGTAGGAAACTACAATTCAACTTATCTCTGTTTCGAGTAAAACAGTCAAGCTACAAAGATCACAGAATCTGTATCTAAGCTATAGGCGGAATTAAATTAAGAACACGGAAAACCAATAACTACTTACTTGAGATCTCCTTCAGATACTGAGTCTGGAAATGTGGGGGCATTTATAACCTTGACTTCATCTAAAAGAGCCCCAGAAGTTCTAAAATATCTAATTTGTTGTGGTAACGACGCAGCACCATTATATCTGGAAAATATGGTAGTGTGAGGTTATCTATAAACATTTCGTTAACGAAGCACTTACCTAGTTAATACTAAATTGCTAGCTTGTATGCAAGCCCTTCGTAAAGTTTTGGCGCTGTGATGGTAGGCCCTCTGACTAACTGGAGCCTGAAATAAAAGGATGCCCAATGATCCCTCCTGTTACATAACTGTCAATCCCGCCGGATTGGCCGATTTCTAATTATATTCTACGCGAAATTTGCTTCCAACTGCAGTGTACACAGTTACATAATGGAACAATTACACCAGTGGTGCAGAAAGTAAAAAAGTCGCGAAACTGGTTTCGGCCTTAACTGACACTTACCTCGGATACGGCCTTTTCCAAATAATTTTTTACTAGTCTGAGTACGGGCCGCGGTAAATTGCGCGAGGCCACAGATAGCATACCGGCCATAACTTTAAAAAAAAGTAGGGTCTAAAAGCACCGCATGAGAAATTGCAGAAATTGACTGGAGATCCCACAATTAGGTGCTGCCACGGTGTAGCGGTTCTTGGAAATAACTAAACTGTCAAAAGTCTAGCGAATTTCTCGCGAATGGTCTGTAAGGTTAAACGTCATATCCTTGGTAGCTTTCATTACCTACTATGTATAGAAAATGACGATTCCAGGTCTCGGCTTAGTGCGGTTCTCGGAACCACTGTCTGAACTAAGAATTAGAAAGTTAGTGACGTACATTTGCTGGACAACACGAAATAATGTCGTCTCTTTTCACCACATTGCGGTTCTACCGCCGGTGAGCTTACGTTTCTGTTCTTGTCGTTGTACAACTACAATGTAAACAAAGATAAAAGGTGCAATGGTTGTGTTCGCGTATATAAAGCTCTAAGCCGAGAACTGGAATTCTAGTTGGCATTTTCTATATAATAATATAAAACGCGAATTACGACCAGAATAGCCAAGTCAAATGAGGTGTTCTGATTATACGGGATGGATGCTACGCCCCCAACGCTATAAAACAGGGTGCCACAGTTGGTGTACCCGTTGGTGGTTCAACATTACAGTACACAGAGAGGGGGGGGGGGGGGGTAGCTACGTAAATACTAAGTTAGACTCCTTAAAACTTGAGATAGGGGAAAATGATAATTCGTAATTTTTCTTGAACGAAACGTGTGTGTCGACAGCTTCCTTTACAACGAACCTACGTTTACCGTTAATTGGTACACTATTTCATCTACCCTTACAAAGGAAGGACACGCAATAAAACAGGAAGGATTCTTAGTAGTGATCTATTAGTTACTTTTGAACAACTTCATATATATAAAAACATTAATAAAATCAATTTTGAAGCCTAGAGGATGCCATCGTAATTTTTACAAGCCATTAACTTAAACTACCCAACACAAGTCGGGGTGTTTGATTGTGGGACTAAGTGGTAACACAAAAGCTTAGAGAATGCGACAGGGGGCGCATTAATTAGCGGGCTGGACAGTACTAACGCTAAATTCTCGGGGCGGTATTAACACTTCAAAATGAAGCACATATCCGCGAACAGTACAGCATATAGGTATCGTGTGTTTAAAAAAAACTTATTCGCAGTGTGCCATGATCAAATTAGAATTTGCCATAAGTTGATACATACCCATTAAAGCAAACGAACTACCATAAGTCAGAGAGAACTAAATTACATCTTGATCTTGAACTAATTTAACAAAAAATATACAAAACACTTAATAAAAACAAATTTTAATGACTGTTATAATTTATACACTCGTTGTTGTGTAAGTACCATCTTATTTTCCGTTTTGCTTGATGCAAGTAAACTTAATGCAGTGTAAACTTTTGCCTGTCACAGTGACAGATGTTTTCATAAATAAAATGCAATCTGACGTTCACCTACAGACTTAGTTAAGACATGACTAGATTTTTTATCTTTCTTTCCAAAGCCTGCCCTAAATGAGTTTTTTTGGAATACACGATAGATACAATATTGGTTAAAATACTTGTACAGGTAGAGAGAGTCCGTTCGCTAGTCGCAGGGGTTGTTGTTACAGGGCGGCATCGACACAGGCCGTTACAGGGATGAAACGTAATGGGAGGGGTCCTGTGTCTGATACCCAAGAAAATCGTAATTCGAGCGGCCAGGATCGGGTATAATAATTGCAGTGGAACAACTGCGCCGCAAGGATGGAGGGTGTGAGGACAAGTAAATATTGCTAAAATTTGCCTGGGGCATAATGGAAGATTTTCTCAATACGCATCGGCACTTGACCATGATAAGAAAACTTCAAACAACGTAGTAGCTCTTGAGCCGTGTATACGAAAATTCGCATCTCAACGAACCGATTTGTAACAGGCACAATGCTTGTAAAAAGGCGATCCGCTAACAGCTGCAATTTCATCTCGGAGCGAGGGCGTAACAACAAGAAAAAACTCAGAGGAGGTATGCGAAAACGAGATCATCGAGGCATACGAATTTCCACTATAAACGAACCTACTCCTGTGAATAATTGGGTGGGCGTACAGAGTCGTACTGGGCTAAAATATCGGGAACTAACTAATTGCCGCGAGCGGCGTTAAGAATATAAATACATCTAACAAGCTCCGAAAGCATTATACAAAAAAATATTTTGCTATAGTTTTGCTTAAAGAGAACACTTCTAATATTGTGTAAGACAACAATCAATCAGATTGACACTTTGCTATATAATAACAACTCATGAGCAGTCAAGCTGCGCAAATAACCGCCATTTTTGTGCCCACTGACAATAAATTCGTGGATAAGTTGTCGCGATAAGATTGAAAAACTCAACAGCTTGGTGAGCTAAAAGATTGAGGTTAGATGGTTTCAAAATGCCAGGGTGTACCTGTGCATCTTCGAATTGCACTAACCATTCTATACGTGAATTTCATTTATTTGGATTTCCCGCTGACCAAAAAAAAGAGACATTTCGGTTCAAAAGCGGTAATTTACTAGTACATTACAACGTTTAAATTTACCGCCATAGTGGAAATACATGGAATGACCTATATTTCTAAGCTTGCTATATTTACCAATCTCGATGTGCAGTTATCGCTTCATATTGTGAGCTTATTAAGTAACACATCTGACAATTCATATACTAATTGTTAAAATGTGACACTCACAGTTTGATGTTACTGGTCTATGACTAGTCTTGTAATGGTTTTTCTGTTCAACCCCTTCGTTAAGCACTAAACTGTAGGTAATGGTTCTTCTGTTCAATCCCTAAATTGAGCACCAAAGTGAATCGGTTTTGATTTGGCCCCACGTTGGGCGACAAACTGTTTGTTCACCCCTCACCTAGTTACATTAAATTTGAACAAAGCGCTTCGTACGTCTCAATATTTTATTAATTATTTACTTTTTTAACCCTTAGCTAGCTCAGCGAACATGAAGCTCTCTTAATCTCTCAATTAGTGGCTTGTGAAAGATCACTGTATGTTAAACAGGAATTAACTTCTTCCTTATAGTGTTCCCTCGAACTGAAAATGACTATAAAACAATACACAACAAAAGCCAATTTGTTTACCTCATCCACTGACTTCAAAACACTAATAAAACATATAGAAAACACAAAGAACACAAATCAAATCAACAAAAACACAAATTACATCAAAGGAACTCAAATAAAAACTAGAATTAGTTGCTAATAAAATCTACGTACAAGATAGACGATTCTACTTGCAACACATACTTACATTAAATCTAATAAAGAAATGGTGTTAAAATAGTTATCTATAAAACGCGAATGAAAAAAATGTCTAACAAAAACGCAATGTCAAACGTGAGTGAAGTTGATACTTATCTGAAGCCGACCCTGTTGAAATTCAAGTGCAAGCTACACACATTATTCGCAGATGAAAAACATTTCTTTGTGGTTGTTGCGTTGACCCGAAAACACTTTACCTGGAACTCTTATCGTGCCATTGAAAACGGCACGTCTTCGATTTCATCATTGCTCTGGACAGTGCAACGCATAATTCGTAAACACCCGAATGCTAGCTTTAAGCAACGCTTGTCCGAATGACGTCACAATTCGTGACCAAGTAAATACCCCATTTGTTGGTGGCGTAAATTAATATCTTCAAGTGAATGCTTTAGATGTGCCTTGGAATATAGCAAAAATGGTGTAATTACGGTGTAGTACACGTCGAATAATGCGTTCACTTCAAATGTAAACGCTAAATAAGACGTCTGCCAAATAAACTTAGTATTTGACCATCGCAACTGGAGGTGGGCACGTTCGCACTTAAGCAAAATTCTGCAGCCTGCAGGTGCAGGTCCGTCCATAAATTAAAAAAAAGAAATATGTTACTGACTCTCTCATTCCTTTTAGGAAACAATTTGTAGCGTCACCTGTAGTTGCTGCACATCAATCAGACACCAATCGCATTTTAATATTGTATAGGTCTCTGTAAAATTGTTGCTGAACTAAATGTGGGTAATTTGAAATTCTATATTATTTCAAATATTGGATGCAATTTTTTTATTTTAAAATGTTAGTGTTACTTACGTGTTAGTTTAACAAAACGCGCGTTTGTTACAACAAAATGCAGTTACACTACAAGTTTAAAATAGTTTCAAACTACTTAGGTTAATTATGCAGAATTCAATGATAAGTGTTGATACCTACTTAACACTGTTAATTGGCAATGTTATACTCACCTACATCATTGTTGCAATAGAAAAAAACTTACACAAAGTTATAAAATGTAAAAATGGATGGATAAAATTCCTCTTTATTCGCTTGTGCCATACATATAGGCCGTTCAGCAAACACAAGCATTTACATTTTTTTAAGTTGGCATATGCATACAATTTTTGTACTAGGGATTATGTATTTTGTTTTGAAAATGTTTCCACACCTGCATAAAGACGCGTTTAAATTTAAAAATCTGGTGTGATACACGCACACAACTTCCTTTTACAGTGGTCTTCTAATTGGCCAAAAATTTGATTTTAAATTTTTAAGCATTTGTCAAGAATTTTAAAACATTACAAATTCTACAAAAACGGTGCAAAATAGAGCGTTAAGAAAAGAGACAAATTTTCTCTAGAATTTCAAGCTGAATTCAAAAATGTAATAATATACCGGGTGTTCCATTTAAAATTGGAGTTAATAAAAAAAATAGAAAAAAAACAAAAGAAACCCATTTTAGAAGTATTCAACTGGAAAATCGCCTATCTCACATCAATCCACATTAAAAATGTAATAAAAATGAGAAGTTTGAAAAAAATCGTTAGAGCCGTTTTTGAAAAAATCGAAAAAAAACTGAAAAATCACAAGAGTAAACACCTACTTCCGGTTATGCGATTTTCTTCAAAAGCTTGCTGTCGCATCTACATAGTACACAAAACTTATATATGAAGTTTCAACCCCATACCTCTTTTCGTTTTTGAGATATTCTGTTCACAGACACACAGACAGACCAATTTAAAAAAAATTTTTTTTTTGTTCAGGGGACGTGAAGATCTGTTGAAAACTCAATTTCGAATTTTTGGGGTGAATCCAATACTTTCTTTATTGTAAAAGGAAGTAAAAATGACAATATTTCTCATTATTTCAGTGTCAAAGTAGATATTTTTCTGGAAGTTCTCGCCTACACTTTTATCAAAAGCAAGAAAAATAGATACTAATAAACGGTACATCAATAGTATACAACAGATTATTTGTCTAATATCCTTAAATTTATAATATTTATGACACATGTTAATTAAATGTCACAACCTTAACCTATTTGTTTTAGTAACTTTTTCCAAAGACAAGAACAGACTTTTTCTAAGTATACTCCTAGACAAATATCGAGTTTGGAAGTACACTTATGAAATTTTGGAATTCAAAGGCCACTTTGTGTTTTTATGTTTATTGACCGTACTATAACTATTAACAAGATTGAACAGTACCCTATAACTTAACTACCAATTTTACAACACAATCGTTGCTCTTATCAATCTGATTTACCTGCTTACCAATGGCAAAACTTATGATTTTATTGGTAGATGAACTTTGATATGTTTTTATTCGCAATCACATTGTAATGTGTCAATTTCATGACATGACAACAGCTGGGAACTAGATGATTACTTGAAACTAGCCAGGAAATTATTACATACCCCGAAAAATATTACATACCTGAAGAGTGGGGTGTTTCCATGGTAACAAAACATTGGGTGGGTTGTTTTCATGGTAACAAAAATATTAGCTACATCAAGATATCTATTATTCAGAATTCAATTGTAGTTATTTTTAAAATTAGATGATTGCAAATAAAATAGTATACATACCACGGTGGAAAGTTTCATCCCTGTCTCGAGATAAAGTTAACCTCGACGCTACGCGTCTCGGTAAACTACCTAATCTCTCGACAGTAATGAAACACTTCCCACCTCGGTATGTAATATACTATTACTGCAGGAGAAAATACAAATCGCCTTATAGTTAACGTGTAAATTACTTGTTAGTCGAACTACCATCAGCAATTAAAAGTGAATTTGGTTGAGATTAGTAAAATTTGCCTAAGATTAGTAAAATTTGCCTAAGAGCATGGCGTTTCCCTGAAAATGCATATTTGACAGCTATGGCCGCAGGTGGAATTTATAAAAGGATTTTGCAGCTAGTAGAACATTGGCCAATTGATAAAAATAAATCCGGAAGGTATTAATTTACAATATATTATTTGTACAATAGATATTATCGTAATTTTCGAACTATTTATATACATAACCTCATTTTTGTATAACCGGTTTTAACCTTAAATTTACTAGTATTTCTGGAAAGATATTCTTGAAATCCAAATTAGGACAATAATATAATCCTTCTCACGCCTTTTGGATAATTTTATTTTATGCATTTATTTTACTGTATCGGTATTGTTGCAGGGATTTGGGACAGTACCTGCGAGACTACATTAATCAAGCTCATAAAGAAGGGAAGTTTACTGGAAATGAACAATATTGGGACCGCCAATACTTAGCCCTGCAACGATTAATAAAGAACGAACACAAAACAAAACACGGCAGAGGCTTAGCATCGTCTGCTACTGGCTTAACAGCCGAACAGTGCAATACCGTACTTAGTAAGGAGTTTTTACAAGTACTTGAAAAAGAAAACGCTTCTGTCTTTAGACAGATATTTTCCGGAAAACCGAAAGACAAAAATGTTTCGAATCTCTAGGTATCTTAATAAACAGAGCATACGACGATTATGCACACAGGTAGCATGTGATTTAGAAGATAGCATACCTCACATGCCAGTTATGGCCCAGGAAGTGTTAGAGTACCTCAAACCACAACCCCAGCAAGTTATTTTAGACATGACATTTGGAGCAGGAGGGCACAGCAGAAAAATCCTTGAAAGTGCAAATGTTAAGCTGTTGGCTTTAGATAGAGACCCAACAGCTCACACTTATATTTCACAATTAGCAGAAGAATATCCAAATCAAGTAATACCGCTATTGGGCCGTTTTTCTGACCTGCCGGACTTACTTAAATCCTGCAACATCCGCCAAAATTCCATAGATGGAATTTTGTTTGACTTTGGTTGCTCATCTATGCAGTTTGACGTAGGAGAACGGGGCTTTTCTGTGTCAAAAGATGGCCCTTTGGACATGCGAATGGATGGCAACCGGTTCCCTGATAGTCCAACAGCTGCAGATGTGCTGGCCGCAGCCAGCGAGGAGGACCTTTACAGGATCATTAAAGTTTATGGTGAAGAGAAACAGGCAAAGAAAATTGCACGAGCCATAATTGAAGCTCGTTATTTGTTTAAGCAGTTGCACTCAACTCAAGAACTGGCCGATTTAGTGGACTCTGTGTGCGGCGATCAAATTCGTTTGGATAAATTGCAGCGGCGGGCACATAACGCCACTAAGACTTTTCAGGCTTTAAGGATTTTTGTTAATAATGAGCTGAATGAAATTAATTACGGACTGATTTTGGCACAGAAGTATTTAAAATTGGGGGGCAGACTCGTCGCAATTACTTTCCATTCGTTGGAGGACACCATTGTGAAACGGCATTTGCTTGGAAATGTCGTGCAAAATATGGCAAATGCCTTGCCACTGAAATATAGCAGCCATACGTTCAACATTGATAGGGATATCATTAACGAAGTACTAGAATCTAACTGGCGTTGCTTACATAAGCATGTGATTGTACCAAGACTAGAAGAAGTTGAAAACAATCCCAGAAGCAGGAGTGCTAAACTAAGAGCTGCTGTGAGGGTGCGATGATGTAGTTTGTTGTTACACAATATGTTGTTTAAATAAAACTAATTTATATTTTCTTTTATTTTTAATAATTATAAAAACAATAAAAAATCTGTATATAAAAAACCATTAAACATACACAACATCTATTATGATAAAAGAAATTTAGTTAGATTAAAACAGACCTTCAATCTCTCCGGTTTCAGTGTTCAAGTCAATGTCGTAGATCGATGGTCTGGTTGGAAGCCCAGGCATCTTTGCAATCTGAAACGGTAAATAATTATGATGTATAAACCGCTTCAAAGTTTTCATAATTGTTAATATTTTAATCCCAAAGTTAAATCAGTGCACCTGGCAAGATTATAAAACCATCATGACCTTTACAGCGATTTTGGAGAATCGATCATTCTTACGAGTCAACCCTCTTCAGAACGGGCCCTTGAAACCATGCAAAAATGGAAGTCTGATACTACCTCTACCTTACATTTTATTGGAGCAACATTGCCCCTCTACCCATGTCCACATTAATTAAATATGTTATACCACGTTTGTCTAGTAGGTAATTATCTGACTATACCACAAAAAAATAGGTAGCTACCCTACCAATGACAAAGACTCAGTTTCCTTCAAAGTACTTGCCTTGCAGAGCCGCAGCCTTAATCTCGAGCTTTCCTCACTTCAAGCAAATTTTCCTTGGCTAGCTCGCTCCACATCCTCAAATATCTACTCTTTCAAGGGTTGCATGGAGGCTGACAGACTTGAGTAACAAAATGTTTAGTTAGAAATCCTGCAGAAGATGAGATAAATGGACTGGAGAGCTGTCTTAGTGAAGCTTCCAGCCACCACTTTCCTCTAAGCTGCCAGGTAGTATTCCTTATTTACCATTTGACCTTGTGGCGTATTTACAGTCAAAAACAGTGAGCCTTGTCTTGGCATTGCTTCAACTTTGACGTACATTGTTTCTCCATTCTTCTGGTTATTTTTACTGAAAAAACTGGGCTTTTTGTCTCGAGATCATATCCATAGACCTATGATTTATCGCCTGCACATAAATGTTCAAGTGTTTGATGTGAAGAATTTTGAAATGTAGCAGACACAGGTTCAAGAGCTCATGCCATTGAGCATCACAGTTAACCGAATATATCCAAGACATTTCCAATACACTCATCCCTCTAATAAACCCTCAAATATCATTACAATGGAAAAACCAGTTGAGGAGATATTGTTATTGGTCAAATACTTTCCAAACTTTGTATTTACAATTAGCTCAAATAAGTAGTACATAGACATTGCAAGGTTTAACTGACTTCTAAATCTATACTATTTTTTCTATTTATTATTTAAAACAGCATGTAGTACTAGTAACGGGTGTTTTTTTTAGAGGCAGAGAACTTAAATTGAAATAAAGCAGAAAAATGTTTTCAATATCCATGAAATTGGCTTTATTTGAAAGATAATTTTTTGACATTACTGTTTGAATATGATTTTGGGCATGTAACCGCAGCGACTGGCGCGTACATGGCGTCATCTGGAGGTCCAATTTTCACACACTTTTCGCAGTAAATCGGGCTGTATTTCATTTCAGCAATAACGCGTCGAATGTTGGCTTCCAAGTGCTCATTTGTTTCCGGTTTATCGGCATAGACATGCGATTTTACATATCCCCAAAGAAAATAATTTAATGGCGTCAAATCGCACAAACGAGGTGGCCAGTTAACAGATCCACGAAACAGATCCATTTCGTGAATCTGTTAACTGGCCACCTCGTTCGTGCAATTTGACGCCATTAGATAATTTTTTTGGGGATATGTAAAGTCGCATGTCTACTCCTATAAACCGGAAACAATTGAGCACTTGGAAGCGAAGAGTGTGTGAAAACTTGACTTCCAGATTACGCCATGTACGCGCCAGCCGTGGCGGTCACATACCCGAAATCATATTCAAACAGTAATGCCAAAAAATTATCTTTCAAATAAAGCCAATTTCATGGATATTAAAAACATTTTTCTGTGTTTTATTCAAATTAAAGTTCTCCGCCTCTAAAAAAAACACCCTTTAAATGTGATTGAATGACAACAGCAGGGAAAACCCGGAAGAGGAAGACCACGCCTTGGCTACATAGAAAGCAGTGAAATACGCTTGAGAAATGAAGAAATTAACCAGCCAAAGAGGAAGATGGAGCGCTGCAAGCCAATCTGCAGATTAAATTGACGAAAGAGAGGTGATTTCACCACTGCATTCGTGGAAAGTTCCATGCATCTCGTCATTTACAGACACCATCAATTTAGAGTAAATGTGATTGAAAGACAATGGCAGGGAAAACCCGGAAGAGGAAGACCACTCCTTGGCTACATAAAAAAGCAGTGAAATACGCTTGCGAAATGAAGAAATTAACCATCGATAGAGGAAGATGGAGCGCTGCAAGCCAATCTGCAGATTAAATTGAACAGAAAGCTGTGATTTCACCACTGCATTCGTGGAAAGTTCCATGCATCGCGTTATTTACAGACACCATCAATTTAGAGTAAATGTGATTGAAAGACAATGGCAGGGAAAACCCGGAAGAGAAAGACCACGCCTTGGCTACATAAAAAAGCAGTGAAATACTCTTGCGAAATGAAGAAATTAACCACCGATAGAAAAAGATGGAGCGCTGCAAGCCAATCTGCAGATTAAATTGACGAAAGTAAGGTGATTTCACCACTGCATTCGTGGAAAGTTCCATGCATCGCGTCATTTACAGACACCATCAATTTAGAGTAAATGTGATTGAAGGACAACGGCAGGGAAAACCCGGAAGAGGAGACCACGCCTTGGCTACATAAAAAAAGCAGTGAAATACGCTTGCGAAATGAAGAAATTAACCAGCGATAGAGGAAGATGGAGCGCTGCAAGCCAATCTGCAGATTAAATTGAACAGAGAGGGGTGATTTCACCACTGTATTCGTGGAAAGTTCAATGCATCACGTTGTTTGCAGACACCATCAACTTATAGTAAATGTGATTGTAGGACAATGGTAGAGAAAACCCGGAAGAGGGAGACCACTCCTTGGCTACATACAAAAAGTAGTGAAATACGCTTGCAAAATGAAGAAATTAACCACCGATAAAGGAAGATGGAGCGCTGCAAGCCAATCTGCAGATTAAATTGAACAGAGAGGGGTGATTTCACCACAGTATTCGGGGAAAGTTTCATGCATCGCGTCATTTACAGACACCATCCATTTAGAGTAAATGTGATTGTAGGACAATGGTAGAGAAAATCCGGAAGAGAGAGACCACTCCTTGGCTACATACAAAAAGCAGTGAAATAGGCTTGCGAAATGAAGAAATTAACCATCGATAGAGGAATATGGAGCGCTGCAAGACAATCTGCAGATTAAATTGAAGAGAGAGAGGTGATTTCGCCACTGCATTTGTGGAAAGTTCCATGCATCACGTCATTTGCAGACACCATCAACTTATAGTAAATGTGATTGAAGGACAACGGCAGAGGAAGAGGGAGACCACTCCTTGGCTACATACAAAAAGCAGTGAAATACGCTTGCGAAATGGAGAAATTAACCATCAATAGAAGAAGATGGAGCGCTGCAGGTCAATCTGCAGATTAAATTGAACAGAGAGGGGTGATTTCACCACTGTATTCGTGGAAAGTTCCATGCATCACGTCGTTCAAGGTTGATAACGTGATCCAGTCAGAGAGTTATGTTGCAGTTCCCGGCCACAAGCTAATATAAGGCAGGTTTACAGTGTGAACAAGTGTTGAGTTAAGTGTTCGCTTCAGGCTGTGTGAAGTTTTTGCTATCATGAAGGAATGCGATCAATGGACAAATAAATGCGTATGCCGATTTTTACGCATCAAATCGCGGGCCGGACTTGCATGCAGTTTACTTTTTGCGTATAAAAGACAGTTATTTTGGTGTCTTTTTAATGATATTTAAATATAAATGTATTTGAGAGGCAGTTATTATGCTATTATTTGACTTATAAATGAGTGTGAAAACAAGCTAATTGTACGTTCATAGTTAACACCGTTGGGTTTAAAAAAGGCCATTTATTCTATCCTTTAATTCTGATTGTCTTTATTGTTTTATGTGCGCACTTCAAGGATCAATATATTTGTGTTACATTGGTGTAAACAAATTGGCTTATCTTGTGAGTCTTATTGAACTTGATTTCAGCAGCACAGTTGTAAGCCATCTTTCTGGTTTTTGCAGATAGTGATGCTTCCTATCTATGAGTTGAGGTAAAAATGGGTTTCATGTGAACTGAGCTAGCTAGGTGAACAATAAAAGCAAATTATTTATAAAAATAGTAAGATGTGCAAGACGTCTCATTTAAACTTTAAGTCCCATGAAGGGAGTATGAAAAGGCAGATTTCAACTCTTCTAATATCTGAGATGGTTGAAAATTACGGTTTGAAATGATATGATCAGTGCCGCTTTCACTGATATCAAGTTCAAACATAAGAATTCAAACATAAAATTTCAAGAATACCTCGCCACAGATGGGTATAATGAATCCGGCACCAGTTGAAATAGTAATATCATCGATTTTCAAAGTGAAGTCTTTAGGGGCTCCCTTAACATTAGCATCTCCAGTGAGTGACAAGGAGGTTTTGGCCATGCATACGGGAAGTTTTCCATAGCCCTAGAAAAAAAATTATATTCTAAAGGCTCTGCCCATGACTACCATGGAAAACCATACCTTAGTTGTGTAATTCTTAATTACTTCTTGTACTTGTGGCGAAAGTTCCACCCGTCCAGCTCCATACATTTCCTTTGCGATTAAATTTATCTTCTCCTCGATGGACAAGTTCACGTCATAAAGCAGCTTGAAGTTAGAAGGTGTGTTGCATGCCGCTATTACAGTATCTGCCAGACCTGCAGCTCCGACTCCTCCTTCAGCCCAGTGGGTGCATATAACTGCCCCAAACGCTCCATTGTCTAAAGCTGTCTGTCTGAGTAAATTAAGTTCTGCATCGGTATCAGTTCTACAATTTAAAATAAATTAGATTTTAGGTGTTACATAAGCAGCAAAGTGCCACATACGAGTGCTTATTAATGGCAACAATCACCGGTACGCCAAACTTCTTTCCATTGTTTATGTGCTGGATTAGGTTTGGCAAACCCTTTCTAAGAAGATCTAAGTTTTCTTGTAGGTATTCATCCTTTAGGGGTGCCCCAGGGGTCACTGCTGGACCACCTCCATGCATCTTTAGAGCTCTGACGGTTGAAACTAATACTACTGCGCTTGGGATGTCTCCAGACGCACGGCATTTGATGTTGAAGAATTTTTCCATGCCTGAAATCAGTTTGTATATTTGTGTAATATTTTAAAGAGAGAAGGCCTACAATATTAAAATGGCAATGAAATCAATACTTACCGATATCAGATCCAAAACCAGCCTCTGTAACAACGTATCCATTCTCTCCAACCAATTTCAAAGCTATTTTGTCTGCCAGATTCGATGAGCATCCGTGAGCGATATTGGCAAATGGTCCAGCGTGTACGAGAACAGGAGTGCCTTCTAAAGTCTGCATTAAAGTGGGTTCAACTGCATCCTTGAGGAGCACCATAAGTGCTCCCGTGACTCCCAAGTCATCAGCTGTTACAGGCTCACCGGACTTATCAAAAGCTACAACCATTTTGCTTAGTCTTTCTTTGAAATCAGTCAGGTTATTTGCTAAGGCAAGGATGGCCATTATTTCGCTAGCTACTGAAATGACGAAGCCAGTTTCGCGAGTTAGCCCCTTTTCTGTCGGTGACTGACCTACAGTGATCTTGCGAAGGTACCTGTCATTCAAGTCCATAACTAAGCAAAATAAATGCAAGATTAGGAACAATAAAGTCAATGAGATTTCTACACTTCTTACCTCTGGTCCAAACAATATTATTAGTGTCAATGTTTAATCTAGCAAACTTCGTTCTTTCTTCTTGTGTCAGTGCGTTGGGGTCGGTTTTGTTAATTCCCAATTTTTGTAGTCTCCTAAGCTGAATACCTGAGAATGTTCGTGTACCCTTAGTGGTAGGGACGAGTCTATCGTAGAGCGCCGTATCAGACTGGGTGGCTTCATGGAATATCCTGGCATCTAGCTGAGCTGCTAGGAGATTATGTGCTGCCGTTACTGCATGAATATCACCCGTTAAGTGCAAATTGAAGTCTTCCATTGGAATTACCTGAGAGTAACCACCACCAGCAGCACCACCTGTATGGGAAATACATTATATTTGGTGGAAACATTTAAGCTGTTGTAACTAAACCTTTTATTCCAAAAGTGGGGCCTTGAGAAGGTTGACGTAAGCAGGCAAATACATTTTTGTTCTTATGGATGCCCAGGGCTTGAACTAAGCCAATGGTGGTTGTACTTTTGCCTTCACCAAGAGGAGTTGGCGTGATTCTACAAATAATTATTGGTATCTTGTGAATCGTAGAGTGGTTGGCATTAACACTAATAGGTACTTACCCTACTACTACAATATATTTTCCATTCTTTTGGAAATTAAGTCGATTTAAAACAGACAAGGACACCTTAGCCTTTTTGTTACCGTACTGGGATATTTCACTAGGATAAAGACCAATTTCTTCAGCCAGTTGACTAACATCTTTGGGTTCTTGCATGCGTGCTATAGCGATGTCACTAAAATATTCACACCATTAAATTATTGTTTTATGTAGAAGTCATCTTTCTACCTTGGTACTGGACTCTTCAGCCGCAGTGGTAAAGGTCTAAGATTCCATTTTGAATCTAATAACCGTTGAGCTGCCTTCTGGGCACTAAGTACAGTGTTTCTCATTAACATAGCTACAGTCATAGGGCCGACTCCACCAGGTACTGGAGTTATGTACGATGCCACCCTGCTTGCTTCTGCAAACGCTACATCACCTACTAGACGTTGTCCAGATTTCTTTGTTGGATCTGTGTATTGCATTGGTAAATGTAGTTAATTCTTCTTCATAATTTTTTATACTAATAAAAACAAGCCTTACCAGGAATGGAATTAATTCCACAATCGATAACCACAGCTCCAGGTTTGACCCAATCTCCTTTGACTAGTTCTGGTTGACCAATACCGACTACTAATATATCAGCTCTTTGGCACTGATAAAAAATAATCATAGTTACAGAAATTAATTTTATATATTAATTGTGAAACATGATAAAATATCAAATTCTTAAACAATATATTATTGCTATAATTAAAATCAACTTAAAGCAAACCACTTATTTTTCATGCTCTCATATTGAGCTCTATCACTGAAAGGTATGAAAACACAAAAACTACCCCTTACCTGTTCCTTCAAATTTCTAGTCTTAGAATGGCACACTGTGACTGTGGCATGATTCCACTTCAACAGTTCAGCTGCAGGAGTTCCAACAATTTTGCTACGGCCCAGGACAACAGCTTCGGCCCCAGCAATCTGCACTCCTGATCTTTTCGCTAGCTCTATACAGCCATTGGGGGTACAAGGTAGGAATGAAGATAAATCTCCAACGGCTACGCGCCCCTCATTGATGGTATTTAATCTAGTGGGAAATTCTCAAATTTAATTAAGAGCGTTTGGGTTAGTGATTAAATCTAATGCTGGTTTATGACAACCAAATAATTATCAAACTTGAGCTATAAATATGAGCTGGGAACTTGTATTTTATGAAGCAATTTGTAGTCCTAAATCATTCTATTAATTCTTTCAGAAGTCCTCAACCTGTGTTTAAATAATTATTTTGTTACTTGTTAAGAAATACAGAGCATACGTAGGTAGTGTTAAGTAGTAAATGCCAGGTGCCTTAAAATAGCCTTGTGTGTTGTTATTATTTAATCAGGCTAATGTAAATGGACTTAACGAAGCTTAACGATTGAGAATTCCTGATCTACTTGGGATGCGTAACGTAATATATACAGTTAGAAAACTAAAAATTCCGCGTATATTTGCGTCTTATTTAATAGACCAAAACAAGTATTTATGTAAATTATTACGCATAAGTTTAGACAAAACACGTTAATTTGATAAATTTAAATACTACAATGTTTACAAAGGTTAATCTGGCATTTACAAACGATTATTACTGTCGTACACATATTCAAAGTCCAAAATATCTAATTTCTTACCCATCAACGTCTTTTTCTGGAGAAACAGTGTCGGTGATAAGATGAGAATCAATTTTCGTGGTAGTGTCAAGGGGCATTTGAACAATAATCCCATGGACGTTTGGGTTCGAATTTAAGTGGTTTAATTTCAGCAGCAGCTGAAAACGTAAAGAGTTATTTATTATTTATACGTACCTACCAATTTTCATCTACATTTAGCAATATTACGTAAAAAACTATTTCTGTATTTAAACATCTGTCACTATATTTTGTTCTATTTCTTCAATAAAATAATGTTTGCGTTATGTTACTTATGATGATATTGAACTTTATCTCCATATCTTAGTAGATCTGTCTACCCATCTGCAATGCATTTTACAAGTTTTTCTTTCTTCGGGTCATTTGTCACTTTTTCTTACAAAGTTATTTGTGTTTCTGTGCCTCTCAGCTTTAGTCCTCGTTTAAATCTTCATCGTTTTTGATTTATTGTTTCCACTCATTATTTAATAAGAATGAACCAAAACATAATTTGAATTTCCAAAACTTAAATCCAATGAATGGATGCATTAATAAAACGTAATCCACGAAAAGGGTTGATGATTTAAATATAATCCATATACCATGTTAATGTGTAAGATGTTATGCTGAAGGGTAAAGTGTTCTATTGAGAGGTGATTATCGTTGTAGAAGAGTCTAAGTACAACACTGTCCTACCTAGGTAGTTATTTTTCTGAAGAAGACTCAGTGATGGTCAGAATTTAAACTGTTGCCTAGATGCTCTATTGCCCTCCATTATATCCCCCAACAATTCTCAGAGGAGGTATTAGAATCAGGAATATCTTATATTTAAGTTTAACACTGTGTAGTATCAAAATGGGGGCTAGAAACTCCAATTCCAACACTTCTTTTTGCAATGTTTTAATAGGATGGCAAAACGTAATTAGTACACAATATAGCAAGAAATTTGTTAAAAATGTTATTTCGCCAAAGACGAAATTGAAATGATCTACTATTTCGATAAATCAACGACGAGATCAGATTGTCAATATTAGATTTAAATTTCGGCTTAGACCGCGTCGTCTTTGTTTGTGTTTACACCCAGCATTTGTTGGCTTAATGTGCCTAACACCTTGTGAACTCAAACAAGGATTTGTGCAACGGTTATGTTCTTTGGTGACTCGTGAACTCTTACAATCCACCCATGATTTGGTCCGAGTTATTAGAGTACCTTGTGACAAGGATACTTAGGCATATTTGGTCTTTTTACTGTTTGTGCACCCATATAGACTAACGTTTCAAAAGACATTGCAACTTGCATTATTAGAGTCAAAGTTGCTCTGAGCAACTTGAGTGCACAATATGTTAGACACATTAAGCCAACAAATTCTGGCCGTTTATCTACAAAGACGACGCGGTCTAAGCCGAAATTAGTTCTAATATTGACAATTCGAGTAACCGCGAAAGCGTAAAACATTATAAGATGATTAATCAAGTTTGATCGGAATAACCTAAGCCAGACCACCAACGTAGAAAGACGAAAGCTGCAACGAAGAGATCTACAGAAGAATGAACAAGATAGAGTACAAATCAGTCAATCAGTAAAACATTCAAAGTTGAAACCAATTCATCAACTATGTAAAATATCGCTCAATTCCGAGTTAGACGATTTTACAAGAAGAACTTTCAATGTTTATTTCCGTTAAACTTGGCCATACCATAGCAATTTTAACTGAGCAAACGAAAAACAAATATGTAATGTATGAAACTACTTGCGACACCAAAACAAACTTATGTTGTTCAACACGTGTAACAGAAAATATTAGTGGAATTTCGACATTTACTGTTTTTGATGGGAAATTTTTACTAATTCGGGTGAACATTTGACGTGTACAATAGTTAACGTTGCTTTCCTGGTCTATGAGAGCATCACAAACATATACACGTGCTTTGGGGGGTGGCGCAACGGACCAATCTTGAGGTCTAAGTGTGCGTGAACTTGATTCACCCACCTATAATAATCTACAGTCCATAGGAATTTTCTGTAATTTTGCTATTTAGAAAAATATGTGTATTTTTGGTCGAAAAAATCATAAATTCATTAAATATTTTTTGCCTGATAAATCCCAACAAGGTCCGAGAATTTCTTTGCTATCTTCTTGCTATTGCTTACTTTTTCCACCCAATATTGCCACTTAAAATTTACAAATGCAATTATTATAGGCCAAACAATCATTTAAAGTAATTGTAGTGCGACATATGGCAAAACAAGAAAGAGGAAAGACAGAAATAGATCAACTAATTACCTCTGCTTCTGTTGTAGATTTTGGTAGACGAATATGCTCAGCGTCAATTCCTATTTCAGCAGCAGCCTTCATCTTCATTCTGATGTAAACATTAGAATCTTCGCGATCACCAACCTGAACGATCGCCAAACCTGGTCGAAATCCCGGCAATACTTCTTTGATTTTTGCTACATCCTGGGTTAGCTTCTCTCTCATTTCTCTAAAAATGTTATAAAGATTAGCATATGGATTGCTTTCGATAACATACTTTAGTTTCAAATCAATTTCTAATATCACCAAATGTAAAGAATTAAAATAACTTACTTGGCAACTTGCGTTCCTGAGAGAATTTGCGCCTGCATTTCTTGGGTTGCCATTTTGTAGAAATACCCTAGAATATTCAAAAAGTTAACCCTCGCAATTCTTCCGCACGGAATAGCTGCTGCTCTTGAACTCGTCCAAAATCGAAAGGAAAAGCAGAGTTTGAGTTACTTGGAAGTTGCTTTCAGAGGTCAAAAGTTATCGCAGATGACCCTTATCGCTGCTTCAATATTTGTTAAAAATAAAAATCATACAATGACGCATGAGATTGCATGATTGTATCGAGCTTAGAATTCTAATTGAAAATTTGTAATAGTGTGTGATGATTGCAAGTAAACAGTTATTTTTTTATTTTTGGAGTTATTGCAGATATGATTGCAATTTTATATAGACTGTTCCTGCGTGGAATTAGTTATTCTAATGAACCTTTTTTGCCTTATCCACGAGTTCATTATATTAAGGAAACCTTTTACCTATAATATTTTTACTGTTCTTTTATTTTAAGGTATTTACCCTTAAAACACCATTACGTTTTTATAATTCTGTTACCTATAACTTTCTTTGTTTAACAACATTATCTTAGATATGATAGGGTTCATTCTGTAAGAGCAGTGCAGTTGCTACTCATAATGGTACAAATTGTAGCGGCTAACCACGATGTATGGTTCTCATAATAATTATTAGATATTTTTCAAGTAAAAAATATGAAATTCGGGAGACATACAAACCCACTCTTCAATGTCAATGTTCTTAAATGCACCGCCGGCGCCGTCGTTTTGAAGTAGATCACAAAGAAACTAGTTTCGGCGACTTTTTCATAACGAAATGTAGCTAAAACTATTGTTTTAAAAGTATTAAGTAGCTATACGTCATTTTTAATAAAATAATTTCTAATAAGTATGCGATAAGTCAACAGTACATAATTTGCAGTAAAGAAGTTTGAAGATTTTAATGTGTTTTATGTGTTGTTTGATAAAAATTGATCAATTATTAATTAATTATTAATTATTGGTGCGTTAAACAATGCTACTACGTGAATAATACTTTTCCACCAATACCTACATTGTTGACTTATCGCGTACTTATTAAAAATTATACGACTTAAAAATTACATGTGGCTAAATAATATTTTAAAAACAATAGTTAACTCGCTTACTAGCAATAATACAAACTAAATTTTGCTATGAAATGGTTGGAAAAATGTCATAAAAAATAGTTTGTTTAAGTGATCCACCTCAAATGAACGGGGGGGGGGGGGGGGGGGGGAGTAGCTAACACGGTTTCTACTAAAAATTAAACTTTTAGTAACTGTATTATTAAAGTGAAGCAATTAATTTCAAAATTTAGATTATGACGATTAATGGTATATTCATTTTCACCATTTTTCGTAGAAGATTTACTAATTTCTTACTACGGTCTTATAACTACCCCTCAACACAATGGAAAAAACACAGAAACTGCCATTTAAAAAATATTCTTCCTACTTTGGAACTTTAGTGCTTTATAACTGCATTCATTTTACAGATTTTTCATTCCGGCAATTCGCTTTTGACTGATCGTACCACAAACTTCAACAAAGTAAATCAACAAACCATTACGCAATTAAAAATGTGTCTCAGCTGAGTAGTACAGAATCATCGATTACCCTTCTCATACAAGTCAACAACCCATTTTAGAAGTATTCAACTGGAAAATCACCTATCTCACATCAATACACATTAAAAATGTAATAAAAATGTAAAGTTAAAAAAAATCGTTAGAGCCGTTTTTGAAAAAATCGAAAAAACTGAAAACACCTACTTCCGGTTATACAATTTCCTTCAAAAGCTGGCTGTCTCATCTACATAGTACACAAAACTTATATATGAAGTTTCAACGCCATACCTCTTTCTGTTTTTGAGATATTCTGTTCATAGACAAACACACACACACACACTCACAGACAGACAGACAGACCAATGAAAAAAAATTGTTTTTTGGAATCAGGTGTGAATCCAATACTTCCTTTATTGCAAAAGGAAGTAATAAAAAGCAGAAAGACATGTGAGGTCAAAATTTGAACGAATTTTTAAAATATGGAGGCCAGGCTTTAATAGAACAAACAACCACACTTCTTCTACTCGTATCAGTAACGGAAACATTAATTTCAGTGACAGCTTTTGGCATTAAAAGTCTTTGAAGACGGTTGGAAGAAATATTTCTGCGAGAAATCAGTATTTCCCTTGTTGTAAGCTTTTTATTTTAGAGTTTTTAGTTCCGTTGCGGATCCTTTATTGGTGAATACTCACTCACGAGCCCATCTCTAATGCGGATTGTTCAATTTCTTACCGCCAATTGACACACCCTATCGTAATTATCCAGGGCTCGTCTTATAATGAACTCTCCATAAGCGTTATACAATCTCGAAAACAGTATACCTCCTTGTCGTGCATCTCTTTGAATGTTAAAGGGTTTGAGATGTCATTTTCTAAGCGAATAGTTCCAGTGTGCGTTTTGTAGGAACCTCTCACCAAATGTGCCACAAGATTCGGGACCCAATTTCCAACAACATTTTCCAGAGGCTACTCCACCTAACACAATAAAAAGCATTATTGTAGTCGATGAAATATAATAAAATTAGAGAGTTAAATTCTTGAGCTTCTCCATGAGTTGACGGATATTGAAAATCTGATTTCTGGCACGTCTCCCTTTTACAAAGCCTGCTTGCTCTGGTGGAATCTGAATTTTTCTTTTAAGTGAGATGAGAGAAATAGTCCGATGGTTTTGGCAATTCTGGGTGAAACCTTTTTTATGGATTGGTATGAAAACCGATTGTGTCCAATCTTTTGTCCAATACCCCGTTTGCCATATCTTGTTACACAAATCCAACATAATGCGTATTCCATCATCTCTCAACGCTTGAAGAACCTTTGCTGCAATATAGTCAGGTCCAGGTGTTGTTTTTGACTTCAAATCTTTTATTGCGTGTTCAAACTCTGTCCTTGTTATGGTTGGTTCTAATTAATCTCTCCAAAACCTTATCTCTTTTCGATGGTATCTCCAGTCGTATATTTCCAAAAATTAAATAGCAGGTGTTTCACAAGATATGCCAAATGGCAAATTGTAATACCAATATCATTTTTCCGTCATACACGTTCTTTTAAATACCGACAATCTAAGTAAAATTTATTTAATTTTAATTGAATAGTTCTTCGAAGAGCCGTTTTCAATTGCAGATTTATGTTAAGTGATTTTCCAGTGCTCTGAATTTAGCGAGGTTGTGTTTCCCATAAGAAGATGATGTTAGATGACAAATTGTATTGCAGATATAGTGTTTTCGCCATGCATGTCAGTTTAGATGCCGCCATTCTAAGTAAGAATGATAAAATTTCAATTGAATAGTTATTCGAAGAGCTGACTCTTTTCTTCTGGACTACTACTTGAAAACCAGAACATTTAGAAGCCAAGAAATTTGGAGGAACTCAAAGGATTTATTCGAGAAAAAATTGAAGTTATACCGCAGGATATGATTCCACGTGTGATGGATTTCGTCCTGTATTCGATATTTAATAAAAATCTTTTTTCCTATAGCACATGTTAAAGTGTGCTTTTATCAACTCAAAACAAAAGGTCAAGTTTTACTTTAACAGCAAGGGTAGATAAAGTAGCACTTTAACATCAAGGATAGATAATAGTAGTTTGTATACCAAGGCACTGAAGTTTAACTTTTTATCACGAATGTGGATTTAGTTGCCGAGGCCCGTAGGGCCAAGGCAAATAAACCACATGAGGGATAAAAATGAACTTCAGTGCCGAGGTGTACACTATGTTTTATTTGAAATCGAGGAATCGTGAAATTACAACATTTTAACCAACTTTTGTAGGTTATGTTCGGTCGATTGACGTTTATCTGTCGCCTCGCCACCTACAAAAAAGTCGTAAAACAATGGACTACTTCACTGCCGATTTCTCGTATTTTAATGACGATTTCGGCGTACTTCACTGCCGATTTCAAATAAAGTAATTTAATTTTCTAACTTTTGTTTAAATTAAATATGACAGCTTCGTATTATCGTAGCAACCCCATCTAGCTACTGACATTTTGGAATGTGATTGACTGTCCTTATTTTCTTTTAAAATTGTTAAAGTTCTTGCTATAGAAAAAAAATTGTATTATACACGACGATAAAGTTATATCTATCCACTCTTGAATCATTAACGCCTCGACTTCGTCTCGACGTTAAACGATTCACTCGTGGATAAAATTTAACTTTATCGGCTTGTATAATAAATTACCATTTCTCTTTAATTAACAGACTTTGTGAGACAACAACAGGAAAATTAATCTGATTTGTACGAGTCTGAATACTTTGATATTGAAGCAGTTAGCTTAAACGAAAATATAGAAAATGAAGACGAAACACTTTCGATGGGGAAAAATTGCAGTACCCCATAAACAAAAACAGCAGTAAATTTAAAAAAAATGGTGCAACAAGAAGATTAACTAAAGACAATTAAAAAATAGATAGCATTATTTGAAGACGAAGGTGTTAAAGGAAAGTACTTAGAAATAGTATATGCTTATCTCCTAACAATGATGAGCCAATTGACGTACCTACTATTTTTTTAAGAGCATATTTTTAAAATATGTATGTATGCATTGTCTGTAACCTACTTTTTCCTTGCAGTGTAGAGGCTGATGGTTTATACGCTTGCGTCTAGCGGTACAATGCTCAACTTGCCCCGGATTCGGATTACAAAGTTGTAACGTTCCATTTGTACTTGCGCAGCAACCATTGTGTGAGGTGTGTGTCTACGTGAGGTGTTGACCTTGTTACTCTATCTCTTAGGTCTGTGCTTCTGAGTAGAATATAGTTAATTCGGTGCCTAACTGTGAATGGTCTCTGGTTTTTTAAATATTTAGAGATATAATATACTTGAGTGCATATATGTTTGTTTATGCTTTTGTTTTGAATATCATTCTATTTTTATCACTTTTATAAAAATGAATAGACGTGTATTATGTTTTATGTGTGCCTATTATTTAGTTATATTTATTTTGTTCTATTTTTTAAGTTTATTTAACATGTTGATTTCATTTCACTTTTTTAAAGAATAATGATCATAATTTATTTTTGTCAGTATCTTATATAAATCGTTGTGTTTATTTTGATAGTAGTAAATAAAAATAAAGTATAAAATTAGCAACTTTCTTTTAATAATTTATAAATTAATTGTTTAGGGCGGTCATTAATCCCGGTATTCCGGTATTTCTTCTGAAAAAATACAGAATACCAGTTTTTTATTTTTGGTACCGTATTGCAATTGTTTAATAATAGAAACATGTTTTTCTTCAAACGTCAATAAAATGTGACACTATACTGCTTGATTGATGATGCTAAACTGTCACTTTATTGCCATGACATCTAAACACTTTATCTGCCGCTGACGAGCGGCAGATAAAGTTATTATCTTCGCTGACGAGATAAAGTAATGTTTGAGGCTTACGCGGTTACTCGAATTGTCAATATTAGAATTAAATTTCGGCTTAGAGCGAGTCGTTTTTGATAAACACCAATCATTTGTTGGCTTAATGTGCCTAACACTTTGTGCACTCAAGCAAGGGTTTGTGTAACGGTTATGTTCTTTGGTGGCGTGAACTCTTACAAGCACCCATGATTCAGTCCCAAGAATTTAGCTTCCCAAGAATGATACGTGAAGTCATAGAAATTAAAAACATTCCAATAATATAAACACGGACTTGGACTCCTGTCATTCATGGTCTAAAGCATTACAACCACCGATCGTCAGCCGGTCACGCACCGCTGCCGCAAAGTGCATTGGACTTGAACGACCAATCAACGTTACGCCCTTCTGCACGGCTGGCACAGAAGACTATAAATACAACCATGCCGTCCTCCAGCTCTTAGAGCAACTTTCACTCTGATGATGCAAGCTGCAATGTCTTGCGAAACGTTAGTCTATATGGGTGCACAAACAGTAAAAAGGCCAAGTATGTCTAAGTATCCTTTCACAAGGTACTCTAATACCACGGACCAAATCATGGATGTCTTGTAAGAGTTCACGAGCCACTAAAGAACATAACCGTTACACAAACCCTTGAGTTCACAAAGTGTTAGTCCAAGTTGCCATTCAAAAATTTAATTCGGTTCTATGGTCCTCCAATATTACGTTAAGGGCTAAAAAATATTATTCAAAGCAGTGGTAGAACCTCAAGTTATAGGTCAGAATAATGGAAAAGTACTGGAAACCATGTTGTCCTTTACTCTTAGTATATGCCCGCTTTAGTTGGTTTGTACAAACTCGGCCAGAATTCTTGGAAGCAACGCGTGCAGGTGTCGAATCTCGGCTTCCGCGAGCGAGTTTTAAATACGCCTTTAGAGCTAGATGCTTTACGAGTGCTAGCGAGCCCGCAAGCTTGCAGTCACCTCTTCCATTGTTGTACGTGTTCAGCGCGAGACACAGAAGCGCTCCTCTCCCGTTCCGTTCTGGTGGCCCTTGGTAGCGCGGCGTGGTGTTTTTCGAGGATTGGTTTCCCAGACGTCGGGTGAGTTGGTTGCAAGGCCTTGAGTGATAGTTGTTTGTGCGTGTCCCGTCGAAATCCAGGCGCTCCTCCTTTTTAAATGAGCCGTGGGCCGATATAACCGCTATTGCGGGTGATGCCTTGAGTCTTCCGAGCCTGTGATCGCCTTCCGCTGTAACTTGACCTTGCAGTGGAGGCGTTAAGTGAACGAGTTATACTTAATGAGCTCAATTTGTCCTTATCCAGTGCCATTTGCAGGCGCTTATTATTTTGTGTAATAGCTAATGTTTATTTAAAAGCACCCTGTCGATACGCAGTGTGCGTAGAAGTTCATTATACAGTGCCATTTGCAGACGCTTATCATTCTGTGTAATAGCTAAGACGCACCCCAATTTTCTGTAACTTGCATTGTAACAATGTTTTGCATTACGTGTTTAAAGAACAGTAGAGCCATTTTTTAAACGTTGCCGCTGTATTTTCTTTATGTTAAATACTATGTTTTAGTTTAAGCAACGTGTAGTGTCGTCGCCGGCTTGGCGACTTGTGTATGATTGGTGTAAAGCGGACCCTGGACGAATGTTGTGGGTCAAGGTAGGTTCGAACGCTCCAGCTGCCGTCTCCAGGAAGCCCCAGAGCTACACACATTCCAACCCCGTTTGGATTTCTGGTTTCTGTCAGACGTGGATTTTCTTCCGAACCCGTGGCGCCCTATTATTTTTCCACACCCTGTATATGTCGTCACGCTTGTCCCTACGGCGTCCTGTTCGTAGAACGCCCATCTCCCTGAGCGTATTCAGCAGTGTCTGTTCTCGAGAATTTTAGAACAAGTGGTGATATTTCCCGGACGTCGTAAGATTTGTGGCACCCTCGTACCCCGGGGTGTCGTAAAACAGTTTTATACCGTAACAACCATGAAAAACTAAAAGCAGATCATGAATACATTCTAGACAACTAATATGGTATGGTCATGTTTAAAGAATAGGGGAAGAGCGATGGCGCAAGTCTTATTTTATCACACGAAAGATATGGTTGGATGAAATCGAACATTCCATGAAAGAAAGAGATCTTCAAGCGATTGGTAAAACCGAACAAGATGGCGAATAAGGTGCGGGATGCAGTTATGGCTGTCGGAGTTTGGAGGTTTTGATAGTAAGCTAACTTATGTGCGTGTCCGTCTGTTTTTATATTTTTAAAAAGTTTTTGGCCAGAGCGGTCGGTGTCTAAGGTACCTGGTCCTCTGCATTTCCAAACCTTGTTCATAACCGACAAACAATTAAGTATAATAGGAGCGTATGAAGAATCAACCAACAATTTAGATTTAGCATTTTCAACTGATGGTTTTATTTCATAATGTTTTTATCATATTTACTTCTCAGCTTGTTAAAATGGTGATATTATTACGAGTTTTATTTGTCGCTTCTTACTTTAATATTTTAATTCTTAACACTCTTTCTCACTACTTTTATACTTATTCTGTAAAGTAAAACTAACATTTTATAAAATGCGACCCCGAATTTGACTTAGACTAACTGCTTTCAATAATACGCTTCAGTACTGCCCAACATATTACATGGATCACAGCTCTGAAAAAAACATTTTGTGGGTCACATTTTATAAAATCTTAGTTTTACTTTCATATTTTAATTCTTAACACTCTTTCTCACTACTTTTAAACCTATTCTGTAAAGTAAAACTAACATTTCATAAAATGTGACCCACAAAATATTTTTTTCAGAGCTGTGATCCATGTATTATGTTTGGCAGTACTGAAGCGTATTATTGAAAGCAGTTAGTCTAAGTCAAATTCGAAGTTAGTAGGTTGGATTTTGTTTGTTATTTGACACGGACTAACACAAAATCAAACCTGCTAACCTTGAATTTGGCATAGACTGGCAGTGCCATCAACAATATACTTCAGTTCTGACAAACATATAACAAGAATCACAGCTCACAGCCAAATCTAAAGAGAAATGCTGTGGCTCACATGTTATATATAATCACTGCTTCTGTGTCGATGTTCTTAGATATTTTATTATGCAACCCAATAAATTCATCTGACATTTTGACACTTATCTCCTCCATGTATGCTTAATAAAATTATCCACAAGAATGCGAGATTTTTTAAATAGACTTGTATTTTCGAAATAGGGTTCAAGAATACAGCCGCTTTTGTCCAGAAATTTTTATGACCACATCGTAGTTCTGAGTGAATGGCTCGAGGTAGTCGATATATTCAATGTAATCTATATATTCGTTAGAACTGATTTATTCAATGTAACCAATATATTCCATATGATTATATACAGGGTGCTTTATGACGTACAGAAGAGATTTTTTAGGGTAGATAGAGAGGACTAAAGTAAACATTTTTTATTAATATAATTTTTAGAAAATCTCGATAACTAAAAAGTTACAACGAGTTAAAGCTTAGTTAAATAAGAAGTAGTTTTATGTGTGTAATTTATGTTCTAAATTTAAATTGGGGATATTTGAGTTAACTGAATCACAATTAGTTAAATAAAATGATTTAAAATAAATAATGTAAAATAGAAATTACGGCTTCTTAATTTTTCTTTTTAATGCCCAATAATTTTTGTAGCAACTATTGAGAGCTGTTAAATAATAACAAAATAATATGCAAGTTGCCGTTGAAATTTAGGAAAGTGTCAGATTGACATTTCAGTCAATGTTAACACATCAAATTTAAGATTTGTTATTAGTGATTGTTATTAGTTCGGATAAAATGATGAATTACACTAACGATGAATACATGGACATGATAATAGATAATGGAGCTGCTGATGAAAGTGCTGCACAAGCAAGGTGTATGTATTTAGAAAAATTTCCAAATAAACCAACCCCTTCTAAAAATGCATTTCTCCGGGTTATTCAACGAGGAAGAGACACTGGAAATTTACAACCACAGCAAGACCATGATAGTGGAAGACCAAATTGACACGCGGTTGATGATAAAGAAAAAGTATTGGAAAGGGTAGATGCTGAATCGACAACTAGTACACGCCAAATTTCCCAGGAAGGTAATGTTTCCCAGAACTTTGTTTGGCACACATTGAATATGAACGGGGTAACAGTTTACTTTAGCATGAAACGCTAAAATCTGGGTTTTTTTTGGAATCCCTAGAAAATGACCATACAGAACAAAAGTAAGTACAGAGAAGTCGGCGAAAAGGCGTTTTTAAATACAAAACTTACAAAAATCCGTCAAAAATTCCGTAAAACACGAAAATCACCGGCGAAATGACATAAACACGTCATTTTATTTCGGTGCGCACGCAATGCAGACTGTAGCTCGAATATATTACTAAAGCTCGAAAAACACCAGGGGCGACACCCATTGATTTAAAATAGATAGATAGAATGAGGGAAAACTTCAGTATAGTAGACCACAACCTTTTAGTGGGTACTAAGTACACATAAATCTTAAACTGCAGCGAACCTAAAATAGCTGCTGGGCATGAGACAGAAGTGGTCTACGATACTGCATTTTAGCCAAAGTATTTACTAAAGGCCTCTATACTTTTATACTCGTTAGGGCTGAGCCACACCGTTTAGGGTATTTTAACGACAGTTGGCAACGTAGCTATCACTAGAAGTGTCAATTGTGTTAGTTGAGGTACATTTTAGTTTGGTATTTACTTGTTGAAAATATACATTTTTCGCCTCTTCCGACGACAGATTCGAGTTCAGCAGGCCGTAAACCATAGGGATAGTGCAAAACCGCTTCCAAAAGTTGCAATTTAAGCGTTTCAAGCTAAAGTAAATAATTACCGTTTTGTTAGTGGCTGCTCAATCGTAAGGAAGCAGAAGCGGGTTTTCTAACAAACATACTGATAATTGACGACGAACATCAGGAACGGTAGGTAAACTCAACATCCCCAATGCTCATACATGGGCTGATGAAAATCATCATGCGATAAGTAACTTTCAGTAACGTTTCAGTTTAAATTTATGGGCTGGAAATGTGAACGACGCCTTTCTTATTGCCGACGCGTCTCAATGGCGAATTTTACTTCCATTTTTTACAAGAAGTTTTACCAGGACTTCGAGAAGGTTCCATTGGTTGTGCGATATAACGTGTGGTGTATGCATGATGGCTGTCCGTCACATTTTAGTCGCCCTGTAAGAAATTATCTCGATCATACATTTCCGCAACGGTGGATTTATTCAATGGCCCCCACGAAGTCCTGATTTCAACCCACTGGAGTTCTTCCTATGCGGATACCTGAATGAACGGGTACATGCAACTACAGTTGATACCATTGAAGAGTTGCGCCATCCCATTAACGTTGCTAGAAAGCACTTGCGAGAACAATTTCCGCAAGTGTCGAGAAATTGGATTCGTCGTGCGCTACTGTGTGTTAAAACGGAGGGAGCATTTTGACAATTTTTTGTGATTTTGCTGAATTTTTATACTTATGTAGTTATGGTTCTATTTCCTTTTCATAATTTTTTGTCTTTGTTAGATTTTTGTTATTTTAAAAATGTGCTTAACGTAATAAAAAGCCATTTTTGCATTATTTAAAATTTAAAATAAGTAAATACATAATTTAAAATAAAAATTATTTTTCAAAAAGTTGTAAAAAATATTTTTTTTAGTAAACGATAAAAAATTAAAATTCGTTGTTTTTTAATTATAAGACAATAATAAATAATTATAAAAAATTCATAATAACATTGGATTGAAATTAGTTTTAGAATTAAGCATTGGAGTGAGTACTCTGTATTTTTCTTCTATGTTTGAAATCATATAGTTTCCAAAGAAACAAAGAAATCTTGTTCCTTTGGAAAAAATATCTGGAAGACAATTTAATTTCAGCAATACTCAATCAGTGGGAAACTTTTTTAAAGACCGTTAAACCACTGTAACTTTTTTATTATTGGTTTTTCATCAAATGTTTGTTAATAAAAAATATTAATTTAGTCCCACCTATCTACCCTAAAAATCTCCTCCGTACGTTAGGAATCACCTTGTATATGATATTTAATTCATATGCTATTTACTTAGTTGATATGGTCGATATATGTGTATCGATATATTTCTGCTATCTCCCACCCTTACTATCGAGCTTAAAACCACCCCTATTTAAAAGAAGTTTCGAACCCAAACACCAAAAGCCATTATGGACCAAAGTAACAATTAACAAAGACTGAATTTTTCTAACCAAACCCATTATTTAAATTTTCATAATTCCTTTTGTAGGGGGAGGCATATAAATTAAAATGGAAATAAGGGGCACGCCATTTTAAAAGTTTGGGAACCGCTGACAACTAACCAAACAATTAAATTAGACCAGGACTACCGGGAGATGACTCGTTCGGGAAACACGTGCATTCCTACGTAAATAATAGCGAAATCATCTAAAGCTAAAGTTTTCAGATATTTTATGGTTGGAAATACTTAAACAATTGAAATTATAAATTAAAATTAATATAAATATAGGTATTTGCTTAACAATCGATTTAATAATATAATTATTACCTCTGGATGGAATTTTATTCCCCAAAAACTTCACTCCTAACACAAACAATCGCGTTTTGAACATTAAATTACTGCAGAACTCGAACAATACTTGAGTATTGAAATAATATAACAGTTGGCCGTTTCTTCTATTTGTGAATTTGGTTAGCGTTATCTGTTTTGCAATCATATTTGTAAGGGTGTTTTTCCAAATACACGTAATAAAATCTCGCAATTCTTCCTCTTAGTGCAAATGCCAGCGAGGTCACGAATATTATCAGAGTGCAAAACATGTTTGTATTCTATTTACAATTCGATTCATCACGGGGGGCATATTTTCGCAATTGTTGCTAGTTATTATTATCTATGTTCTTGACGTAGCAAACCGTTGATAAAAGTAATGTTTAGATTTCCCGCTCTAATGTTATATACGCTACCAACCTGCAAGCATGAACGGCTAGTAACTTTTGTTTCGCCCTAACCGCCGACCTTTTATAGTGACGTTTGGAAAATCGCAGAGCAAGGTTAGTTTTTTGATTTTGCAATAAATTTTCGAATCCAAGTAAGCTCACATATTTCACAAAATTACCAAAATATTTCGCGGTTAGTTGATAATTTGCAGCTGCAAACCTTTTAGTTAAATTAGCGGTATTTCGAGATGATTTAATGATTACATAAAGGGTTATGGTACACATTTTCCAGCCCAGTTTCCTCCTTGATTACATAATTTTTGAAGCAAAATTCTTTTGTAATAATTGGCGTTGTTCGATTTAGCGTTGATGCAAACGTGTTGTCCAGTATTTATCCATTCAACATAACTATTTCTCTTTGCAGTAAATTCCAGTACACTCCGCAATGGCAGACAAAGTCGAAGTACCAGCTAGGCCCATGAAATTCCCTTACACCATCACCTCAAAAGTAATTCAGTTTCCATGGAAATACTACGTTAGCAATAACTGGGTGTACCGGTACTACTTCATTGCGCTCGCTGTTACGTTCCCTGTATTCTATAAGATCCATAGTTTAGGTAAGTTAGTTTAATGTACGTGAAACAAGTTTTACAAAGTTTAATTTTATAGCCAATTCTCCTGGAAACAAGGCGAAGTGGGCTGAGCAGAAACGCAAAGAAGCTGCTGCTGAACATCACTGAACGTCGTAGAATGATTGTATTTTAGTAATGTTTATTGGCATTTTATCTTTACTGTATATTGTACACCTAAATATTGCATAATATAATATACTAGAATTAAAACTGATGTATTTGGAAAATATGTGATTTTCAGCATGTCTGTAATGGCAATTAAACATCTTTGAACATTTTTATAGTCTAATTAGATGCCTGTGCCGTAAAGAGTTTTTTATTTGAAATATTTGTTACTTATATCAAAGTTTATATTTACTAGGTAGGTTTTGTGTGGAAAGAATCTAATTTGCTAACACCTGTTACGAGTCACAGAAATACTACATTTGCACTGTCATTTATAAAACAACATCCAGAATAAGCAACTAAAATTATACTTATCTAAAGAGCACTGAAATTACATAACCGTAAAGAATTGTAGGGATATTTTAATGGCAACACGAAATAAAATTTTTATTACATGAAGTACCCGCAAATAATGTTTTCAATAAGTTTTTAAGTCCTGAGTGGCTATGGATTATAAATCATGTGTCTGTGTTCGTCTTTATACCATCTAACCTTAAATAAAACTTCATTCAAAGCGACAAATTTCGAAGATCGAAATTTATTGAAAATGTGATACGTAGTGACAAATCAATAAAATGATTATACCTAAGGATATTAAACATAGGACACAGTTCTTTATTAAAGTTATTACAGCAAATGCAAGGAAAGATGGCGTGCAACATTTAAACTTAAATTGATCCGGCATTTGCGAAAATATACTGAGTAAAAAAGAACGTTACACCTGTTTAAAATGCAAGAATTACTTTGACTTTGTAATATATTATGATACATGAGGAAAGATTAATTGATTACATTAATGAAATATTTTAAAAAATGAATAAATTTGGAGAATTAGTTTAATTAAATCTTGAAAAGATGTTAAGGTTGATAAATCAATTGAAACATAAGAGAGGTAAGAAGTTCGTAAGGCATTAATTGAATATGTAAGGGTGTTGATTGCAGTCAAGGTATAAAAGAACAAGCCAAGGTTACGATTGATGATTGTATTTGCTTAATAATAATCCTGTAATATTATTGTTATATTTAATTTTAGATAGAGTGTTATAATAATTGTAGCTAATGGAAATCAAAATTTGTTTAAAACAGTAGTTACATAAAGAAACTCAACGAAAAATGTATCTGTAATTTTGCGAGGTGTGATTTATAATAAAAAAAACTAGAAATTGCTGCCTAATTTGTATAATTATTTGGTAAAAATACAAATTTCAATCAAAATTACATAAGTTTATTGTATTCGTCTTAATGTGTATTTTCTGAGGAAATCAGCTGAGCTAACGAAACGTAAAAAATATATTAATATAAGAAGATAATTAGCTGAATAATTTTCCTAAAATATATTGAATATACAAATGGTAAGGCTATACTAAAATCTACGAGGTGGTTATAATGAAATGAAATATTAATATTGAAAATACTGGGCAATCAACTGGAGAGATTATTTAAACTGTGAATTATAAGGAAGATATTGAAGTACTATTGAATTGGATTTATTGGTGAATGTAACATTAAAATACATCATTATTATAATTGACATTGGTGGTTATATTGGAACAAGAGATCTGTCATTTGGTTGGAGTGCAAAGTGTCATCTATGAAATAAACAAGATTAGATTTGGATAATTAAACTATTAAAACGTACCAGTAGTTGATTGGGACAATTGAGGGGCTTGAGTTTGACCAGTATTGGAACTTAGGAAGGATACGGTAGCCAGACAGCAGGGAAGCAGTATTTGGATAAAAGCAGTCAATAGGAGGGACCAGTTTTGGAGGACGGAGATCATCTTAGCTGTTGATTTTGGCTGGTTGTGTCGAGGTAAACTTATTCAACTAGTACGAGCTTTGGGAGAATACTACCTGAATTGGAACAGTTCAGAGAGGACTGCGGTGTACCGAAGATTACCTAAGGAATAAATCAGATAAGAGCTGTTGCTGTTATAACTTGAAAACTTACCAGGAGTGGTTGGATTAGGAGTTCACATTGGATAGAGGGATTGCAACCGGAGTCAGCAGGATCGTGAATTGGTTGACACGATTGAGCAGTAGGTGTCAACCAGGGTGACATTGGGATCAGTTGAGGCAGGAGGCAGGTGTTTGGATTTAGAGCAGAATAGGCTTAATAAGTGACAAGGTTTGTATTAGCAATTAATATTGAAACATTTTAAATAAAGATCAATTAGTAAAACAAGATAATACGAAGTGATAATTAAATTGATTTGAATTGATTAAGATGTGTGTAATTGTGAAAATGCAATTGTCAATACCTGGTTTGGTAAAGTTGAAAGTTGGATTTGACGTTTAATGTCATTGCAAGTAAAACAAATTTTGAAAATATAATTTTGTTACTTCAATTAAGAGAACTAGATTTTGATGAACCCACCCTGAAAATAAGAGCTCTCGATTATAAATAGTATATTACTTTACAAGGGATGTAGGTAAGATTTACACTACCGAGGACCGTTTGATGCCTGAGTGAGCAAAGCGAACGAGGGTAGCAAGGTTCGAGGTAGTGTAAATCTTCTTACATCCTGTGTGAAGTACATAATTTTTTTCACTACCAATATTTCCTTTTGTAAAGTAAATGGTAGGTAATAACCTGGCGTAAAATGATGACATTTCCTAAATTATAGTAGCCTTATATAGCACTGTGACGTTTTGTTTGACAGTTATAAACGCAGTGTGAAAAATTTTTGGAAAAATTGCGTGAATATGATTGCAAATGCGGTTTTGTGAGCTTTGTGCTTGTATTCTGATTAAAAAAATAATACGAACGTCAATGGTTTTCTTCGTGTTAACCAAGTGGCAGACATGGCATCTTTTCAGTTGTAATACATGCGGGATGCGTAATTCACTTCTCTAGGGAAGTAAGTACATTGGCATGGAAACTGCAACAATTTTTGTAAATGTAGCCTACATCCCTCAAACTTGACAGTGTAAGGATCACTTACAAAGAAGGTAGTGAAAAAAAGTAATTATAGTTAGCTGAAGCAGTATTTGCAAATAAAAAGGACAAGCTTTAAGAAAAATTAATTACATGCTAAATATTATATAGCAGATAGAGATACAAGCATCACACGTATCATATCAATATTGTTTAGAAAGTCAGAAAATAATTGATTTGCTGGCATCTTACACATGCATTTACTCTTCTAGGCATGCTGAGAATAAGGTCAAGTGAGTTTTGTGATAATTTATTCCAGGCAACTTGGAGATGATGTCGTAGCTCTGCAACAGTTCTGGTAAAGTAGACATCTTCCGTCCCAGACATGTTTAATGGGCAACAATTCTGGAGATTTAGCAGGCTACGGGAGAAAGCTGATGTGTATAACTCTCATTTGTTTTGCTTTAACCAAAACTTAATCATTTATCTTGCTTGACTTTCTAAACAATATATTACAAAATCAAAGTCGTTCTCGGATTTTAAATGGGTGTAATGGTTTCTTTAAGCTCAGTATATTTTCACAAACATGAAACACTGGATCATTTTTTTTGAAACTATCAACATCTTCATCAATTAGTTGACATTGCATGTCAATGCTGTCTCGTAAGTTGTTTATGCTGTGCATTGGAGTTTTAAAAATATATTTTTTTTTAGGTGTGGAAACACAAAATAGTCTAAAGGAGTTAAATGGCACAATCTGTACTAATTAGTCTATCATCGTAAAATTCCCGCAGATATTTCATATTAGGTAGGTACCTTATGCAACATGTGGTCTAGCAGAATCTTGCTGGAAATAGCCATTTTGAATTTCATCGCCGTGGAGTAGGTTTATAAACAGCTCAATAATATTATTGTGATTAAATTTTCGTAGAAAAAAGATTGCATAAACCAGTTTCACGGATTTTCAGTGCCCCACATACGCATCTTTTGAGAATTAATGTAGCCAGTCTAGATAAAATCATGTCATTAAAAAATGTTTTATAAAAACTTCATTAACAAGATTTTCCTGAAAACACTGGCAATATGTCTTCTTCTTCTTTGTTAGCTGTCGTTTGTCTACTTCTCGACGTAAGCATCTCCCATATACTTCCATGCTTCTCTGTCTTATGCTAGTCGTTGTCATCCATGTTCCGCTCGTTCCTTGAGTCATCGTTTCTGCGGTCTCCCCAAACTTGTCTTTGTTTGTCTGGGGCGCCAATTTACTATCTTAGAAGTCCATCTTTCCTTCTCTTGTCAGGCCACATTTCCGACCCATTGCTACTTGAGTTCTGCAACACACTTCATCACATCTGTCAGTCTCGTCTTCCTACGGATTTCCTCATTACTAACTTTATCTTTTAGGCTAATACCCAGCATAACCTGTTCCATAGCCCTTTGTGTAGTTCTCAAGCGCTTTGCTGTCTTTTTTGTCAAGGCCAGAGTTTCTAAACCGTATGTCGCTACTGGTAGTATGCAGGTGTCACAAACTTTAGGTTTTAGCTTTATGAGGATGTCACAGTTTTGGAATATATAGCTGAGTTTTCCAAACGTTGCCCATGTTAGATTGGTTCTGCGTTTGATTTCTGCCGTTTTAATTTTCCTTCGCTTTTATGGCATGTCCGAGATATATATTGTAGTGACAACGGCCGCAATATAGAATTTCCCCGCTCCGAGGGAAAACCCCGAGGAGTGTATTAAACGACAAATCGTAGCCGCACAAACCAGGTGAGAAATAAGATAGTCGAACTAATTGTTGTTAATAATTCCCAGTAGCAAAACAACTAAGCTGTCAAACTGCGCTGCGCCGTTGCGCTCGTCCCGAAGAACTACGAAATAGCGGCCCGGCCGTCCACGACGTCCCCGAACGAATCGCGCACGAGGTCACGCCCAGCACGAGCACAGAAGTGGCTGCCGTCTCCGTACCAGAATACCGTCTCCGCCAGAACCAGGAAGCCGCGTTTTTTTATACGATTGTCAATCTTGTTCAACATACATCTCATTTATTTAATTACACGAATATTTAATTTTGTATCATAGTCACACAAAATAAATTGTTATACAGGATACTCCGTTGGTGTTTGCTTATTTATGGTATATCTGAGGAACGATTGAACTCTTCTCCGATTTATGAGCTATCCCGTTGTAAATAAATTTTACAATCCTCTATAAGCAGGGGCAAGTATTACAATCTTATAAATTGATTTATTTCATTAAAACTTTAAAATTCTATTTTAATAATAATGCCGGTATCGCTTTGAGACTCTTATCAGGGGTTGTTCATTAATCTAGTTGCTTCTTAGTTGCTATTTTATTTTTGATTATGAATTTAAATTGATTAATGACATGCACTGTCACCTTTTACTTCAAACAGTGCTCTACGATACTTTCAATTAACTATGACAAATATAAATCCTTTCCAACTCTTTGTGACTCAATATTATATGATAAGTATTTAATTATAGTTCAATATACTTCTGTAATTGTCTTTTATTTCAGATTGCTTTAATATAACTAATTATAGACCCACCTGGATTCTTTTCACTCTTAAAAACTCCAAATCACCTTAAGACGACACTCTTCCTTACATCCACTACTTGGACTCCCACACAGTTCAGCCACGACGCACTGTCCACGAACAATCAGCCACCAACTCTCAAAACCTTAGGATGATTGTAGAAATGATTCCTTTCCTACACCTACGCCTCTGTCACTCCTGCAGCTTCCCTTTTTCCAACGACTTCACCGTAAGTATACTTCCACATATGAATGTAGATTAATCTTCTTCCTTAGCTCCTACTCCATCCATTCACGCCGTCAGCAGCCAACAGACTCTCCGACATCCAGGAGTTCCTCCGTCAATGTCTGTCAATTGATCCGTACGTCCTCAGCAATCCCACAAGAACTCCAGCAATCAGTGACAATCCAATTAACGTAACTTCTTATAACTTGTAGTATTAAATTTAACTCACGCTGTTTTCGCTCTGCTGTTGAAGAAAAAATAAAGAATATGCATTTTTTATATAATCCGCGGTCTACTTATTAGCTTTGTTTTGCAAAAGTTAATTTTTAGTCCAATTTTGTTAGATGGTTCATTTAATTGGATGATGTTTTTTAGTTTCTGAATATCACTAAAAATACATCTTCTAGGGCTAAAGTGAAGAGCTTTGGGGATATAGTGTCGCTCTGGGGAACGCCTCTGTTAAGCGGAATCTTTTCTGTTTTCAGATTCAATTTTTACGTGAAAGTTTGCTTTTTCATATATGTTCTTCAAAAGTGTCGGGTATCGAGAATCGATTCTTGTTGCATCCATAGCCTTAGAAATGACCATGTTTCGATAGAATCGAAGGCTTTGTGAAAGTCGATGCATGCCAGATAAAGAAGAATATTGAATTCGTTGGTTTTTTCTATTAGGGTTCTTATTGTTTGTAGGTGGTCAATCGTATTATAACCTTTCCGAATGCTCGACTGGTTGGTATACGTTAAGTATTTGTCAATCGATTAGTTAGTAACTTGGTCAAATGCTTATACGGAAGGGGCCATAATTATATACAGTGAATTTAATATAACGCGCAATGTGGCATTCCCGGTTCCATAAGGACTTGATTGTTACTATTGGTTTCTAAGGGTACACCACGCCATGTGGGATTTCCTCGGAGCCCACATTGCGGATATGTGATGTGGAAACAGTTGGGTCTGGTATGGTGGACTCTTTTTTAATAAGCATTGCGATGTCCGTCTGGTCTGATACAATAGTGCTGTGTTGCTTTTCATTATGTTAATCACGTTTTTACGAAGTGATCTCTTTGATTTCAGGACCTTCATGTTTGTGTTGTCTTCTATAGTACTTATTATAACTTTGGTGTTGTGTGTTCTAACGTCTCTTTTTACTTCTTTGCTAAATCTTAATATAAACCCTGCAAGTTCCTTAGCTTTCGTTTCTATATTAATATAGTCAATATTATGGCTTCGGGAGCTTCTGAGACGCCGTTTTAAATTAATGCGAAGCTAGAAAATAAGCCAGAGCGAACGGGGACATTTTGCAGCACTATTAGTGTTAGTAAAATTGGCAGATCATTAATATAAAGCTATTTCGTACTTCGCAGTGTCGCATTCGATATTTGACAACCAAGCAATTCAAAGTTGGTGGCTCTACAACGTCGATGGAGTTAGATAAATTGTATTTTTATTCAATATAAATCCTGCAAGATCACTAGCACTCGTTTCTATATTAATATAGTTAAAATGATGGCCTCAGGAGCTTATTATACCGCCATTTTAAATTAATGCGAAACTCGAAAAGCAGCCAAAGCGAAGGGCGACATTTAGCAGCACTATTTGTGTTAGTAGAATTGGCAAACGATCAATATAAAGCTATTCCATACTACGTGGTGTCGCAATCGATATTCGACAACCCAGCAATTTAAAGTTGGTGGCTCTAAAACGTCGATGGGGTTAGATAAATTTTATTTTGTATTCAATATAATCCTGCAAGATCTCTAGCTCTCGTTTCTATATTAATGTAGTTAAAATTGTGGCTTCAGGAGCTTATTAGACGCCATTTTAAATTGATGCGAAGCTCGAAAAGCTGCCAGAGCGAAAGGTGACATTTAACAACGCTATTGGTGTTGGTAGAATTGGCAAATCATCAATATAAAGCTATTCCGTACAGAACGGTGTCGCATGCGATATGTGACTCGGTACTAAACGGTGTCGCATTCGATTTGTGACAATTCAGCAATTCAGAGTTGGTGGCTCTAAACCGTCGATGGAGTTAGATAAATTTTACTTTGTATTCAATAAATATAAATCCTGCAAGATCCCTAGCTCTCGTCTCTACATTATTCTATTTACAATTATGGTTTCAGGAGCTTATTAGACGCCATTTTAAATTAATTCGAAGCTCGAAAAGCAGCCAGAGCGAAAGGTTACATTTATCAAAACTAGTAGTGTTGATAGGATTGGCAAATCATCAATATAAAACTATTCCGTACTTAACGGTGTCACATTCGATATGTGAGAACCCTGCAATTCAGATTTGGTGGCTCTAAACCGTCGATGGAGATAGATAAATTTTATTTTGTATTCAATATAAATCCTGCAAGATCCCTAGCCCTCGTTTCTATACTAATATAGTTAAAATTTTGGTTTCAGGAGCTTATTAGACGCCATTTTATTTATACTATAAAGATCGAAAAGCAGCCAGAGCGAACGGAGACATTTAGCAACATTAATTGTGTTGATAGAATTGGCAAATCATCAATACGCAGCTGTTCCGTACTACGCCGTGTCGCATTTGATATGTGACAACCCAACAATTCAAAGTTGGTCGCTCTAAAACGTCAATGGAGTTGGATAAATTTTATTTTATATTCAATATAAATTCTGCAAGATCTCTAGTTCTCGTTTCTATATTAATATAGTTAAAATTATGGCTTCAGGAGCTTATTAGACGCCATTTTAAATTAATGCGAAGCACGCAAAGCTGCCAGAGCGAAAGGTGACATTTAGCAACGCTATTTGTGTTGGTAGAATTGGCAAATCATCAATATAAAGCTGTTCCGTGCTGGACGGTGTCGTAAGCGGTATGTGAGTCCGTACTAAACGGTGTCGCATTCGATATGTGACAACCCAGCAATTCAGAGTTGGTGGCTCTAAATCGTCGATGGAGTTAGATAAAGTTTATTTTGTATTCAATATAATCCTGCAAGATCCCTAGCTCTCGTTTCTATTTTAATATAGTTAAAATTATGGCTTCAGGAGCTTATTAGACGCCATTTTAAATTGATGCGAAGCTCGAAAAGCTGCCAGAGCGAAAGGTGACATTTAGCAACGCTATTGGTGTTGATAGAATTGGCAAATCATCAATATAAAGCTATTCCGTACTGAACTGTGTCGCATGCGATATGTGACTCGGTACTAAACGGTGTCGCATTCGATATGTGACAATCGAGCAATTCAGAGTTGGTGGCTCTAAACCGTCGATGGAGTTAGATAAATTTTACTTTGTATTCAATATAAATCCTGCAAGATCCCTAGGTCTCGTCTCTACATTATTCTATTTACAATTATGGCTTCAGGAGCTTATTATACGCCATTTTAAATTAATGCGAAGCTCAAAAAGCTGCCAGAGCGAACGGTGGCATTTAGCAACACTATTTGTGTTGGTAGAATTGGGAAATCATCAATATAAAGGTAGTCCGTACTATGCGGTGTCGCATTAGATATGTGACAACCCAGCAATTCAAAGTTGGTGGCTCTACAACTTCGATGGAGTTAGACAAATGTTGTTTTGTAATGATACTAATATAGTTAAAATTAAGTCTTCAGGAGCTTATTAGACGCCATTTTATTTTTACTGCGAAGATCGAAAAGCAGCCAGAGCGAACGGTGGCAACACTATTTGAGTTGGTAGAATTGGAAAATCATTAATATAAAGCTGTTCCGTACTACGCGGTGTCGCATTCGATATTTGTCAACCCAGCAATTCAAAGGTGGTGGCTCTAAAACGTCGATGGAGTTAGATAAATTCCATTCTGTATTCAATGTAAATCCTGCAAGATATCGAGCTCTCGTTTATATATTAATATAGTTAGAACTATGGCTTCAGGAACTTATTAGAAGCCATTTCAAATTAATGCAAAGCTCAAAAACCTGCCAGAGCGAACGGTGACATTAAGCAAAGCTATTTGTGTTAGTAGAATTAACAAATCATCAATATAAAGCTAGTCCGTACTACGCGTTGTCGCATTCGATAATTGACAAGCCAGAAATTCAAAGTTGGTGGCTCTAAAACGACGATGGAGTTAGATAAATTTTATTTTGTATTCAATATAAATTCTGCAAGATCCCTAGTTCTCGTTCTATATTAATATATTTAAAATTATGGCTTCAGGAGCTTATTAAATGCCATTTTAAATTAATGCAAAACTCGAAAACACACCACAGCGACAGGTAAATCATGCTTATTATTATTCAAAAGTGCATATTCTGAACAATACCGGCTCGACGAAGATCTCCTATTATTACGGCAGTCAGCGATTCTGTAATATAACAAAATACAAAGAAAGACCGGTGAAAGCTGCAATAGCTCAAATTAAATACTATATTAGTGCAAATACTGGCTCTCAGAAAACACACCACAGTAAAAATTAAAGCTCTATACTTCCTTGAGTCCATTGGAAAGTTCATATTCTGAAAAATGCCGAAAAACGTAAGAAAATGCCAGGAAAGTTCTTCGAATGCCGAAATTGTTCTAATTAAACAATTCTAATTAATGCAAATACTGCAACTAATAGTAGTAGTATAGAGATCATTCTATTGCATTTCTGGCACTCAGAAAACACAGCACAACGACAAGTAAAACTTTATGTTCCTTTGTGGCCAGTCGAAAGTGCGTATTCTGAAATGTATCAGCTGGGCGGAGACTCCTTGTGTTTTTGCGGCAGCCAGCTATAGTAAACGGTTCACATTGAGGCTGATGGGTGCCATGAATACGAAAAAAATATAATAAAATGCAAAGAAAGCTCCACGGAAGCCTCAACTCCTCTAATTAAAAACTGTCTTAGTGCAAATACTACAGAGGGTTATAGAGATCATTATATTGCATTCCTGTACATCAGAAAACGCTCCATAGTGACAAGTAAAGCTTTATGCTTCCTTGTGGCCATTCGAAAGGGTATATTCTGAAAAATATCAGCTCACCGATGATCTGTATGTGTTATTTTGGTACCTAGGCTATTCTAAACCGTTGATATTGTAGATGATATGTGATATGAGTACGGAAACAGTATAACAAAATGCAAGGATAGTTCCTCAGGGCCACAACTGCTCTAATTAAACACTATGTTAATGCCAATAGTGCAGTTAAGTGCTCGGAAAAGTACAGAGATATTCCTGTTGCTTTCCTGGCACTTACAAAACACACCGCAGTGATAGGTAAGCTTTATGCTTCCTTGTAGCCATTCGAAAGTGCATAATCTGAAGAATATCAGCTCTACGAATATCTCCGTGTGTCATTTCGGCAGTTAGCTATTCTAAACCGTCGATGTTGTTGCTTATATTGCCATGCAAAATAAAGAAAATTCCCCAAAAGCCGAAGTTGGGCTAATTAAACACTATTTTAAAACAAATACTGCAGTTAGGTGCTGGGAAGGGTACAGATATATTCACTTTACATTACTGATACTCAGAACACACCTCACAATGACAGGTAAAACTTTATGCTTACTTGTGGCCATTCGAAAGTGCATATTTTGAAAAATATCAGCTCAACGGCAATCTCAGTATAATATTCCGGCAGCCAGCTATTCCAAACCGTTCACAATGCTGATTGGTGCTATGAATACGGAAGAAATATAACAAAATACAAATAAAAATTCCGCGCAAACCGTAATTGCTTTAATTAAACACTATCTTGATGCAGATACTACACTTAGTTGCCAAGAAGGATATAGGAAATATTCGATTGCATTCGTGGCTCTCAGGAAACACTCCACAGTGACAAGTAAAGCTTTCCCCTGCTTGCATTAATTCAGCAGCCAGCTCTTCTAAACCTTTCATATTGCTGCTGGTGGGTGCCATTAATACGGAGAAAATATGACAAAATACAAAGAAAACTCCACGAAAGCCACAATTACTCTTAAATCTATTTTAATGCAAATACTACAGTTAGTTACTAGGAAAGGTATAGAGATCCTTCTATTGCATTCCTATCTCTCAAAAAACACAAGACAGGGACAAGTACATTGCAAGGTGCATATTCTTAAATGTATCAGCTGGACGAAGATATCCTCGTGTTATTTTGGCAGCCAGCTATAGTAAACCATTCATATTGTGGCTGATGGGTACCAATAATAAGAAAAACATATAACAAAATGCATGGAAAGCTCCACGGAGTCTGCAATTCTCTTAATTAAACACTATCTTAATGCAAATACTACAGTTAGTGGCGAAGAGGGGTATAGAGCTCATTGTATTGCATCCCTAGCTCTCAGAAAACACACCACAGTGACAAGTAAAGCTTTATTCTTCCTTGTGGCCATTCGAAAGTGCATATTACTAAAAATTTCAGCTCAACGAAGATCTCCGTGTATTTTTTCGACATTCAGCTATTGTAAACCATAAACTGTGCTAATTAAACACTACCTTAATACAAATACTGCAGTTAGGCACTGGGAAGAATACAGGGATCTTTTTTGCATTCCTAGCCTTCACAATACACACCACAGTGACAGGTAGAGCTTTATACATCCTTGTGATCACACGAAAGTTAATATTCTAAAACATATTAGCTCAACGATGTCCGTGCGTTATTTGGGCAGCCAGTTATACTAAACCGTTGATATTGTAGTTCGTACCTGCCATTAATTCGGAAAAAATATAGCAAAATGCAACAAAAGTTTTTCGGATGCCAAAATTGCTCTAATTAGACACTATCTTAATGCAAATACTATAGTGAGTTGCTAGTAAGAGTATAGAGGTCCTGCCAGTGCATTCCTGACTCTCAGAAAACACACCACAGTGACAATGTAAAGAGGGGATAACGGTCGGCCTTACCTTTTGGCGAAAGTTATATTTGATATTTTGCCGGCTGGTAACTATCGGCTTAATTGGGCTAGCTCGCCGCAAGGGTCGCAGGGTTCTAGCTATGCTGAAAAAGTATAATAAAATAAAAAAAAAGGAGAGGGCGCCAGGTCCTCGACTCAGTTCTAATCCATGTGCCGGACCGTGCACAAAGTAAAGACAATTTCCAGCAGAACAAAGAAAAATAATCAAATCAACCACCAAAGAAAATATCACAGCTTTATTATTAAATGGTGGATATGTACTATAGTGCAAATACAAACATAAATGTACAATAAATCAGGCAGGCATTCAAATACATGTACGTATCCATACGTTGTAACAATTATAAATCTCAATGTAAATATATATATCTAAATAAATTACAACAAATGCATGCAAAAAGAAGAAATGAAGTTTCGAGCCGAAAATAAATATTACCATGCAAATATTCGTAAAGCTAAATTTAGGCAGCGAATCGTTGGACGATACAAACACTCTAAAAAGAAACGAGAGTACGCAGGGCGTCGCGGAGACAATTAAAATAATTTAAATTGATTAAGCGCGAGTCGCGGAGCGAGTTTAAAATTTCGCGTATACCGGCTCAGAGCAATACAAGTCCACCTTGGCTAACGTTTCAACCCCGAGGGTTAGCCCTAAATGACGCTATATCTATATCCAAAATTTTTTAATGGGTGGAATCAACGTGCGTTTGCGTGGCCACACATAAACGACGGTGTCCATATTAAAAATGCATTAAGTGTACTTATGTATATTTACATGCTAAAGATAGCAAAGGCTTGGATTTGCCCCGTACTCGGTTAGCGGAGATCTGCAAATAATCACAATGCTCCCGTAGTGGGTTCACTAGACACTGCCACTGTAGTGTGCCTATCTTCACGCCCAACGTTTGACATGAAAATATTAGTTACTGTTTTGTGATGAAAATAGCGAAGCTTTAAGGCGTCCGAACTGTGTTATGCAAGCGGGTGAGTAAAAGCGACGTCCAGATAGGACACAAGTGAAGCTCAAAGCCCTACAAGTTCTACTCTATAAATTTTTCAGATAACAGAGGTCAGTGGATTGGGAGACCCGAAGGCACAAACGGAGCAATACACAGGTAAACCTTATGACCTCAATTTAGCAAGTAGCAGTGGGTAACCGCATGTCATTACAATTACAAATATTACTACACTAACGATGGACGAAATCTACTATCGCACAATCCGTGCTGATGAAATCACACATGCCCGAAGTGCTAACGGCATGAAACAGTATGATTCAATTATAAGTTACAACAGGCGCAATGCATATTAACTACAATAACGTCTTGCCTGCAGGAAAGTTCACCAGAACCTAACCTCTCCGTTTGCTCCCCTGTGGTTGGGCGAAGCTAGCGAAGCAACGAGGACGGCCGCAGGTGCGGTATGTAGTTCCAGCTATGGAGGCTGCAAAACGACTTGCAGGTGGGTGTAAAGCAGTTGCTCACTCTTCAGCGTTGCCCACAAGAGTTGCAAAATTCACAGGCGATGCGACCATCTTAGGGGCCCAGTGCATCGGACTGGATTGTAGCAGGGTGCAGTCGAACGGGGTAGGTCTACTCCAGACAGGAAGAATTTCAACCAGATGGGGAGTGTCGTAACTCCCACCGGAAATAGGCTAAAAATGCACAGAATCCAAATGTATTCCCGATTAAGAAGAAACTGGCCTAATCTTACCTCGAGCTGGGGTGGAGCCGAAAGAAGCGTGCTAAAGTCGGTTCCAGGAGATCCGCCAAAAGCGAAGGGACGCAAGTAAGTAGCTAATCAATTAATTACGAACGCCCACGATAACGCAGAAATGCTTCCAGATCCCTCAAACAATCTATTCGAAGAGGCGAGCCCTGCCAAAGGGCTATGAAGCACTTAGCTGCAGAGAAAAACCTACTAGCACGACAGTTTAGCTTGAAAATAAAGCCGAAAAATTCAAAAACCCAGCCCACAGGTCATATGATAACAAAATTTGGGCCAGAAGATGCCAAAAAAACCAGTCAGGCAAGTTTGACTGCAGGAAAAGATAACATTGCTCTAGCAGCCGTAACCAAATATTTGTAAAAATATAGCAAGAATAAACCTAATTTGCAAGATATGAGTAGTTAAACAAGGGGTTGCTTACGAAACTGCATGATAATTATAGGAGAGTAATTAAAAATAAGATACAGCCAATTATACCCAGTTTAAAGCTTGCAAAAATTGGCAAAAGCCAACCATAAATATTCAAGTTCAAAAATACAGCTAGCAAAAGTCCAATACTACGGGGGACGCTCCAAAAGTATCGTAACAACAAGTAAAACTTTATGATTCTTGTGGCTATTCGAAAATGCATATTCTGATATGTATCAGCTGCACGAAGATCTACATGTGTTATTTCGGATGCCAGAAATAGCAAACCATTCATATTGCGGCTGGTGAATGCTATAAATACGGAAAAATATAACAAACTGCAAGGCAAGTCGCGCGGAAGCCGCAACTGTGCTAATTAAACACAATCATAATGCAATACTGCAGTTAGGTGCTGGGAAGGTTATAGAGATATTATTTCTGCATTCCTGGTTCTCAGAAAACACACCACAGTGACAGGTAAAGCTTTGGCTTCCTTGTGGCCATTCAAAAATTCATACTTTGAAAAATATCGGTTCGACAAAGATCTCCATGTATTTTCGGCAGCCAGCTATTGTAAACCGCTCATATTGCGGCTGCTTGGTGCCATAAATACCGGAAAAAATATAACAAAATACGAATAAAGTCCGGTAGAATCCGCAATTGCTCTAATTAAACTCTAGCTTAATGTACCACAGTGACAAGTCTAACTTTATATTTCTTTGTAGCCATTCGAAAGTACATAATCTGAAAAATATCAGCTTGGTCCCGTTCTATCATGAATTCATTCGCCTCCCTCGTATCTGCGTAATTTGGTTGGCTTATATACATCGTGCATATCGTTGCCCATTTTTGTTTCTTCTACAACATTTACCCTGTGTATGTTGAATCTTATTTTCGTCAAGGGTAATATCTAACCTATATGATAATTATTACTTTTATACAGTGTGTCTAACCTATGTGCTAATTATTACCTTTAACAGTGTGTCCAAGATAAAGAGGTCGAGTATGGGTATTTCGTTGATAGTAAGAAATACAAATTTGTTTAAATGGTAAAGGAGTTGTGTAATTAACAGAATAATAAAATGACGCTTAGAAACCCTTATGATTTTTGATTTTTGAAGTATCTTATGAAAACCGTATTCTCAGATTTTTTAATTGATTGTTTTTAATGGACTTAAGGAAATACGTTGTAAATTTTTTTATATTTCGTCTTCGAGCAACCATCATGAACTTAATTTTTTTAAATACGGTTTTTATTTTATGATGTCAAATTTTAAAAGCTCATTTTTTTTCTAATTTAACAATGTACCACGCATCATAGATTAATTACGTTTTGAGCTTTTTTTATCATCATCAAACAACTTTTAAGATACGGACCTGTGTCAAAATAATGTTATACGAATAGGTTCACACAGTAGGTTGGGCACTTTTAAATGCCATTAAAATACTGAAATGCACTTCCCGATGTCTGAATAAATTATGAAACATGACTTTAGTGACCATTCGAAAATAAATTTTCCATATTTTATAGGAAATGCAAAACTTATGATATCAGAAACGAACAATAATTTCCAAAATTGCAAAAATGCTTAGAGTAGGTTACTAGTATTAAGTACCTAACATATTCGTAAAATTTTGGTGGTGCTGTTTAAGATTTTTTCTGACTTAAAATAAGTATGGATGTTTCTAATCAATAATCACGTATGGTCTTGGAATATAACTAATTTTCAATAGTAATTAATTAATTTAGTGATTATTTTTCGTACTTATAAACAATAATTATAGTTAGAAATAAAAATGATCCAGTGTGGACATTATTTTTTTTTATTGCAAAGGCTGAATCAACGTATGAAATGTTCTAGGACACAATTCCGTATCCAAAAATTTCTTGATGGCGATCATAAGAGAGTCGAAACTTAATTAAATAGATAATAATATGTGGTACATTGTTGAATTCAGAATAAATAGGACTAAAGTTTGATATCAGAACATTAGCACCATATTTTAAAAATGTAGTTATTGAAACCGAATCATGAAGATGAAGAAATCTCATATGGTGATTCTTTCACGATAACAATACTTCCTTCGTCTTTCAGACGAGGGAAGTAAAAATATCTCATTGGCAAAAAAGGCATCACAGAGGCTCTACATTACGAAAGTGTTGAAGATACTTTTAAAAGTAACTAGTTATCGTGAAAGTATATTAAGAAGTATATTAGGTCTTAAACACTTCCGGTGAAGTAGAGTTATCTAAGATATTTGGAATATATCTAAGATATTGCAAAAGTTTCTAAGATAATTTTAAAAGTAACAAGGTACCAATTAATTGTAACTGTTAGGAATTACTTTAGGAAAGTATCTAAGATATACTTACTATTTGCGTATGAAAAAAATATCGTTGATACTAAGTAGTAACTAATTACTTAAAGTAATCTTTCTTTAAAGATATAGCTGTTTTAGATTTTTTTCGTTTTTTGCAAGTTTCACAAATGTATAAGAACCGGAAATTTCCATTTGTATAAGTTACACGTATCTTTCATGTACAGTGTTGCATTTTCTTGTTATACAATAAAAATTATCATATGTATTAGGTCATTCTTTAGACAACCCAACATGCAGCTAGTTAGTTTGAAGTTTTGCCGTCTTCGCACCGATCTTCCAGTTGGCGCGGGCTCGCGCAAGAATCAAAGACTTCGGACTGGTAGGTATCAAGGAGAAAGTATTTTACGTACGCGAGAGCACGTGAACAATAACTTTAAACAATCAGTTGCAAACAGACGACCATGCGGATACCTTGACACGCCGTCTCGCGCTCGACCAGGAATCAAGACGAAAAATAATAGTCAAAAAACAAAAAGGGACGAAATGTGCATTACAGTTAATTTGTGCTACATTGAATGTGTTAAATTTGAAACATGTGAAAATCTACTGATTTTTTATTTATGAAGTGTTCAAATTATGAAGTGACAAGTGAAAAGTGAACATTCTAAAACCGAAATCGGAGGGTGCTATGGTTTAGGAACGTTGTTAAAATGTAGTGATTCCAATGGAAAAAATGGCTTTGGTGGAATCGTGCTTTTGTTGCAGCTTAGCAATTGCAGGTGGATTTTTGGCGGTTTATCTTCTGGTATGTTATGTTACAACAATCGCTTCCTGTTTTGTTTATGCTCCCCTTAGATTTAAGACCAAATGTAGCAGTTTGAATACAAGTACCTACATGTTTCGATGCAATCGCACGAGGATACCTTGAAATTGAAATGACGTCTTCTAGAAACCGATAAGAAACCCAAGCTGACAAAGCTATAATTTCCATTAATTTAGTGGCGATTCCGCATAGATAAAAACTAGTCGCGGTGTTTCAGTCTAACCTCATATGTTAACCGGTTTCGGCGGTGATCTACTATCGATAAGTATGTAAAAAGCCGCGTTAAGGTGCGGAAAATGCTGAAACAATGCCATTGACTTTTGTAGTTAAGTCACAACAACCACAACCTTCACCTTTTTGGCAACTGCAATTGTGAAAATGCTTTAGTCCAGATATTTGTACAATTCCAAAGCGAGAACTACTAGAACGTGTAGCGATTTCCAAGGTAACTGTGGAAACTGGGTGTTAAAAAACAAATTTTTCAAACTGGTCCGTTTTTCATGCTTAGTACTAGGTTGGATATTAAAATGAACATTTATTACTGCCTACAGCACTCGAACTTAGTTTTTAGAATATTCTGGATTTTATCTACTGCTTTTGTATTGTGGTTTTCATATAAAAACATTGAAACAGCTTATATTGTGTAAGACAATTGAGAAATTGTCACATTTATTAAATGTGACAATTGAGAAATTGTCACATTTGTGAAATGTGACAATTGAGAGATTGTCACATTTATGAAATGTCAAGTTTTTGATTATTGGTATTGCAGCACACGTGCGATAATAGACCCTCTTATTAAACTAGTATAATAATATACTATCTAAGTAACTTAAATAATGTTTTAAAACTTTTCCTTGCCCTTTATGGGGCTTGATCCCAAAAGTAATAGCATCATACAGTTCGCAGAGCTTCAAGTTCAAGACTCGAATTGAATACACACAAATGTTTTCTGTGGTAAGATACAATCAGTTCATTTCCGGATTTTAAAAATGCCTATTTTATTCAGAACATGTAAATGATAATCTTGATACCAACTGTTTTATCATGTAATACGGACATAGCGGTTCAAAAACAACGAAAACCTTGACTTTTAGCTTCGATATGTGGCCATTATTTAAAGCAGGGCTCCTTTAAATTTAATTTGGATTTACAAGATAATGTTAAAGTAATTAACGCGCACGCTTCTTTCATAAACAGCAAAAGGAAGCTTGCAGTTATTAAACATGAACAACATCCACGTTACATCAACGCCTTCCACGGAAACGGAACGTAATTTCAACAAGCAGCCAAAAGCCGCAAAACATTGCATAAACTTGCATAACTGAACAATTAAAAATAACTTAGAACATATCGAGTTTGCCAGATATCTTGGATTTGTAAGTGCTTTGGAATTTGTTCGCAACGTTTTATTGAGTAACGACAGAAATTGGAAAAAAGTATGAAAATACTGTTACGTATTTGGATTGGTTCCAACGTTCATTGAAAGATCAATTTTATGAGTATAAGAATATTATAGGACAATAGTAACAGCTAGTATTTTAACAATAAATATTGTTTATAAATGAGATTTGTTTACGTAAAAACTTTACAGTTCAATAAAATGTACAAGTAATGCGATATTATTAGATTAAAATCTAATATTTATTAATACTTAAATATTAACAGTTTGTAATGCATTATTTGAAGTTCGTCTTTGTTAAAAATTGCAAATAATACTAATTTTGGAGATAAAATGTTCATACAGGGTAGTTCTTAAGTCGACTTTGTGGTTTCGTAAATTTCAACCTAAAAGGAGCTCAAACACTCCTCGAAGGTTTTTGCCTTTTCTTTATAAAATCGTGTTAAAAATTTAAAGAAATTTTTGAGAGCCGCTGGGCACCCTTTTCGAAGCAGATGGGTAAAAGAAGCCTTAAAAGTAGCTAACGTGATTTTCTAAAATAATACTAATTTTTAGCCTTTTGTTACTCGCCTACTTGTAAAATCATGGAAATTCAGCTGCTTCCAAAACTTTTCCTTAAATATTTTTTAACGTTACGTTATAAAAAAACTAGCGATCTAAGGCAAAATCCTTTAAAGAGTTTTCAAAGCCACGCGGTCGACTTGAGAAATACCAAAAAATGATTTAATAAATTGGTTGAATAAATAACGTATTTCATCATCAAAATGTAGTGAAACAAAATTAAAATACAAAAACCGGTTAAAATATCTTTTCTCACTAAATTATAAATAAAAATGTTTCCCCTAAGCAGATTAATTGTTCCTTTTAATAGATTCACATTAGTTCATATTAAAAGATGCATTACAAGATTGCTAAAATATATTATAAATTAAGTCATTTATAATTATTAGGAATGAAATTAGAGTCTCAAGCAAGGTATTTAGCAATGCACGTATTAGAGGGGAAATATTTTTAAAAACGTACATACAAGTTACATATTTTTCGTTTTTCCTTGAATGGCATGATATGTGTTACACTAAAATACTATTAAAAGAATTTGTTACCTAATACCTAAGAACGGCATTAAAATCTTGAAAGAAATTAAAGATGTTTCAGCATTGCGTACCATTGTTCTAGGGAATATGCAAAAAATCCTATAAACATTGGTCCGAAATCCTATCTTAAGGGAGCTACAGTTTTGAGAAGGGCATAGAATCGGGGAATCTCTGAGAGCAGTAGTTATTAGGGATGTCGGCGGGTACCCGGGTACCCGGGTCGACCCGGGTAATAGTCAACCCGGGTATATTTTCAGGACCCGGGTACCCGACTAGTAAATTATATAATCTCTAGTAAGTGAGATTTTTTCGGAGAAGATGATAAAAACTTAAAAACAGTAGGAATAAGCTCTAGAAAAACATAAGCATGCAGTAATAACCAGAATCAGCCCATCCCATACTACATAATGTTTCTTGTTTCATATAATAAATCCTCTTCACGGAAATATTCAACCCGTCAATAGTACCATTAAATTGCGTCAGTATGCGATGAAGTAACGTAAACATCTCCTGTGTGATTTTGATGGGAGAGTAGGTACTATTTCAATTTAGTTCAGTTCAAAACTCGCGGCGTAACGAATGTTCCGATGTAAGCTAACATTTTTAAAATATATTTCGGGTACCCTCGGGTACCCGGGTACTGTTTTCGGGTACCCGGGTTTGATTTTAGACCGGGTACGACATCCCTAGTAGTTATTGAGAAACGCGTTCATAAAGATTAAAATTTGGTTTTTAACAATGTATTTAAAGAAGCCTTGTAACGCAGTTGTTAGAGCGTTAGGCCTGCATTAAGCAATCTTGAGTTCGTATCCCACGGTGGGCGAACTTTTTCCCGATTTTTCCGCAGCCTTGGCAATCGGTATCGAGTTCGGAGAGACCATTCGCAGTTGGGCACCAAATTAACTGTGCTTTAGTCAAAATCACCGACGTAAGAGATAAAGGTCAACACATCACCAGCGCACACACCTAACACAACGGTTGCTATGCAAGCTCAAAAGGTACAGTCGTGTGCAAATAAATCTGGGACAATGGTTTTTTCATATCTAGGTTGAGTTGAGAATTGAAGAATATCTTCATGGATTTTCTGCTACCAGAAAGATCTACATTTTCATTTACTTGTCAAAGTTTAATGTAACTCTTTCTGATAGCAGGAAATCCATCGAGATATGCTTCAAATCTTAACTCAATTTACATATGAAAAAAACATTGTCCCAGATTTATTTGCACACGACTGTACATCTTTCCGAAAAATATAAGAAAATGGTGGTTTATTTTGACCTAGAAATCACGACATTCCCAAAATAGTGCCGTGAAATTTTGAAACACGCTGTGTAATGGCCCTTACGATGTTCTTAACGAAAAATGCCATAAGAAATTTGGTTACCACATGAAAATTTAAAGTTTTCTAAGAAAAATGTACGAATATGTGTTAAGTATACTGTAGATATGTTATTTAAAAATATAGTCTGGTGATACGAATTGCTCCAAACCGATCTGTTTTACTAAAAGACTAAGGTTATACACTACAAGATGTCGAATAATGGAATATGCTATATTATCTCAGTAAATATTCATTTTATTAAAAAATAAATCAAATAAATGTGGAATATTCTTAATTATTTTTCTACGCAAGCTCACTGAATGAATAGCAATTCATTTGTTAGATTTTTCTCTTTTCAATAATGCAAAACTTTAATAAAGTTATTTAAGTTATTTTTTTACAAAAACGAACAAAAATGCTAATTTTGAGCCATTCTCCTGGAGACCTGAAAATAATGTTACTACATAAATTCTAAAGTTCTTTCTGTCTGTTACCTATTTCACCATATCCCAGCAGCATTAAAATTTCAATATGATGTTTTTAAAAGCCAGCCATCTCACATGTTATTACTCTAAAAGCTTATTGTGCCCATGCAAATAAAAAGTGTCTATATTAAATGAGCGAACTTTTCACTCTACTTTCAGTTATTTATGTTAATTTCTAAACAGACAAATAAAAACGGCCTAGATTAATACTGACTGTTAAAGTAAAGTGCGAGCACTTTTTCTCAAAAATGTGCGTAAGTGTGTTAGTTTTGTTAAAGAAAAAATATATCCATTAAGTAGAATATACGTAGGGTACCCCACCATGGGGTTGCGCTTCTATTTTTCAAAATAGTACATTATACATCAAGGGACCGAAAAGTATGAATTTTCTTATCATGTAAGCTTGAAGCTCGAAGGAGAATTGATGTTTTCTCCTGTCGTGTATATACTATCTTTTTCACGACCGAGAGTACAAACACAAGCAAGAGGTATTTTCGCAGAGTTGTACAGTCAATTAGAATTATACTGCAGTATTTAGTAGCCTTTGAATTGTATTTAAATATGTTATGAATGCCATGGCAATATACCTTTTTTATATTGTTCATATATTGTTTATAATGAAAGCAAATATAAATTATTTTCTCTCTAGAGAGAAAGTGTGTTATTTCTGCCACAATTTTTGTAGGTAATCTAGAAACTAATTTCTATTCCCGGTTGTGGCAAAATAATTAAATATTGCTTTGCCATAGAATACTAAAGTCAAGTAACTTTTATTTCACATATCTTTCAATAAAATAGATATTCAACAGTAATATTCCAAGTGTATTAAAATAGCCGATTAAATTTTGATGTTTTCTGTCGGAATGTTTTTCTAACAAATTTGTCAAATAAATTTGCCGCTCAACAAGAATCCCGAGTGTGTAGCACGAGGGATTTTGAGGAAAAAAATTTACGAGATATTTCTTCAGAGCAAAACATTCTGACAGAAAATCGTCAAAATTTATTTAGGCTAGTTTACATGCACGCGGGATGTTTGGCTTGATTATTTCTTGAATAAATAGATAAAATTCAGGTGCTGAAGCACCTTTAATAATAATGTTAAAATTATACACGAGCGATTAAATTTTGACATATTTTTAACCGCGGTTAAATTTTGACGTTTGAATTTAAGAGAAACCATGGTGATTACGCATTATTATAGATATGAAGGAAATAATCACTGAAAAGTAGTACCACATTCCATACTTTTAGGACATCATGTGCATAATTGTCAATAGTGAGTATGATTAGCTTTACGATCCTTTTTATACGCTTTCATAAATATGTAAATAATGGTTTTACCATTATTTCTATAAACCAAATGACTATGCTAATAAACAAGTTAGAAAATACAACACGACCTGTCAAGAATTCATTTAAAATTAACTTATTGTTACTTCTATTGGGCCTTGAAGACGTGGAAAACAACAATTTGGGTGTAATAGAGTTACTTAAAAAATTTTAATTGTAGATTTGAAACTAATTATGGAAATTATTAGTAACAAGCATAAATACACATACAGTAGTTATCTTGTTTGAAAAAAGAACACACAAACTTAAAGCAAATACAATTGGGAATAACAGGAACTTTAATTTATTTCTCTGAAAGTTACATGATTTTTTGACACTTGGCAACATAGGTTGCTATGAGGCCCTCTGTGTGCTTAAAATTTAAATAATTTAGTTATTCTTCAATAAAAAATTCGAAATGGAATAGTTTTATAGTCTTATGTTTATTGTACTTAAAGTAAACACATATTTAAAACTTTTTTTATGTAAAATAATAGTAATTTCTTATAAAAGACGATAAAGTTAATATTTATCCACGAGTAAATCGTTAAACGTCCAGACGAAGTCGAGACGTTAATGATTCAAGAGTGGATAGTAATAACTTTATCGTCGTGTATAATACAAAAATTTTTCTATAGCAAGAACTTTAACAATTTCAAAAGAAAATAAGGAAAGTCAATCATATTTTAAAATCTCAGTAGCTAGATTGGGTTACTAGGATAATACGAAGCTGTAATATTTAATTTAAATAAAAGTTAGAAAATTAGATTACCTTATTTACCCTTAATGTTAAAGTGTTACTTTATCTACCCTTGCTGTTAAAGTAATACTTGGCCTTTTGCTTTGAGTCGATTAAAAAAATAATTGTTTCTATTATTTAAATAAGATATCCATACAACCATGTGCTTTGTAAAAAGTGCATTCATGATCAAATGCAACCAATCTATACATAATTGTTTACTGGTTACTCTTCCATTTATGGTAATTTTGACGTAACTGAAAGCTCTCAAAGTCGAATAGAGGCAATCAACATTGTACATTCGATGTTTAGGTATTTTGCAATGATTTCAAAACCACATCAGTAATAATTATTAGTACCTAGTAGTATCATTTGATGCTCAATAACTTTATCGTTCTATTGATACCATTATCTTTCCTATAAGTTGTATTGGTGAGCAAAAACGTTCAATGCGATGTAAAGTTCTATGTTCGAGTTTGAGAACGGGCACCCGGTATAGCATGTGATTAAAATAGAGCTTTATTCGAGAATGGGAAAGGTTCAATATTGCGCTAGTAGGGCGAAAGACTTACATCTCTTAAGCCTAAGCGAATAAAACTCAGTTTATCCTCGTGTCATATACAACACCTTATTTATTACACTAACTAACCTTTAATTATAATTTTAATGCCATTTAATTTTCAATCACGATACGCATGACCCTCTCACTTTAACTCCCTAGGGAGTACTTTAATTCCTAAGGAGTAACTTTATTCCTTAGAGATTAAAATGCTACTTTGGCAACGAGAAGCTTATGATTAAAATCATACTTTAAGTGTGTGTAATCAGTAAATAGTACCAAAGGGTGCCATTTAATCCCCAAGGTGACGTTATATAATCACACGTGGGATTAAATGGCATTTTAGTCACGAGGTATAGACGATATTTTTTGCACTCGCGGGTTATAGATTCCGAAGTAAATCTGATTTTGCAATTTGACAATTTAGCTTTCTTGAACGATTTTGCGATTTTGAACGATTGAGCGTTTTTGAACGTTTGAGCGTTTTTATTCGTTTACCGCATGAGTTTCAATGACAAGAAGTTGCATTTACGAAATTTGACACAAGTGACAGGATCTGGAAAGTAGTTTTTTAACGAAAAATCGTGAAGTAAAAAAAATTACAGTTATATTAACTATTTTATTTATATATTTATATAAAAAGTACATTTTTCTAACTATTTTATTGAAATGTCAATTTGACAGTTTTAAATTCCAAACTCCGTTTTGACTAAATTTCCAGTTACAAAAGATTACTATGCAAAAAAACAACCTGTACAACACGTTTTGAAAGTCTTTTCTTTGTCATTCATTTGCTTTGCCCTCGTTAATCAAATTACAAAATCATGAAAAAAGTATGACTTTCAAAACTAGTTCTACAAATAACTATTGATATTGGGTCACGTGTCTAGCACAGCTCTTATCTAAAATTAAATGTAAACGAGTAATTTTATCGACCAAGGGAAGTATAATATTCTTTGAATAAAGATTCATTGCACTAGGAAGATATTTACACACATTTTTATCAAATAACTAGCGAATCACTAGAGCTACGCTTCGGTTCGCTAATTTAAGAGAGATTTATTATATCAATTAAAAAAATGATGCATCGACCGGGAATCAAACCTGGACCGTCCGCGTGGCAGGCGACCATTCTATCACTGAACCAAGGTGCTCCGTTGAATAAGGCGCTGCTATAATGATATATAGTGAATCACCCGAGTCACGCTTAGCTTCGTTAATTACACGGTTTAATTAAAACTTTACTTTTTCGTACTTTTTTGAAAATAAAACCCGGCCTAGGATCTAAGTCTAAAAATTTGCAAACTTTTAAGCTATCATACACTTTAATCGGTCCAGTATCTTTGGAGGAGATAGCCAACAAAGGTTCAAAGAGACCACTGATTTTATGGTATAGTTATCAATGTACGTATATTGAGAAATAATTCCTAAAGGTACCGGCATGGAGGGAACATAACTAAACTTAAGAAATAAATTATAAAGTACAAACAATTTTTTGGCAATTTGTCAGGTATACCTGTTTGGTGTTTGCATGAATATAAATACTAACATCACCGATAAGTACGGAATATGTGCCTCGATTTATTATGTAACATTTTAATATATTCTATATGTTTACGAACAATGATTAGCTATTATGCTAGCTTATACAGTTCTTCAATTATATTTTAGTTACTTCGACCTTTGAATGGTCGCTGACTAGGATCAATTAAAAACCCAACTGGATTTGATCTATAAACCCCAGATATGATTTTTTGCGTCAAATCATAATATGACAAGATCAAAATATTTTTTTTCTAAAGATCCTGCACCATCATTAAAAATTTTGAACGTTTTTACAAAAATAAATGGAGATAAAATTGCGAAATTTTTTTACAAAAAGATGCTTAAAATTCAAACTGACATTTTTAAATAAAGTAAAAGTGAAATTTAAGCAAAAAAGCTCAGTCCCAACACATGACAAATATTTCAACAGATTAAAAAAAAAACGTTAATGGTGCTATGAGCTGCCATATACGTACATTGTAATTAAAAATCATCTAACGTTTAAAATAACATTTGAAAAATTGTAGGTCGTTTTCGTCTAATATTGAATATCTTTGATAAACATAACGTCCCGTCATAGCAAAAATAGATTTCGACTCATTTTATTGTTACTAGTTTTTAGAAAAACCAATGCGTCACATTAAAAATGATCAATTTCTTAGTTTTAACAGGTTAATTGCAAAATTAACCCATAAAAAGGATCATGAAATCAAATGTAAACTCCTAGCTGGATATTTTTGAGGATGGTAAAGAGTTTTTCAACTAAAACTCAACCAAATCTAAAAAGTAGCTTAAGTCCCCTTGGGGAGGGAGGTCTGTTTGAGCCGATTAAATTTCAAATTGTTTTGTGTAGGAATATTTAAAATATGTAGGTATTAAGTGGACCCAGTATGAACCCCTACGATATTCCTTGTGTACAAATTAAAACTTGAGCCATTTTGAACCAAGTCTGAAATTTTATTAGCCAGACAAATATAAATTAATGTATAATAAGTATATTAATGAACTACATTAATAGTAGCGCTGCTGTTAAAATCTCCCCACTAACAGAGAAGTAATTTTTAGAAAAAAAAATGTTAAATTTGTAGACTAGAAATTTCTAAAAGTATATGCAATTTTCCATCTTTAAGTTTTATAAAAATTAAAAAACTATTTAGTGTGCTTTTTAACTGTTTGATTATAAAATAGACTATATTTGCTACAAAATAGACAGATGGCGTAAACCCAGATGGTCTCAGTTTGATTATCGAGCATTTAAAACTACTCTTTTACAAGTGAAGCAGTGTAGACTTTTCTTTGATGTAAAAATTACATCTGTCTTGTTTTATCAGAAGAATAACAATATTATTTAAACAAAGTGAACGTACAACTGATTCCTTACACAACGAGTGAGTCCTCAAAGAACAGGTAACAGAACATATATCTAGCATTAGTCGATTTTAAATTAGCATTTGGCTGTACGGATGTCTGAGCAATGTTAAAAGTGTAGCGAACACCCGGCCATATGCAGCGTCCCGCAAAAGCAGCACATGATATCATAAATGAGAAAACTTAAGATCGAGAACCTGTCCAGCGGGTAACTAATTGTTAATGTAACACTGCGCGCGAGTTAGTGACTAATGTCAGAAACTATATAATTAGTGGCGCGAGGGACGGATTGCATCCGCAATTGCAATGTAAAAAACACACCATTTAAAACTCAAATTTTCGACGACCATACGCCATCACAAAAAGGTAATAAAGCAGTTGCAATCCTCCGGTATAGAAACGGGGCATACTGCCTAGTTGCGCTTTCCAGAAAGCAAGGGACTATTCGGCCACCGAAGCAATAAGCCTTCCACACCAGCATTCATTTAGTGTCACTCATTCGGTTTACGACTTTCGGTATTTCGTGTCTGCAAGGATTCGATGTCCGCGTCAAGAGTAATCGCACTTTAGTTCACAAAACCCTGTCGAAATATCAGGGCAAAAATAGATGTTATATCGCGCTCTATTATGTGTATTGGTGTAACATCCTTCATATATCGTATATATTTATGTCTGTGATCGTACTAAATATTGTTAAAAGAAAAATAGTTGTTTAATAAGTAGTATCATTTCTAAATAGTGGGTATCAACATCCTCACCCATGGAATAGCTGCAACTAAAACGGCAAACTAGATACAAAAGTTAATAGCAGATTAATGGAATAAATCTAGTAGAGAGCCGCGTTTGAGAAAATACGATCACATGAAACTACAGAGAAGACACCTACATGAAAAAGGGAGTTAGGCAAGTATGAACTGATATTGTAGGTACACAACTTGTAGAAAAGTGTATTAATTTTTAAAATAACAGCTGGGAAATGATTTTTAAAAGTGTTAACCCTGGCTTTATGCTCATGAATTGGGAAGACTTAAGAATTTTGATATAAGATGAATGTAAGTACTTCTTCTTATAGCTCAAAGTAAAGACGAATTAAATATCATGTTAGAACAACTAGCAAAGCTCTAAAACGAAAAATGCTAAAACTTACAATAAAATGCTCTAAGGCTGTGGATTGGATCAATGGATGGATTCTAAGGCAAGGTACTTATGTAGATGATATCGTCATTACATCCCTGTAATTAAATGAATACCACGAGGTAAACGATGAAATAGATAAATGACCACACCAGGGTTTGAAAAAACCCGGGATTTTTTCAGAAAAACCCAACCCACTGGACCCATGGGGGGGTTTTTGCGGGATTTTTCGGGTTTTTTCGGGCTCTTTCGGTTTTTTCCCGTCTTCCCGGCTCATCGGTTTTTTTCGACAAGCTGCAGTAGAATTCCGCCGTCTGAGGGGCCGGACATTCTAATCTAGAACATTTGCAAGACACGTTAATTGACAATATGTGGATATATGCACAATATACTCTCTGTTAGGCGGACACCCACGGTCGCTGAAAATTTGCTCGCTTAAAGGAGATGTCCGTTCACGAGAAATTTGTACTAATAATCAACAGAAGTTATTTTACATTAAATTTATTAGTACATAATGTATAAAGTAGATACAATAAATAATTAGAGCAGGTATACTTAAAGATAAAAAAATACACATTTAAATGAACATAAAAGTTTAAAACACATACATGTGATTAAGAGGGTTGAAAAAAGTCTATAATGGTTTTTTGACCCAATTTGTTTTTTTCTAGTAACACATTTTTCAAATACTCCTCTAATCTGGTCGTTAATTCATATCCTTTTATATCGCCATTTTCTGTGGTAAACGATTTGATTGTTTGCAGAATTGAAAAAACTTCTTTATTTGATTTGATACTATTTGCAGGGTTATACTGCTGTACTAAAACCTCAATTTCACTATCTGTTTCTTGTTGTGATTCGACACTCTCAAAATTTATATCAACACTTTCATTTTCATACACTAAATTTTCATCTATCCCAACGTACGTCTCAAAATAGACGTCATTTGTTGTAGTTGATTGTAACATTTTAGACCTTTCAGAAATAATAGACAAAGGTAACTCATCATCGGGTTCAAATTTTGTAGAAACTTCGGGAACATCTGAAAATGTGAATCCTGCTTTCTTTCTTAAACCAATTCTTTATGGTTGTAGGGTTCACTTGCTCCAATGCCTTTTTAATAAAGTAAACGACATCTAATAAATTAATGGATTTTGGTAGCTCTTCAGCTGAGTCAACGGAGTCCATCTATAATATAATTTTCCTTAATGTGTGTTTGTCTGTGGCACAAAATAAAATCTCACGTTCCGGCGTCACAGATGTTTATATTTGTTTAGGTTTTGTTTTTCTTATCTTAGCGCTCGGATCGGAGCTTGACCTTTCGCGTATCCTATTTCACGTGCGCGTAGCGCGCAATTTGCTTGTTCTAGATAAAATATGTTTCAAAATTGTAGATCGATACCAAGTTTTATAATTTTTGATTATCCCTTAATCTAACGGTTGGCAAAATGCAGCGGTATTTGGGGGAAGAAAATTTATTTTGATATTTGTCAATCTTATATCACGTGGGTGAGAGGCAGCATTGTCGAGGAAAAGCAGTATTTTCCGTTTTTGCTGTCTCATTTTTTTATCAAATTGTTGCAAGAACTCGGACAATAAGTCAGCAGTTACTAGTCCCTTGGAGTGAATCCAGGACCGAAAAACTCAGTGGGTTTTTCGAGCGGGTTTTTCCACGTGGGCCCAGCCCAAAAAAAAACCGTCGGTTTTTTACGGGCTGGGCCCACTGTGGCGAACCCTGGACCACACAGAATGGGTAGATAACTGAGTAGTTATAATGTGGCACAAAGAATCAGAAAACAAAAAATCTAAGGGAGGTATATAGCGGCTATTGGATAGAACTCGCCAGATAATGAAAGCTTGACATGTAACACTTTGTTTTCCTGCAAAATGGCAACAAATATTTTTTCCATATAATTTTCCAACAATACAATAGCCTGGTTAACCTCGTGCCAGTATGTTAAAAGAAAAATAATAATTCTGCACTAACCAAATCAGTATTTATTATAATTGCTAATTCGCGATCATTACCGCAGGTGGAAAGCGAACTCGGTAGTGAAACCTGTTGACATAAGAATTCGATGCCCACGTCAATTTGCCCGCATCATTGACACGTGCAGATATGAAAGGTGCCATTTTCACATCTCGTTTTCGCCAGCGACTTAATTAAGAGCAACGCAGCTGCAATTAATGGCATTTTTCATTTCTGGACAATGCATAAAAGGGAGAAACTTGGAGAAGCTGCTTCAGTGCGATGAACAGTTTGTCCCACAAGACCCACTGTTCTGCGATCCATTGAAATTTAATAACGTCCATAATTAATGCTGAATTAATTGGTAATTAAAAATTCACGTTAAAACAAACAAGCAGGAGCACAAAGCAGCGTTCATGAAATATTCAAGCGGCGATGGCAACCACAGTTATACGCAAGTACGTGACGATGATTCAGTGGCAGCTCTAAAAGGACTTCTGGTTGACAAGTAAACGCAGCCAGGACAGCTTTAGCTGCAAATATGTGGGCACAGTATGTTACCGTCTAAGTAGTTTCACTTAAGTACGGTAACCTAAATTCCAGGCGATCTAAAAATGCTGACAGCCTACTTTGTGCAAGCTTCGTAAAGAAAACCGCCTCTTATGAAGTTTACTTGATACGGTAACAAGAAGTAGTGTTGAGCAGATTAAAATAATTAAGCTGGCAAATGTGGTTAGAAGAAGATTTTTCAGAGAAAATTAATCAGTTACACAAGTGGTTCACTGCTATGCATGTCGGCAAATCCGAGCAAAATCAAAAATGGGGGTTTATTGTTTTACAATCTGGGTGCTCTGTGTTTTAATTCTGGATAACAAAAGTGAATAAAAATATTACCACAAGAATATAAATGGCGAAATGTTTAAGAAATTGGACAATGATTCCTACTATTTGATGCTTGTTGATAAGCCACACACTTTTACTTCTTGCAAATCTGAAGTACGAAATGGTTAATACCATGAAACTACAAAAACAATGAAAAGAAAACTATATTATCGACAATTTATTACACAGTTATGGTATGGATATTTTGTAAGACATATAATAAGTATCTAAATTCTCAACCTTGGTCAAAAGACAGGGTTAGCAATTTACAGTGTGAAGCTCTTTCCAAATCTGTTGGGGAAATGTGACCAAACAGAATTAACGACTGTGAGAAACTTAAGAAGGATGACTGGGAAAAATAAATGGCTAATTTTAGTGTGCATGACATTGCTCCAATTATAATTTCCTTGGGGGAATCTGATTTTGAATCAGAAATTGAAATTTTAATGCAGACTGATGAATGAGTATTATGCATGTGTGAGAAGATTTCAGATCAGCAAAAGAAACCTGCAAATTGTATGCATATAACATGTTTCTTATCATACTATTATTTTATGTTTTAAAAGTTATCGTTTCTTCATTAAGATAATTTCTTTTCCATAATTTGCGTAGTAATTAATATTGGTCACTGATTTTTGTCGTTAATAAATAATATTCTATGGAATTTAACTTGGTTATCTGACCTTGACAATTAAATACTAACATTAATCTGTCATTTTGCTGTAAGTAACTGTTAACACATAAGTGTTACCCGCACTTTCAGTTTAAAAACGAATTATAATAATAAAAACAGCTAAAGAGTACTGTTAAACAGGGATCTAATTACTACTAATGAAAGGTAACATTTTAATGTAGTGCTTGCTAACTAGTTCCTTTGAGGTAGTAGTCGTGAGGTTGATTGAAAGTTATTTTTAATAATTTTTTATACCAATATTGGTGAGCTTTTTATTGCATTTTTGGATTTACCTATTAGTTTTAAGCAAAAATATTTTCTTGTTCAACTTTGCATAATAATCTTACATTTATTTATTTCAAGACTTTTAGGCCTCTTTCACACGGACGGTTTCTTCGCCGGCCAACAGATTTGCGCCCTCCAGTGAAAAACTGACAACAAATAAATAACATTAAATAAATAACATTATTACATACGGAAGCTTTCACACGGACGATCACCAAACAGCCGGGGTGATGTTTAACTCTTCGGAAATTCCTGATACAACTTCCTAGAGTGGTTAACTTTTTAAACTAAAAAACAAAATTAAGTTTTATTTATACGAGATTTTTTGAATAAGACATGGAAATTAATTCAGCAGGCATTGGTTAGAAATGTGTGTGAATGCAAAAGAATGCTTGTTGGATTGTTGCGCTGTAGTATGTGACAGGTTTCTCGCTCTTGTGCTTGACACTTTCGTGTTATGCCTGCGTCTCTGCATTTCGTCCATAATCGGCACTAGTTTCTTATACCGCCACCGCGTCCTTTATAACGCAACGATAAGCATGTGCATTTATCTGGCAGACCTGGTCTAGCGTCTAGGGCATAAGGCGTTTGTTTACAAATCAAATTCTCTTTGGGGGTTTGACTGCCACCAGTTGCATTGTTTTTTCTTTCCTTTCAATTTGGTGTAATTTGCATTACTAAAGGTTTTACTTTACTTTTTTAGTATTTTAGCGTTAAGTTGTTTTTTTCCTATTTTGTACATTATTTTGAGTACTCTTGTTTTCCTTTGATATTTGCGGAATATGTAGTTGCAAAACTTCCGCTTGCGAGGAAAGTTTCGAATAAAATCCTTTGCCCATTTTTTAATAGTGCAACGCGCTCACCTAGACAAGTAAGCTCTCGACAGTAGGAAGTAGGTTACTTAAGAATACTTTAACTTCAACAATTTTTAATGCTTATAACGCAGTCAAACACTAAAAAAACACTTATGGTGGTATTCTGGTTAATTAATGCGTCCATTTTATAACTCACCTTAAAAATCAAAGATTTCATCGCTCGTGAATTATTTTTCGCTGGTCTATAATAAAATTTTATAGTCGTGTATAAAATTCTATTGTATTCTTCTACACTGTACTACCTTTGTATTAGTCTAACAACTTTTTGTAAAATTTGTAGATCTTTTTACAATTTTTAAATCTTTATCTAGCCATTATTTCCATTTCTCCTACACCGAAGTTTAACGAAACCAATTGTAACATTAGAGTGCGAGGTAATCCTGGTGTATTAATATTAACTTGCCTGTACTAAACATAATACCTATCTTGTGATAATAATTGTAACTTTTGCTGTAAATAAATAATTGTATCTCTAGGTATTGGATCACAAGCTCCATTTATTAAGTAATTGTGTAATTTTTAATGTTATATCATGCGTTTCTAATAAAATATCATTTATGGTAAGCCTAGGATAGAAATGAACATATCATCTTTAATTCGGCTCTACTCCAATCAACGTGAGTGTGTTTTAAAAAGATCTTATTTTGAGAAAGCTATGTGAAATCTAAGGAGATTTGTCTTAACTTGAGTGAAGTTGAATTAAGGTTTGTCCATTTCTATCCAAAGCCTACAGTAAATGATTTTTTTAACGCACGATATTGTGGAGAAACCATAACATAGCACATTGTACCCTCTACCATCTGACTTACCTCTATGAGGTTCTAATACTTTATCAAAATCTACTTAAGATTGATCATACTTTTAGCATCAGAAGTATTGATAGGCTGCATATGTCAATTGCACGAGTCTTCCACGACCAGTGTCATTATGCAACGAACGACTTCCGGGATTGGACCGTGTCACTGTTGAGATAGAAGCACTCAACGTTTTGTCCACTTTTAGAAGGTGCTTTTTCAGGAGTAAACCAAAAGAGCACTCAACGTGTAAACCACGCTAGAGGCGAAACTCAGTTTATTAAATAGTATATTCCTTTTAGCGAATCAATAAAACTATTCAATATATTATTAAACAATGTAATCATGCTCAGTGTTTCATTTAGTCTATTTAATAGCATGCATAAATTGTTAACATATTTATATTCAGTTAGATTTGCATTACATTCAAGAATTCCCTAACTTTCTTTGATTTCGTTATTAACTCAAAATTTACTAATTAAGACATGCATTTGTTACCTAAACTAGATTTTGGTTTATTTTAGAAATATCATTAATCTGATACATAGAAGCTGAAAATTTTAATAATTCTTTATAAGTTTGTGAATCTTTTGGAATATACATAGATCTTTGTCAGGTGCTCTTTGATAAGTCAGTAGTCTAAAAATGTCTACTGTTCCAATATGTTTTTCTTCACTCATTATAATATAATCATTATCAAATTTTATTGGCAATTTTCCTATCATACAAGCTTCATTCACTTTAACATATAGATTTCAAATCTACTATCACTATATTTAGGTAGATAATAAGTTTCGAGCTTTCCTAATTTAACATAGCTTTTTTGTGTATTTGTAACAGTCTCTACAAGTTCAGCTGAAGTGTAGATGGTACCTTGTTAGTGCTCCTGAAGCAAAGTCCACCGGAAGTTGAGATTGTTTTGGTGTGAATAACATTGGAGTAGGTCGAGACTTCTTAATATCTACATCAACAATTTCTACAGCACATTTCAATTCCTATAAAGAAGCTCTGGGCTTACGCTTACACTATAGTTTTTCTTTTTTACTGCCTTTTACAATAAAGGAAGTATTGGAGTCACCAGAAAAATTCGAAATGAAGTTTTTCATTTTAGCTTGAAATTTTAGAGAAAATTTGCCTCTTTAACTAACGCTCTATTTTGCGCTATTTTGTAACGGTTTGTGTAGAAGTTGCAATTTTTGAAAATTTTTGACAAATGTTTAAAAATTAAAAATCTCAATTTTGGCTAATTATAAAATCACTACAAAAGGAATTTGTATGGGTGTATCACATACTTTTCTCATCATGTTGAATGCTGAGGCGTTTAGAGTTTTTAAATTTGTATTTTATGTCCTCCGATTAAGATGCCCGTTGGTCATAGTATATCGTACGTGGGATCGGTTAGTAGATATTTTTATCATGCACTCTTGTCCTTGTCGTTTATAGAGTTTTTTGAGAGCATCTCCAAGTCATGAGATTTGTATCTATATCTCTATATTTGTACTGCCAGTAGTTGGGCTGCTGCTCTATTATAAATGATGCCCCCAGGATCAATTAATACTCTTATAGCATTTTGTAATATTCCTGGGCTCCTTTGACTTTTACAAATACTGTACAAAAAGACTTCGTTTTGGTTGGGTTGCTTGATTTTTCTGAAGTTTGTTGTTCATTGGCAATGAGAACATGGATCTTTTGTTTACCTCTTGTTGTGGCTTGGGCGTTGTGCCGTGGATTTTCTAGTAGTGTGTTGTTCAATTTTTTATGTAACATGGTATGAAAAAAGGTAAAAGTTCAGGGTCATTTCAATGCCCCCAACTGGGGGCGGGCTGCTATAGGGACCTTGCGTCCCTCTTCAGCCAATAACGGGAATTTCAGGATGGGTGAAAAAAGGGAGGAATGGAGAATGGAAGAGAGGCCAGGAAAGGTAAAGAAGTACTGCCCCGGCATTCACATCAGAAAATGTACTCTGTTGACTTAGGAAAACCACCTAAAACCTGAATCAGAGCAGGCGGCCATGGGAATCGAACCCACGACCACCCGAATGCTAAGCAGACGTGGTAACCACTAGTGCACAAGGCTCGGTATCAGGGTATGATGCCATCTGTTACAATTACTGCATTTATTCTGACTGTAACATTTTTCATTGTCGTTAAGCAGTTGGTACATAGTTAATAATCGATGATGCTTTATTAAGTTGTATTGTTTGTTATTTGTAATTAATTTTGAGCACTGGACAATCTTGTGGTTGTTGCATATTAGAGATTTGACAAATTTTGCTTCTAGTTTCTTACGGGCCCTGTTTTCTATGGCGTTTCGGCTGGTTTACCTGTTCTTACATTTTCCACTTTCCTTTTGGATTATTGAAATACTTCTAAAGTTTGCAAAATTTTCTTTAAGAACTTAGTACCTTTCCAGGTCTTGGATTTGTCGAGAGCTGATTAGAAATTATTCATCCAGCTTCTTCAGTTCTTTGTCAAGATTTTTTGTTAGTAGATGTGCAATTATGGGTCACCATGTTATAGTATATACGTCCATGTTGGAAATGGCGCGTAAAGTTTCCATCGTCGTGTCATGCAGTTGTTTATGGATGGTCGCTGATTCGTAATTCAGAATGGGTAGCTCTATTATGTCGTCCAGGAATTTGCGAAATAGAATTTTCTTGTTACTGTATCCGTCGACCATCGGGTACCATGCGGTTTCTAGTTGGCATTGGATGCGTCAAGATGTTTAATTGGTTTGTTTGCCTCGCCTCTTATGTGTGTTTTCGAGTATTGCATTTTCTCTGTTTAACTTATACAAATATGTCGTGGGAATTTTCATAATAATTTCCCTCAAATATTGGCATAGTAATTCTTGGCAACTAGTTACCCAACCCTTTAAGGGAAATCTTCTTTAAATTAAAACTTTTTGAAACTTAATTTAATTAAAATGTATTATCTCTAACCTCATTTACCTTGCGATGTAGAGGCTGGTGAGTTATGCTTTGGCATCTGGCGGTGAAATGCTCAACTTGCCCCGGATTCGGGATACCGGGTTGGAGCGCGCATTTGGTGCTTGCACAGAAACCATTGTGTGAGGTGTGTGTCTTTGTGATGTGTCGACATTGTTACTCTATCTCTTAAGTCTGTAGTTCAGTAGAGCACAGTTAATTTGGTGCCCAACTGTGAATGGTCCCACCGAGCCCGGTTAAAATCGAAAGACTGCTGAAAAATTCCGACCTCTGCGGGATTCGAACCGAGGACTTGCTTAATGCAGGCCTGGCGCTTATCCAACAGCGCCACTCGGCTTTTTGTTTAATTAAGATAATATAGATATATCTAATTTTACGCTGAATTACGTGACGATGGAAAAATTTTATAAAAGGAGAGCTTATACAAGGGCGGGCAATGTTTTCCAATATAGTTTTTTAGAATCGAAGCATTCGTCAATTCCAGTTGGACATTCTCAAAAATTAAACTTTTTTACATCAAATAAGAGTGTGGAATTGCTGAAAACAGTAGTTTTTGAGAAAATTTACATTAAAAATGAAATTCACTTAATCATGAAAAGTACAAAGTTGGCCAATAATTTTACTATTTTTTCCTGCTCTTAATCGGTTGAAAATGAACAACACTATCTGAATATCGTAGAAATTGATTTTCCTGTGTATTTATTTTTGTCTGACGATTTTTTAAGGCAGAATATTCTTTCGACAAAATAGTTCCTCCGGCACTCCGGTGTCAATGCTCGAAGATATTTAAATATTTTTTACGATTTCCCGATTTAACACCGTTGAACTACTTTCTTTTGGGCTACTTAAAATATACACCTTACTGCAGTAACGAAGTATGACTTTTATGAGGAACTTCTAGTATAATTTTCGATAGAGGGAGAGAGAGAGAGAGAAAACGAAAGAGAAACCGACATGAAGAAGGAGTAAGAGTGCAAATAATTACAGACACGTTCATTTTTGCAGCTAAAGTTAAAAGTTCCACGGCAATTAGATTTCTAGATATTCCGGTCACGCCTATTTCCTATTTTGTGAATCACACGTCAAAGGTTAGGCTGACTGAACCAGATCTATCAATTTATTATTGAACTAGATACGCTTGTAAACCCCGCTGCATCACATCCGCAATTAGCAACTAACGTAGGTTCACATTCTCGCACTTTTTGCGTCTGTCAAGGTCTGCCACAGATTTTAAATTGATAAGTGCGCCAATATTGCATAAGGACAGGCGGCATTCCAGAAACACGAAAGCTGTGTGTTGAGAGCAAATAGATGTCGACAGATAAGTGGATTTTAGCCGCGACGTGATGCAAGATACGATTTACAACGCCGACGTCGAATTCGGCGCTACCGCTAAGCGAAAATCACTTTCAAGGTGTTTTTTATTTTTATGGAACTTCCAGTGATGATTCGGTTAGGTTTGTTGGCTCGCCCAGCGTTGAAAGTACCAGCCGCGCGATTTCCATACCTGCTGGCGGTTTATATTTTTAAGTATAATTGCTGCTTTCAAGTATATTGCGTACGAATTGGCTACTTCATAGATATTGCGGAAAGATAAAATTGTCTTGTATCAATTTCTAGTCAAAATAGATCAGTAGATTAAGAAAGCACCGAACAAAATGAATTCGTTTTCACAATTTAGTAAGTAATTGCAGGTGATACTCCTATTATATTATTAAAAACTAATGTATAACATCTACAATTGGTTTAAATATAATATTTAGCGTACCCCAACGTTGTTGGACCTAATTTTAATGTTTGAACTGTTCGCAGTAGTGTTCTTATAAAAAGTTGATAAATGCACCGTTTCCAAGATAATTTAGTTTTCATGCGACTAACTGCTGTCTTTCAACTATGCACATGAATCTTAAAACTATTCCTGTTACGAATTCAAGACGTCACAGTTTAGTAATTCCTCCACACAATCAAGACTAAAACATACCAAATAAAAATTACCTGACTTTGATGCTTTTAGGCCCTTGTTAATAAGTATATGCTCTTTCTTGAATATAATTGTTGTAAAACTAGCTTTTGAATCCGCCGCCTAGGCAGTAGGCTCTAATTGTGTGTTTGCATGTTTAAAATTAAATTGTAAATAAAAAAGTTGTAGAAGAAAATATTTTAACGTCTTAATATGGAAAGAGTGTTAAAAAAAATTGCCGTTGATGGGTCTTGAACCTGAGAAATCTGATTGTTAGTCAGACCCTGTAACTACTCGCTGCGTTATAAAGTACACACGACCCGACGACCGATCCTTGCCGATGAAAAGATCACACAGAGGCACAATATACGCTTAGATATAGAGATAGTTTTAGGCTTTTTTCTACGACTGGAATTATTCTAGTTATTCTAGAAATACAAATTATCAAGTTTAAAGATATAGATATATCTAGATCTCTAGACCCATATAGAATAAACAATGATAGTTTCGAAGGAGTTCCACGAAAACTCAACCTTTTCCCCATTTTCGTAAAGGGCTTTGTCATGCTACCTACCTTATAACCACTGGCAGATCCAAGGGGGTGTCAATTGACCCCATTGACACCACCTTGGGCCTCATAAAAAATGTAATCGTTTAAAAAATTGACTGCTTTGTTTTAATTATAAACAAAACGCACCCTTACAGCATCCGCTCGGAATTTAAATTTGAATTTACCGAATGCTTTTTCAACATTCTTCATTTCTTTTTAATTCCAATAGGCGCAAATTTACCCTCACCCCCCAGCGTTGGTGGGGTTTTCGTCACTCGTCGATGTCGGTTCTGTGACCTGTCTAGTGTTTACCAGTCTCCACCTGGTGCATAGTTATCGGCGTACTTTTAAATTTTGCTAATAATATAGTTTTCATTGTTTGTTTTAAATTGTACAACTAGTGAGTCAAAGTTTAAAATTTCCAAACCCTGCGAAATTTCAATTTTAGAGTTAAGTACCTACTCATATGTAATACAAAACGTAAATACAAATTTTTAAGTTATGGACATTTATACAGAGATTACAAGCATTACACAAAATAAGGCATTTCCTAACTGGTTTGATAAATTGTTATTGCAAATTTATTCTCTTTGTTTTATTTCATTTTTTTAGAATGGTGCCACCTCCTAAAAAACTAAAAAACATTAGACGCCTTTATACAAAAACCAAAAACCACTGCCATTCATGTCAATCAGGATAAGACGGTAGAACTTCCCGCTAATAATAGGGAGATTGAAAGTTGGTCAAACGACATCGGAGCTGGACTTCTTGGGAGTCTTTCTAATTTAAACAAAAAGTATTATTGGAGAACCCCTACGTTCCCCGAAAAACCTGCGCATTTTCTTTCTCGAAAAACATTACATGTGAAAGTAATTAAAATACTTTTTCTACTCCTGTAACTAAAATGCTATTTAACATACTAACATACACGTTGCTAAGTGACCTTTTAATCATGCCTTCATAACCTATGACTAAAGAGCCTCTTAGTCATGAGCTGAAGTTGGCAACGATGTTTTATTCATGGTGTGAAGTTAGGTTCAAATAGTATTTGCTTTATTAGCCACAGCCAAAACTAAAATCAAGTTAGTTTTCAACCGTCACTTTGACGTTTGTCAAGCATAATTTAACCTAATATAATAAATGTCAAAATTTTCATGAAATAATATGATGTTATATTCTCTAAATTTGTGGTCGTAGAAAAAGTATAGTATGCAACTCGTTTTATAAACTTATTAGTCACTCATTTTATTAAACACTCGCTCCGCTGCGCTTCGCTCGTGATTAATAAAACTCGTGACTAAAATGATGTTTATAAAACTTGATACATAATATACTATTTTAATATTAATATAAATATTCTTGGTTTGTCTATTCGTATCAAACAATGAGTTTTTTGTCAGTTTTTCTTGAAATGAAGCATGTTAAGTGGCTCAAATCTTTTTTTAATGAAAACCAATCGAATTTAGAGGTGCGAAGTAACATATCAAAAAAATCTCATTAACAGAGCTTTTCAAAAATTCATACAGAGCCTTTCATTTGAAAAAAAAAACAAAATTATTCAATTTGCTAATGTTCAGCACCATATATATTAGTAATACCCAGAACCATCATTTTCCACTGGAAAGGTAGTTCACGAAAAGCATACTTTTTTGGTAACGTTTTTCTTCATTCAATTTCGATTCTCTTACAACAGCCGCCTGAAATTCAGCATTTTTTTGCATAAAATCGTTTATATGGATATCCAAAACAACTGACATTAGAACCATTCAACTTGATATAAAATAATTAGACATTCCATTTTAAAAAAAGATGATTTGCCAAACTTTGCCCCCCCCCCCATCGTTGCCAGACCCTGTATATAGTTTACCTTTATTTTAGCATAGCTAGAACGGTTTATTCTTCCTTCTTTTAAGTAGTGTCAAGTTTACTTTTTTTGTTATTTTTATATAGTATATAATATAGCTAAAATAGCGGTTCAATATTCCCTTTTTAGAGTATAGTTAATTTAACTTGTGGCTCTTATGTGTTGAAATTTAAAAAAAAATCGAATATGAAAAATGAATTTATATTTTTTACCTCTTTTATTCTAAACATCTACCTGGTACCATCCCATAGTAGGCATTACCTACCTAAACTATTAGTTTAGCCTAACTGTTCAATGTACAAAAATTGATTCACCCCCCTTGGGAAGTCTCTGGATCCGCCTATGCTTATAACAATATTCATTAATCCTAAAATTAGTTCTAAAAATTAAAAACATTAATCCAACATTAACGTACTCTAAATTAGATCTAAAGGATCCACATAATTTTCAATCTACAAAAATGGGAAATAGAGAAAGCAGCTACTAATGTCTGAAAGCGTGCAATATCTGATACTCTTAAATTTTTCAACATAATGTAGCAAGTGCATTAAAATAGCCGATTAAATTTTGACGTTTTCTATTTTGCTAAGAAATTTGTTAAGTAAAGTTACGGCGGTAAAACTTTGGGGCGTAAAATTTACGAGATTTATTTCTTCAAAGCAAAACAATTTGACACAAAATCGTTAAAATTTGTTCAGGCTAGTTTACAGTTATCAAATTACCCTGCAATTTCGTAACATTCAGAATAGCATATACAGGGTGTTTCAAAATTGAACGAAACTATTTCGAGAGACATGTTTCTAGCTCCGTAGTCCGTAGAAAATAAGTCCGAAATTATGTCTTAAGAAAGCCACAGCACTCAGAAGGGTAACATGAACTATATTTAATTAAAAAATACGGGTGAAATTTTTGTGTAATTTAGCATATCTACTATACGTTTATGCTTAATTAGATGACCTTGCAAAAGAGCAAACGAGATTCAGTGCAGTTTATATAAGGGCAGGGAGATGTTTTTCTCGTAACTTTTTACAGTCGAAATTTTCGTAATAATGGCTATTCGAAAAGCTTAGACTGTTTACAAAACAAAGGTGCTTTTATTGGGAATCTCTGAGAGGGAAGCTAAATATCGAAATTTGCTTCTTCAGGAGCATATGTATTCACAGTAATGTTTTCCATTACCCTTCTCAGTGCTGTAGCGCTTTTAAGACGTAATTTAGAACCAATTTTTATGGGAACCTTTTTTGTTTATTTTGACATACATAACACGCCCTTATGAATAGTTTCATGCATTTTGAAACATTCTGGATAACACTGTGAGAAAGTAACGAATGAGTGGTTGATAAATAATATACCGGGCAGCAATTCAAAAGAAAACTATTTTATCTATGCCAATATTTCGGAAAGCTTTGGTCCTTTCTCAAGACAAATTGCAATAAAGTTTACAGTTGTAGATAATTACAGCAAAACCAATGTGATTTACTTACTAAAAGTATATAATTGTTGTGTATTACATGACTTTTCTTTTAAGATATCTCTGACTATTTAAAATTTACGCTTGTGGCTGTCTGGTGATTTTTGAGCTCATTATACATGAATATGCAAATTTTTTTAATCTATTTGTAATTGATGAATCAATTAACTGAGATATCATTGAACTACTTTAAGTATTGTTTTTTAACCATTAACCTAAAGTACCAAACAAGATATGCCTGTTTCTATTCTCTGTACTAACCTCACTCGCATAAGTAAAGAACATTGTTTTTGCTGTAATTTTTTGCAACTGTAAACTTTGTGTTGTAGTTTGCTATGATAAACGAATAAAGCTTTCCGAAGCATTCGCTTGGATAAAAAAGTTTTGTTATGAATTGCTGCCCTGAAGAACGAATCCAATTATTTACTATATTGTTTACCCTGTAAACTTATACAGTTATAAAATACGTACCTCAATGTAGATGTAATAAGCATAAACTGAATAAAATTATAACTATTTTAATTGCACCTAGAAATTATCTTAAAGAAAATTATGTGATTATTATTGGGTTAGTTCATAATAAATGAAAAAAAATAACAGCGTTTGGAAAGTCCATTAGTATATGTTAATATGGAAGAAGTTGTTCCCTGATCTAGACCTTTCTGGCAAATATGAAAATCATCACCATGATCCTGATAAAGCCTTTAACAAATGTGAACGAACAGTTGAGTTCTACTTCAACAAAAACTCGGTCCAATTTTGGAGGTCGTTTGTTAAATAGGAGATAATTAACGTCATCTGCTGAAAAAAATATGCAGCAAAAGTTAGTTTGAACTGTGATACTCACTTTCGTAGAAACAAAACATTGACCTAGTGTGCTTTTTCACATTCTAACTATTATACCCTGTATATAAGGTCCATCTATCTAAACCTATATAAAAAATGTGTAAAGGGCATTACTCAGAACTTTTCCCGCAAGTGGGCGTTGTGACACTAAACAATTTTAAAAATCAAATAAAGCTAGGGGAAAAATATCTTAACATGCCTAATAATACTGAAACAATAAGAGGAAACACTTGGTAATGCGAATTACGTCAATATCCGAATAAAAAACCTTTACCGGTGGTGGGATTTTGACTCGTCGCCTGCGAATGTGATTTCAACTAGTGATGGGCCTATCCGGAATGAATAATCGGAAAGTTTCCGATTGTTCAAAAAGTCGGAAGGTTCCGATTATTTCGGAACTTTTCGGAATTCGATTATTTTACTGTTCGGTGCACAAAATTCGGAACTTTCGGAATTCGATATTATCTTACTATTCGATATACAAAATGGGAATACGGAATGTTGTGTTGACTCAGTTGACTGCTATATGCTGGCACTAATGGCAGTGGTATTTCGTAGATTAATTATTAGATAGTACACCTTACAGATTTCAAATTCATGTATTGTTTTATACTATCAATTTGTACTTTATGTGCCATTAAACTTTAAAATATCACTACCATTTTCCGAAAGTCTATTAAGGTAACTACTGTAATAATTTGAAAAAAATATTTTATTTCCTCACATCCCACTGTGCGACTAAAACTCATAAATTGTATTACTGGCCGTCCTAAAAAACCCAAACAACGCAGATAAGGGCTTACGGCGCAACGGCGAGTGCCGCATCGCAAATTTGGACGCACTTCATCTTCCTTCCGCTTGTTGTTGTTTCGCTCGTTTTCCCTTGCTTGCATTTACGGAATGTAAAATAATCGGATGATATTCCGATTTTATAAACATTCCGAAATGGAACATTCCGATTATTGAAATCATCCGATTATGCCCATCACTAATTTCAACTCCACTCGTGGGTAGCACGCGTTCATGGAGAACCTATCGCGTCTGTGCGATGCGCGGCGGTATTAAATAGAACGCACTTATTGTTGCCCCTGTTTGACTCTTTTTACATTTAACCTGTATCTCTTGGGTTTCATTATTGTCAAGCATAAAACCCGAACTATGCGAAAATGATTACTTTTATTTATTTCTAAGATAAAACAAAAATAAGCAAAATTTTATTTTTGTAAGGTGGTCTGCCTGTATATGTTGGATTCAAAATATGACTTTTTTCAAAGGTGAGAACCTGAGCTATGTGCAAAATATTACTCTCATTTAAGTAGTCGTTCTTGAGTTAAAGCTAAAATAGGAAGAATTTTATTTTTTAAGGCATTCACCCTATATAATATAATATATATAATTTATTATTAGATGGTATCTTCGATATTTTCGTTATACTGGGTGACGATTTTATACTGTATACGTTAACAATTTCTAGATTTTCATACTTTTCAGAGATCTAAATGATTTCAAATTCACAGAAATTCTGTTTATTTTCGAAATCAACGTTTAGCAGTGGATTTTCTAAACACACAGAATCATCTCATTAATGTTTACTTTCCTCGTCTAAAAGACGAAGGAAGTAGTATAATCCCGAAAAAATCACTTTCTGAGACTTCCTCAGATCTTCACGTTTCATGGTCCCTAGATGACGAAAAACGGGTTTCCTCAATTACTTCCGTCTGTCTCTCTGTCTGTCTGGTGGCGACATAACTCAAAGAGTATTTGTTGGAGGACGATATTTTGCATGCAGATTATACATCTACCTGGCACAAAACCGAGAAAATTTCGGAGAAATGTATAGCACCTTAATAAATAAAAGTTTGTTTATTTTTGCTTTAACAGCGAAATAGATAAAAGTAATAATTTCTAGATAGCTCAGGCTTTATCACTGGCGAAAATGAGACCTAACAGATACAGGGTAAACATCACCAGCGGGACAGAATAGTACAGTGTCTTTATAACGCTGCAGAAACTCGTACAATTCGAGGACGGTCGTAGCTCAGTTGTTCAAGCGGCTGCAAGCGAAGAACTCGAGCGGCGGACTCTAACTGGGCTCGAAACATTCGCTTCGGAGCGCGGAGTTCGAATCCCAGCGGACTAATTTTTTTTTAAATTGATGTAATTCGGGCGAGGGAAGTTCCGTGTAAACCCCTCTAAATATTGTTTCTTAACTACCCTTATACCTAATATTATTTTTTAAGATATCAAATTACAACGTTGTGGTTGAATTTGATTAAATTAAGTAGTTTATCTACATCGCAGTGCTTATTTTATAATCTCATAAAATTGTATACCCTACTGTGAAATGTTACAAAATTACAAGATAATTTGATAACTGTCCATTATTCAAATAAAAAATGTTTTACAACATCTATCTATTTTAAAATAAACTATGATTTGTCAGAATTTATATATGAGAACCTGAATTGAGATGTTGCACATTTTCCGACGTTGATCGATGATTCCCTCATTTCCCAATCTTTCTAAATTGAAAATTACTTGAATGCTTTAGAAATAATATACAGTACATTTATGTTGTATTGGGTTAATTTAATAATTTTTTTTAAAATTATTTTCGCTTTAACGAATATTAATATAGGCTACGTAGTTAAAACTATGTTTGCGATTTGTCTTTCCGGTTTTGAAACACATGTAATTTGTTATCAATTGTTTACGTAACTCTTAATATACAGTTAGTATGATTTAATTGTAAGATAAAATCCTCAAAAATTGAATATTTTTTTCATTTATTTTATCAGAAATGCAGTGACGTCCAAATGTAAATAAAAACATTTCGTAGATCGTCTAGTTTGCACGCATGCTAAATTTAATTCTATAAGAATCTGTTATAACAAGATATGCATTAAAACACATATCGACGACTTTTTCAATATGGTGACCAGTTGAAAACAATTTTAAAATTATTATATATATCTTGTGTTCCAAAAACACTCATTTAGGGTAGACCTTGGAAAGAACGATAGAAAATCTAGTTATATCTTAACTTAAGTCTGTAGGTGAATATCAGATTCCATTTTGTTTATGTCTGTCACTGTGACAGGCAAGAGTTTACACTGCATTAAGTTTACTTGTATCAAGCAAAAAGGAAAATAAGATGACATTTGCACAACAACAACGCGTGTATTAATCATAACAGTCAATAAAAATTGTTTTTATTTAGTGTTTTGTATATTATTAGGAAAATAGTTCAAGATCAAGATGTAATTTAGTTCTCTCTGACTTGTGGTAGTTCATTTGCTTCAATGGATATATATCAAGTTACGACAAACTTCAATTTGATCATGGCATGCTGCGAATGATTGTTTTTTGGAACACACGATAGTACACTCATTTGAACCTACTGTATGTAGCATTTCACAGCAAAACTTCAGTGTAGATAATGTACGAACAATTTATTATGTACATAATAATGTTACAACGAACCAGTAACCACAAATCCATTTCTAGAAACGAATTCATACGTAATATTGGCAGAGCCGGATTAAGGATATGTGAGGCCCAGGTCTAAATTTTTTTAGAGGCCCCATTCCCATTTATGCAACGGGTACAAAGGGATCTAAATGAATAGAAACAACAGTAGATTATATCCTTCGAATCTTTTCGAGGCCCCCCAAATTTGGTGGCCCGGGGCTGCAGCCCCCTTAGCCCCCCCTTAATCCGGCTCTGAATATTGGCCATTTCAGTTGAAAATTATCTGCGTAGAGCAAAAGCCAAAAGCTGGTACGTTTGTAAGTAAACAAGTTATGTCACATCTACTAATTGATGATCATACAAAAAGTTTCTTGTATTGCTCGGAGAAAGTTGTGTACATTGACTTTCCTGAGTGTGAAAATCCTAAGTAAAATTAAAATTGTTACGACACTGTGCAAATAGCAGAGTTATGACTGCGCTCTAATTTTACTACCTTCACTTACACTAAATACACGACAACCAAACGTGAAATTCAACAACAACCGCAAAACCTTTAGAATAGTCTAAAATCCGAGACAAATTAAGTTAATACCTGCCGCTAATGCATACAAAACTTGCGCAAGTTCTAGTGGCATACGATAAAAGGCTAAACTAAATTCTAATAAGAAAATTAATGTAACGCATGTATATGAGTTCTAAAGTTTCAGAGCAATTTTTAACTTTAGAAAGCTTAGGAAATCAAAAAAGTATCGATTCATATCTAGAGTACCTGTATATACTATATACAGGTATTCTATTCATGTCTAAAAGCGTACATCATCTGATGTCAGTTATTCAAACAATAGTGCCAGTTGTGGTTTAGAGAATGTTAGTGTTACGCTGTAAATAAAGAACTATGTCTAACTGTATACCGGGTGGTTGGTCATACCTCTGAACATAGACAATTTACATGACTTATCACGCTTATGCATATTCCTGCTCACCATTTTTATGGAAGAAAATGGTAGTATTACTAAATCAAAAAGAATAATTTTAGTTTAGTATCAAAAACTTATTGGATACTGTTAATTGTCCCATCACTTATATTTGGGAATATCTAAATCTTAAAATTAATATTTTTCTGCACAGTTAACATTATGCAATAAGTGTTTGATACTAAACGACGCGGAAAATTATTTTCTTTAAGTTTACGTTTATCAAATTGTCCTATAATGTTGTAACATTTCAGAATAGAATATTCATTCATTCATCTATAGCACCTTTTATAATTTTATAAAACTATAGAATAGACTTTGTTGTAGATCTACACGTACGAGGTACAAGGTTCGACAATCAGAACTGGTAATTTTAAATCAGCTGGAATTTGGTTGTATTCGCTATGTGAGAAATATTAAAGAAGAAATTTTGGAGTTTGGAACATATAATTAATTCACGTGTGGCCGGCTGGTAAAGCATTTGCGTTTGCGGACAATTGATAACATCGAACGCTCTCCGGCCATCGCCTTTGGTGGTCTTGAGCCAAAACAAAATGTGCGTTAAATCTGACAGGTATTCATCAGTAGTACGCAATTTGTGTTTTGTAAATGTTTTAATAATCGATTTGTTTTGATTGTTAAACTGTACCTACGTTAATTACTTGAGCCAGGGGTTTACTTCAGATGAGTATGCTGATATTGTGTTTATTTATGGGTATTGTGACGGTAACGCATGTGGTGCAGCTAGGGAATACCGCCAAAAGTATCTAAACATCTATTGCTGCACTTGATATGCCTTGTTATTATTAATAATTGGAAACAATTATGTTGCTTTTGCAACAAGCAACAGCCTGTATCTAGGTAACCGTTTGGTTAAGTACATATGTTCATATGGACTTTTTGTCTTCTTTTTGCATAAGGAATCTATAATTTCAGTTTGATGTAGTAATTATAAATCACCCTGTATTTTACTTCAAAAATTGTTCGCTATAAAAGTGTGCTTGGGGCCCGTCTCTATCTACAGTGAAGACGGCGTGTATCCTTTGGTAATGAAAAGTTCAAATTATCTGGGCGCCAACAAGTTTTGTCACTCCCAAGTACACTTATATAGGCGAAAGAAAACTTATAAACCCATATACAGGGTGTTCCAAACAGAATGGGACACCGATTAGTTATAGATTCCTTATTTATATCATAATAAATCGATTAAACCTAATATACCTTAGTACAAAGTCCCTTCAGTAAGAAGCTATAGGGCCTTGAAGTTCAATTTTTTCATTCTTCTGTTTATGTTAATTTCCACAAATGTAGACATATCGATTTGAATTTTGGTATACATGCGCACTAACAGGAAAAATTTCATAAACTATACTTGACTGTACGGGGCACTTTACCTAGCTTTCAAAACCTTTTTTAGCTCTAACTTCGTTGTCTATAACATTTATTATCATTTTATCTGAAAGAGAATTAAAATACACAAAAATAATGTACTCTTAGTTCATAAGCGTAAGAGCAACCGTTTATCTTAAAATGCCTATCAAAGGTTTTGGTTGTCATTAAGACGTGCAATTATCAAGTAGCCATGATCACAACAACAACGGGTAATGATTGTAATCTAGCAAACAACTACAAGAAATTAATTAATGACGTTGGTGACATCAATTTTTTGCCTTTTGTGCTTACGAAAGTGCTACAACATAACGAACATAACAGCATTGGAGAATTCGTTATGTAGCGGTATTTTCTTAAACATAAAAGAACAAATTCGTATGTCACTAATGTCATTAATTGATTTGTCATTGTTTTTTACTAAATGACCATTGTTTTTGTGATCATTGCTATTTGATAATTACACGTCTTAATGACAACCAAAAACCTTTGATGGGCATTTTAAAGTTTTGGGCTTATGAACTAAGAATACATTATTTTTGTGCTTTATAATTCTCTTTCAGATAATAACCTAAAATTTCAAAAAAATTTACAAATAAAGAAGTTAGAGTTAAAAAAAGTTTTCAAATATAGATAAAGTGCCTCTTACAGTCAAGTCTAATTTATGAAAAAAATGTATTAGTGCAGTACATAATAGTGCGCATATATACCAAATTCAAATGGACATCTCTACATTTCTGGAAATTAACGTAAAAAGAAGAATGGAAAAAATTGAACTTCTAGGCCCTATAACTTCTTACTGAAGGGACTTTGTACTAAGGTATATTAGGTTTAATAGATTTATTATGACGTAAGGAATCTATGACTAATCGCTGTCCCATTCTTTTTGGGACAGCCTGTATATATACAGCACATGACAACCCTTGAAACTTTAATGTTTGAAGGAAAAAAGCAATTCTTTATATAGATTTATTGATACTTCTTGTTTTGATTAGTCTATTCTCGTTGCATAAAAGGGAACACTTGTCAACTTCAAATTCCTATCAAATCATAGTGCGTATTATAAAACGGGGTACCCCCACTTAAGTTTATGTCAATTTGACTTTCCAACTACTATATTTGACGTTAATACTAACTCACAGTTATATAATAGCTAGTGTACAATTAAGGGGTTATAAACTGTTCTTACTTTTGAGAATATGCGAAATATCACAAGTTTAACTTTACTTCACTTATGGAATCGAAGACTAGCCTCTCAGGAATTCAACCAGCATGCATCACCGTTAAACAGGATGATCCGCTGTCCCAACTACCACTCTGACAGTCGCCAAACGTCAGCCGTCAATTGACCGTAAGCAATCGCACGATCTCCACAGTGTAACTCTTATGAAGAGATGATCAAACTAATGCATTTCCGTCACCCCGAACTTGTTGCTAGAATTTCCAATTACGAAAATAGAATCAGATAGTTCCAAAAACAACTATACATACCCTGCAATAACAGGAAAAAACTATGCATGCGAATTCCGTGGTTCCATAATCAGTCGACGACTTTGAACTATTTTTCCATTGAAAAATGGTACCCACTCTCAAAATCTCCCTCAAGCAATTTTCCTAAGTATCCACATACTATTAACGAAGAACGAGAAATCCCCACATTTTTACCGCGAAACCTTTAATGCACAGCTAAGTTTTTCTCATGTCACCGATTCGAAAACAAAAACCTGTTATTATCTTTCTACCCTCTTTTCTTTCTTAAGAACTCTTGCAACTCGGATATTAATTTTTATACGCTTCGACTGCGTTTTCCCAATTGATCGTCTATTCACGGCCATATATAACGTAAACTACTAAAGTTAATATAATAGGCTTTTAACATGTAACAAGGTAGTCTACCATAGTCTCCAGAAGACAGATCTTGTCGACGGCCTCATTCATAATGCGGGTATGCCATGCCTACCTCCCTAGCCTGCTGTGTGCCACAGTGCCTTATAGCACAGCCTCAAAGCGGCTCTTACGGCTACTTTCTCCACAAAAAGATCAAGTGATGGAAAGGCATACGATCACTTCTAAAAAGCAGCTGGACCGTGGGGGTTGCGCGGGTTTAATCACGACAGTATACAACCACAAGGTAATTCGGGGGGAGAATCCCCAGAATTTACCCAGAGCGCGGAGACACTGCCAGAATTCCATGATTGCTTTTTCAGTTTTAACTTTCAAATGTTTCTCTTAATTCAGCTGTTTGTCAAAAATAACTCCCAAATATTTGACATTGTCTGAAAAGCTGGGAGAAGTGTTAAATAGGAGAGGTCTACGTAAAGGTTCAACCTTTCTTTTCTTTGTGAAAGATAATGCTGCTGTCTTTGAAGGGTTGACAGAGAGTGATTGTTTATTACACCATGTTTCTGTTATTCGAAGAGCCGTCTGCATCAAGTTACAGAGCATTGTTTTAAAACTAAAACGTTTATGTGTAGTAGCTAGAACTCTGAATAGTGCTAATCATTCGATAACTAGTGAAATGACGTTTACATTGTGACCCTTCAAAATATTAAAGTGCCAGTTCAGAATGTAATTACTCATTGCCATTTTACGTCTATCTGCTGTTTTGGCTGCACTGAGATTTGGCAGAAGAAACGTTGTACGAAAGTAAAAAGAGCAACGACTGAGGAAATTGAGATACGTCGCAGAGTGAGACAGGGAGGTATTTTGTCTCCGCTGCTATTTAATATGTACAGCGAAGCCATCTTTAGAGAAGCTATGGAGGAAGAATCAGCGGGAATTGTCATAAACGGTGAAGCAGTCAATAGTGTGAGAGACGCAGATGACACAATTCTGCTAACAAACAACCTCATAGACTTACAACACTTGCTTGAAAAATTGAACGACAGCTGCAATAACTACGGATTGAAAATAAATCTCAATAAGACCAAATTTACAAAGTCCCCACAGAATCAAGGAAATTTAAGAATCTTAAACGTCATCATAGAAAGAGTACAGACCTACAAATACCTTGGAACTTGGTTAGAACAAACAGGAGATCAAACAACGGAAATAAGAGCCCGAGTAGAAACGGCCAGATCTTCGTTTGTAAAATTGAAGAAAGTACTTTGTAGTCGGAAGATCAACATTGAACTTCGGATGCGGATGCTTCGATGCTACGTGTTCTCCATCTTACTCTATGGTGTGGAAACTTGGACACTTAAGAAAACACATTTGAATAAAATACAAGCATTTGAAATGTGGTGCTACCGCAGAATGTAGCGTATAGCTTGGGTCGATAGAATCAGTGATAGAGGGGTTCTTGAGAGGATGAATAAAGAATGTGAGGTTATATACACGATAAAAAAGAGAAAAATTAAGTATTTGGGTCATATAATGAGAAATTCCAAATATGCACTGCTCCAACTCATAATACAGGGAAAAAGGAATGTTGGCAGGCGGAAGATAGCATGGCTGAAAAATCTACGAGATTGGTTTAACTGCAGCAGCACCGAATTATTCCGAGCCGCCGTCAACAAAATACGTATAACAATGATGATAGCCAACCTCCGATAGGAGAAGGACTATACGAAGAAACGTTGGGTTTTTTTATACTCATAATTTACTGGTAATGTGTCGCCCATCTTCAAACAGTAGAGATACAATTTTATTGGCCGAATTATACATTTACACGAGAAATGAAAGAAAGATGTTCGATTGAGTTCATCATTTTTTATTAGCCTCTAAAGTTAAATACATTTTTTCACTGATCTTAACTTTTCTCAGTCTATATGCGAAATAATCTCGGGATGTCGAAATATGTGTTTGTGGGGAGGTAAAAATCCATTTTACGTTCGGTTAGCTGTACCATAAAAATTATTTACGAGCCGCCACTGATTTCAACCATACCAAAAAATAACATTGTAAATTGAAATCTTGAAAGAAATAATATTAATTATTGTGGAAATAACTGTGCATTTGGCAAATCTGTCAGTTTTCGTTAATTTGGAAGCACAGTTTTGTGATTTTTTAGATTAATTAGACCTTTCTGGTAAACATGAAGATCATCGTCATGACTCTGACCCATTTTGAAGGTAGGCGAAACATGGAGTTCTTCTACCTCACACGGTTCGATCCTGGAAGTCGTTCGTTAAATAGTAGAGGATATTCAGTAGTTGACTTTTCAATAACAAATTACGTTATCAATAGCGGAGTTACATAGGTGATGCAAGAATTCGTGACTTGACTGTTACTTAAAACATATATGTAGAAATATGTAGGAAACATTATTTCAGAATTCATTCTTTAAGATTTAAGCGAGACTAGCTAAACATAATTTTTAATATTTCACATGCGATTCTCTTGGTTTTAGGTTTCAGTATAAAGTGTATAAATGTGTGATGAAAAAACTATTTGTTGCAGTTCCTTATTAAATTTAAATTGTTATTAATTCTTAAAATAGTCTTCTCACTTTTTTTTTACTTCCAGAGGTTTTATCGTATGATTGTATTTTTCGGGCTGCTTAACTGTTTTCTCCATTTACCCAATTATTTCTGGTTTAACCTGTATATTTAATTCAAGTAGTAATCAGTTCGCACTTCGAATTGTTAATTTCCCAGTTTCGTCCATTTGTATACCTGCCTGAATCCCCGCTCACTATCTGCAGCGCTTTTGTTATCTTCTCTTTCCCAGGGTCTTACAATTTGGCTTAAGCGCAATCTTCTTTTGGCAACTCGGCCTAGCGGCTCGCTGAACGAGAAATCGTGTGCTTAATTAAGTATTATATTTTGAGAGCTGAGAGTAAATCAGGTATGATGGACTTTCAAGTTTTATAATTCCCATATTAATTAGTCGCTTTTAGCTTTCTTATAGTAGCCTTCGGAACAGGCATTATTTTTCTCGACGATTAGCCTACGAGGGAATATCTCGCCACTATTCACCTGTACCCCTGCAGTGGGCGAATGGAAGCAAGCTGTTCTCCACATTCCAATTCCGGCAGCTTAATTGACGGCACCGCGTGTAGCTAGCCATCGACGTCGAAATTCCCGTGAATGGCAGCTCGCAGCTCTCGCCGCTTTTCGATTATTCACCAAGCGCCAGAGGTTAGTGTGGTGAACTTTATTTCTTTACGACGCTAATTCGTGAAAAGTCAGGCGCGCTATTAATATGTTAATATTTCCTTAAAATTCTTAATTACTATCATAACATTACATGTTCAAATTTATTGTAAAAGGCGCACTCACGCTTGGGTTTCGGTGACCTGGGATTAAGGTTTTTTTACTGACAGAGTTTTGCACATGCCTCGATTAATCCGACTAGTTTAAATGTTTTAAAAAACCCACAAAGAGGTTCTTAAAATTAAGCGTGTGGAAACCTTTCATGAAACTTTGAGACATTATTGAGTAATCTAGAGAATTTGATAAACTATCTACTTATACCGTTTTGAGGTTCAACCAACTTTTTTATGTTTAAAAATTTTAGTCAACCGTTGTTGGCTTATTTCTTACGGAATCACTCTGATTCCTGGCGCCCTATTGCGTTTTGTAGCTGCTTGTAGGTTGCACCGCTGAGCTCCAAATCCACGACCTAAAAAGCACCGAATAGAGCTAGTTCGGCCCACGCGGTAAGTTTGGTTAGCTCAAAAAATCAGTCGATCTGCGTTCTAGCGGTTTCAGATTTTTTTACCCTAGCTAAATAGCAGGATGGCTCTTTTTCTGTGACAGTCTCTCATAATAAAACAAATAAAACAAATATATTTCGACTGCCTCCATGAAGCGACTGTATTGTTGTGGTTCGACATTTCAATCTTACAGAACTTCAAATAATTTTAAAACTTTTCAGACGTAGATTCTGTTAAATCGTTGGGGTAATGTAAGGTTTTAGGTTAAAATAATATTACTATAAGTATGTTAAAATGAAAATATATTTTATCGTATTTCATATGGTAATGTATTACATTGCTACATGCAAAATCGTTTAGTAACGTGGTAGTTTGCACCATATCAACCATTACAAGATAGCAACGATGATTCGTCTTACGTTTGGCAATACTGAAATGTATTGTTGGTGACACTGCAAGTCTATGCCAAATTCGAGGTTAGCAAGTTAGGTGTGCGTCATTTTTGACACAGACTGATGCAAAATCTAACCTCCCATGTGACAACAATACACTACTGCCAAATGCATAACATCCAGAGCAACTAGAGCTGCTTATTGTGATTTAGTACATAAAAACCAGTTCTGCTCAGCTTGGTTATGTTTTGACATTTAATGTCACTTTTATATACATAGCAATCTAATACTTCATATTTCTACATGGAATGCGATAAAATAGTATACGAAACACTTTAGAAAAGTGGTTTTACTGAACCCGTATGGCTATTTAAGTTGATACTCGCAGACGCAGCCATACTTGTAGAGTAAAACTTCACTTTTTCAAACTTATTGCGTAATATACTATTAAAGGCAGCAGGTTTAATTGTTTACACTTTGTATTAGCAGATTTAGTTAATGATGATAACGATTATATTATATTATATTATTATCTCAACCAGATTGTAGGTTTAGAAAGGAAAAAGCATAAAATCTGCACCAAATGTAAACAAATTCCTTATTAAGAAATATAATTGTAACTTACATTACCGTATTTAAGGGACTTTTCTCTACAAGATAACTTTTTAATTGTAAAGAACATGAAATATTAAAGACATTGTGGAGAATTCAATATTTAACGTATTACTGTAATCGTTTACGATAATCAAATTTACCCAGAAACTACAAGATATAGCAAAAACTCGAGGCGAAACTTTTTATCTAGAATTAAATGGCGCCCCTTAAAATGATATAATTTTTAATTTTCTACAGGATGTTGTTAGTTTTGTTAAATGTGTGGCACTTAGTGCCCATCTCTCTGCCACTGGTTAATTGTAGAGGTTAATAATATAACAGTTTAAGGAGTCCTATCCAAGTGTACTGTACACCAAATTTGGCTTAAAGAAAAATACGATATTTTTTAGAAAACTTTAACACTTCGTGTATCAAAGACGAAACATTTTTAGACATTGGTTTATCTAAACTTTGTTTTTAAATTAGCTAAGGATTACCACCCTGACATATTTTGACGCATTTCAGTTACACTCTACATAAACGCTGAAAATTGCAATGCTGTTGTACAGAGCGTATATAAAAATGTGTAGAAAACCTGTACTATATTAGCAGTGGCGTATTTATGGAGGGGGGGTCCAGGGGGTCTAACCCCCCCGTAGCTAACTTAAAATGGTAAATATTAAAAGCCTGTTGAACTATCTTTGTGCGTAAAAAGATATAACTCAGCTTTTCTTTTAAATAACTGTCAGTTTTACCGAGCTTCAGCATCTACTTTTCAAAAGTTTGGCATTTTACTGTAAGTACACATATTTAGGCAACGCATTACAAAACAATAAAACATTATCAGTTAGTTCTGTTTCATGCAGAAAAGGCTGAATGGTTTGGAAATTTTATCCATTCCACACAATGTGGAACTATCGGCCTCCGAAGTAATTGACAACTTAGCGAAGAATCCTATGCGACTTCCATTTGTAATATAATAACTTTACTTTATTTGATATAAAATAATGTGTAATGACATTTGTTAGTAACAATATAGGAATAGGTTTTGATTCATTAGTCGTTTTTTTTTTAGCATTAAATCGTGTATTTAAAGTCAAAATTCTCAAAATTTTCCGGGGGAGAACCCCCCGACCCCCCCACTTCTTGGGGGGGTTCTCGCTACCCCCCAGACCCCCCCGGTATTTGTCCCTTGAAAGCAACTTTTACATTTCGATTTTAACCCCTCCCGCAGCGAAATCCTAAATACGCCACTGTATATTAGTCGAGCTTCGATTATCTATCAAGGCATCGAACTATTTCTGCTATTGGCCCATATTCATTACTTAGTTGTTCTGATGTGAGGTTTGTAGTACTGATATTCATCTATGTAAAGTTTTGTTCAAGGTAAAGTACCTATATTGTTTTAATATTATTGCGAGACGCCTAAAGTCGGGGTAACTGGCAATCCTTTTAGTTGAAACACACTCGGACACGAAGACCAAAGCTACTGTTGCGAGATTAATAAGAACACTTAAGTACAAACACTTGCATTTATTTTTCTGCCGTTTACAGAACACTTAAGTTTAATAGCGTTGTTTCTTAACTTTACGTATTTACATCTTCTTATTAACTAACTTAATTCTAAGTCCATTCTGGCCAAGAAAGCTCGGTTGGCGTTTACAAAGTTCCCAATAACCTATCAGAGCTGGTCTAAATTTTGGAATTTTGGCACGTACACACGGACGTGATAGTTCATAATAGTTCTATGAATTTTAAAAGTTTGAGGCTTTCCCACGGTGAAATGTGGTTTGCTCGGACCCTTTGGAAATTACCGCTATAAAGGATTAAAATTCTACTAAAAGCAATTGGTCCCAGCTGCAAATAATTTTTATGATCGAGTTGCAACCGTTGCTTCTTCTGATCACGTACCGGTCATATACATCACTCAATATTTCGGTTTATGAAGTAAACCCTGCATAAACTTACTCTAATCTATTCGTGAGATTGGAATATCTCCAGCTTCCCAAACGAAAGGCACGTTTCTAAGCATCCGCTTGTTGTAATTTAAATATGACATTTTTCCTACGAATTTTACCTTAAAATATTATACAGATGGCTTACAGCTAACTAAAGTACAGTATATTCATACATTGTTCATTTCATTAAAGAACGCAAATCGTAACAATATGTATTATTATCACGAGTGAACAGGCAAAATGGGAAGCCTGACATTTTACGTATTTTTCATGTTACCAATATTTTCGCTCAAGTAATCATTGGTCGCTTCCGGTTAGGTCGTATAATCTAAACTCTACGGTATTGTCAAAATCCATTCCTTAAACTTTAGAACGAACTGCCAAAAATATTTCTTTTACTTCACACGCCATTCTGTTAGCTTTATGTTTTAGTATAACCATCTAATGAAGAAACACGTTTTATTTCAGTTAATATATTCGAATACTAGAACGCGTGGCCAGCCTAAGTCTGGCCCTGCAAGCGTAAAGAAACGGTAAACAATAAAAAATGCTTGCTTAAGCTGGTGGGCAGCCGACGTCCGGCCTTGCCAGCGTTAACAATACAAATGCGGTCTCGCCATTTGTGCGCGCGCGCCACTTGCTAGTATGCAGGCCGTTCATGCTGCGTGTGCGCGGCAGTGCTTACGGACGGCCGGCATCGGCTCTTATAATATAAGATTGGTTAGATCAGTGCGGTTTATTATTTAGAATGGGAATGTAGATGTAAATAGCAGTGGGTGGTTCAAAAGACAACAAAGTACAACAAGTAACCGTTTCGTAATAAAAAATTACTACTCGATCATTCGTAAAAGGTTTAATTATGCGCCAACAATTAATATACACTATAACCGTAAGAAGAATATTACACTACAGTACAAACCAAAATATTTTTTTAGTTTGCTTCTTCGAATTTCCATTACACAGGGTTTCTATTATATACGCCATGTGTAAACAACTTTTAGATTTCCATATTTACCAGAAAGGTCTAAATGGTTTACATATTCACAGAATTTCTGTTTTTCATAGTTGTAACGTTTAGCGACAAATTTTCTAGACAGAATCATGTTATCATTTTTTTGTAACTACCCCACTAAGTAACATAATTTCTTTCAACATATCAATTTACACCGTAGTTTTTAAACACCATAAAATTGTTTTATTTATTTTGGAATCGTAATTTGGTTTATTGCCCCTTGATAGAGACGTAAAATGGTTTTTATGTCCCTCGGGCTTATAGAGATTCTAAGCAGTATAAAAAGCAATGTAGTATAGTAACACCAACAATCTGCATAGAAACCATAGAAGTCGTTTGTAATCAAGATACCGAATCTTTGGACCGTTTTGAGAACCAAAATAAATGAAAACTTTGTACGTTTCTCGGGAAATTTAAAGCTCTCCGCTTCGCCTCCATCTTTAAATATTCCCTCGTGCTATAATCTATTAAATATGCCCTTAATACATAAATAACTATTAATTGTATTCAATTTATTAGTATCTATGTTGAAGGATTCTATATTCTCTAGATGTAAAACAAAAATGTACGTGCCCAGTTTACAGAACATAAAGCTGATGATTTATCAGAATTATTTATGAGAAAAATGTATATCGGATGCAGACCTGGGCAGTAGTTAATTACTTTGTAATTAAATTACTAATACAATTCCTTTTTGTTTATTTGCCTTGGAATTGAATTACTTTTCAAAATGCGGTAATTGTAATTGGGAATTGTCATTTTGTTAAAAAGTACTTGACAGTTTTACGTTACGTCACCCCGCGCGCCTGGCACAAAGGACTAAAAATAGCTCCACACCGACCTTCAGTTCTTAGTGGGACTTTCACTCTGATGATACAAATGCAAGGTCTTGCGAAACGTTAGTGCATATGGGTGCACAAACAGCAATTAGGGCAAATCTGACTAAGTATAATCGTACTCAAACAACACGAGCCACCAGAGAGCATGGCCATCGCGTGGATTCTTGCTCGAGTTCACAAGGTGCAAGGCACATTAAGCTAGAGAATGTTGGATGCTTATCCACAAATACTACGCTGTCTAAGCCGAAATTTTATGTTAACAGGACTATATTTGCGGTAAGTACATTACAGAAAGTCCAGAAAATTACGTTTTTGAGTGAGGAATTGAACTAAACGGCCAAAATCCGATTAGCACGTTAGCTTCGATTATTATTAAAAATCTGTAATAGTGTCGTATAAAAATCGTAACTTTCTTATAATTCCGCTCACCTCATCTAACATAACATTATACAGGGATGCTGCGGTGACGGACAAAACATGCAAAACCCCCATGCTAATTACAACGCATACAAATATTGACTTCTTAATGATTTTACACAAAATTCCATTTAGTTTTTTAAGGAATAGTGTATACTATATAGTGACCCAATCTATGTAATTTCAGATATTTTATCGCCCTAAACTTAAAATCAGTAGGTATTATCAAATATTTTGATAAAATTGATAGGTATTATTAAAGATGTCTATAAAATTTTGAAATTTCAAGTAAAAATATGAAAGCAGCCTGAACAATTTATTTGTCGAACGTTAATAGTAATTTTATGAAATGCATATCTTTCGCCGTTTCTTACACGGTGTGTTCAAAAAGAAATTACATAAGGGTTGGCCATGGAAAATAAAAGTAATGTCAACAGCAAGCTTTAGAATTCATTAGCTGTCATCACTGTTGTTGTTATTGTAAGTTTATAACGGGTGTTCATAAACAGTCGTCATCCCAGTTGCTTTGAAAATCAAAATGTTATGTCTTTGATTAATTCGTGCAACACAATGAAACGTCCTTGAGTACTGTCATAGCGCATTTTTTCTCAATTGTAATAGACATACGTTTCTGAAGTCAAAACTTACTGGGATGACGACTGTTTATGAACACCCGTTAGTATACGCTGATATCGTGATTGAAAATTCTCAAGATTGCTTTCTCTAAAACTTTCTGTCGACATTAGTTTTATTTTACATGGCCAACCCTTATGTAATTTGTTTTTGAACACATAATATGAAGGTCTCTTGAATGTAAATATGACTTCATTGTTACGTGCTTGAGCAAATGTCTTTTGTTTTTGTATCTGATTCACGAATTCTTATTTCAATCAGCTGTTGTCAACTAGGTTTATCAGTCACCTGTAAACTTTCAACAGTCTCTGATCAACACCAATTTGATATTTTGTTTTAATATTTCAAAAGTTACCTAACACATTTTTATAGCTACTTGTATTACTAGAGAGGAAAACGTATCATTTTCTCCCGCGGATGTAGTTTAATTCTCCAGCGTTAACAAGAACAGTACCTAATCAATTGTAATCATGCAAGGGAGGAAATGTCATTTTAGTCCAGAGTTATACATATGACACTTTTACATTTTATGATGGGATTATATCTTGTATTCAGCTGCATTAAAAATCTCCAAAGGTATATTTTCGGGAAACTCCTAACAGGCGACAGAAAATGTCACTTTCGTATAAAAGGGTAAAAAAGTATTTTCGAACTGAGCCAACAAAAAATGCTCAAGTTGCGCCAATTAGATCACCATGTAGTGTTCTTTACAAAATCAGCCTCATGTTAGGCGTATTTAATAGTAGCTTGTTCTATAAGTTAAGAAAAGTGATAGTTTTTCAACATTTAATTTACGAGCGAACGATGCAAAGCGAGTGGATTAATTTTACACGAACATGGAAAAATAACAAATTTAGGGTGCTATTTTTTCTAATACAATTACAAAATCTTGCCAAAATAAAATTCGACATTTCTTTATATTCGAAAAAAAATATTATTTTTTAAATCGGCAGGAAGAACGTCCAAATCGTCATTAAAACACAAGAAATCGGCAGTGAAGTAATCCATTGTTTTACGACTTTTTGTAGGCGGCTGGGTGATAGGTAAACGTCAAGATACGTCAACATAACCTACAAAAATTGGTTAAAATGTTGTCATTTCGCGATTCCTCGATTTAAAATAATAATTTACCCCTCGGCACTGGAAGTTCCTTTTTATCCCTCCTGTGGTTTATTTGCTTTGGACCTACGATCCTCGCCAACTAAATCCACATTCGTGATAAAAAGCTCAACTTCAGTGATAACCTATGTGAAAATTAATATAAAATATTTAAAAATTAAAATTGAACCTTCAAGTCCCTATCCCTTCTTTCCGAAGGGACTTTGTACTAAGGTATATTAGGTTTAATGGGTTTATTATAAAGGAATCTATGACTAATCGGTGCCCCATTCTTTTTGGGACACCCTGTATAATTGTTATCCTTGACTTTATTTATTTACTTACATCTTACATCAAAACAACTACTGTTGTAACAAGAGATCAATAAAAAAAACAATTAGGGTAGGCTGTGATATTTGTTATACGTTTGGCAGTACTGAAGTGCATTGTCAGTCTATGTCAAATTCGAGATTAGTAGGTTAGGTTTTGTTTGTTGTTTGACACAGACTGACGTAAAACTTAACCTGCAAATCTCGAGTTTGACATAGACTGACAATACACTTCAGTACTGCCAAACGTATAACACATATCACAGCCTACCCTAATTGGTTTTTTTATTGATCTCTTGTTACAATCACAATTACTAAGTAATTGGCAATTGAATTACTATTTCATGTGAGTAATTGAAATCTCTGGTAATTCAATTACTTCATTGGGCGGTAATTGGTAATTAGTAATCAATTACTTTTTTAAAGTAATTTGCCCAGTTCTGACCGGATGTTGTACTTTTGCAGCCATTGGCGGATTGCTTTATTAAAACTAATTTGCAGTACATTGATGTTGCCTTGGATGAGTTCTTATTATTTTTAGAATCAATTTTAGCTTTAACGAAATTTATTATAGGCTATGCGGTATAAATTAAATTCATAATTTGTCCTTCCGGTTTTGCAACACATGTAATTTATTTGTCAATTGCTTACGTAACTCCTAATATTCAGTTAGAATAATTTAATAGTAAGATACTAGATCTACTGTAAAAATTCCATCGGTAGGTATTACATTTATTTTAAGTACCTGTATTTACTTGCAATTCCTGTATTATTAAACAGTGAAATCCGCAAATATGAAATAAATTTGCATAGGAGCTAGATAATGTAAAAGCGGGGTTTAGCTTTATAATAAGAATTTGCTGTAAGTAAAAAGGTAGATTACTATTAAAAATAAATATGGAGGTACTCCATATATTTGACCTGTATTGGTATTAGTTCAGAGTAAAACCTCTGTGTAGATGCACGCTTGTTATGCAATAATGTTACAACGAACTAGTAACCACAAATTCATTTCAAGAAAGAATTTCATAACAACAATTTCAGTTGAACATCTCGTAATCAATTTGCGTATAGCAAATGCGTTACCTCAAAGGCTGGTGCGTTTGTAAACATATAACTTATGTCACATCTGCTAATTGATGACCATATAAACAGTTTCTTGCGTTGATTAGAGAAAGTTGGGTAAATTGATTTTCGGAAGTATGAAAATCCTAAGCGAAACTTAAATTGCTGCAACACTGTGCACACAGCAGAGTTATTTGACTGTGCCGTACTTTTACTATACTGAGTTGCACATACCACTCTTCTATTAAACGATCGGAAAATACAAGTTGCAATTTACACTAGCAGACTGAAGATAAAAGCAAAAAAAAACAGAGTGACAACACGAACTAAAACAATTAAATCAGCTCAGTCAAGCAAGATATAGAAAAAGAAACGCAAAACTTTCTGTGTTTTGTTTCAATTTAAAGTTGTATCCCTCTAAAAAACACCCTTTACAATGCAATTATCATTAATTTAACATAAAGATAATTTTTCTTGCTGACATTTCCTGTCAATATGCACGGAAGTTGTGAAACTAAGTCAAGGAACATAAACGACTACGAGCCCTAACCACTATATATTCGGCCATTCCAATAATTTTATTTCCTTCACGTAAAAACAGAGTTTTATGATTGAACAAAAAACAATATTAAGGTACAACATTTTCTTTTCGTTAAAACATGATAAGAGATCTTCGAAATCCTTAATCCTTAATCCGCGAATGCGGTACCTTAATTGTTCTCCGTCCACTCATAAAATCCTGTTTTACGTTAGTAGAGTAAAATTATTGAAATGGCCGAATATATAGTTGTTAGGGCTCGTATATGAGTTTCTAAGTTCTTTTACTCTTGAAGGCTTTTGCATGCTGCTAAAGCAACTTTAAGTCTCTCGAATCAAGCATTAATTTATGCTTGTAAAATGAAGACGTTATCGCTGTCTGTGCTATGTGACGTCTACAATGTCTAAAGATAAAATCAAAATACATTATAAAATACGTGAAACCGACATGCAGTAAAAAATTAACGAACCATTCTTTTGAATAATGGAAAGGTTTTAATGGAATTTACTTATGTTTTTAATTTATATACCTTCTAATATTAATGTTTCTTCTCCACTACATCACTACACAAAATATAATGCATGTTAATAATCCATTAATAACTACAGATTATATCAGTTTTCACTTTAAAGCTTAATTTTAGTCAGACGATTATCATTTAGATGAATACAAACAAAAAACATACTTGAAGAATCGCATGGTCAGTAGGAGACGTTTTCTAAATAATATTTAAAAATTTAGACTTAAGCTGTATATCACTGTAATTTAGGCAAATGCACTAAAACTACCCATGCTACATAATCTCTTGATCTAATTAAGCATTTGAGAAGCTGTATTTGCAGGCCCTACTGGCTTAAAAATAACGAGGACAATCTAACAAGTAACATAAACCAAAGTAATTCACCGTTAAGGATCTCCTTCGTGATTTTAATCTTAAGAACACAAACAAAGATAGGTTCAAAGTTCAAATAAAGGAATAAATCATATGTAAGTTCCAGTAACAAGGCTTCAACAAAAATAAATACCTAACTAAGTGTACTAATATAAATTTACGACAACACAGATGGTTTAACCCAAAATACACAAATAATATAATGCAATACAACTAATACGAGTATATGTAGACAATCGCAGAGCTACCAAGATCTTAATAAACGAAAATAAACTAATCGCAAATAGAGATTCGCAAAAATGCTAATATAAATGTTCAACCCAAAAACGCAGTAAATGCAATTAAATACAACCCCAATAGGTAAACCCTCATAAGATTCAACTAAATAAATTAAAAATACGGATATTATGTAAATAATGCTAAATTCCATAAATATTATATCATTTATCGCATTGAAAAGAGCAAGTTCTTCGCACGCTCACCGGGTGGCACACATGTATCAGTAAAATTTCCCCTTTTCTGTTCTTCAAAAATAGAAAATATGGCATAAACTCAGAAAATACACAAGCAACTACAATTTGGTGTCCAACAGACGGTCATTTACTGTTTACAAAATTATTGTTAAATAAAATTTAAAAAAAAACTGATGGTTGTTTACTACGTATAAAATTAGAATGTATTTAAAGTCTACAATGAGTAACCTCCACAACGCATATCATTCGACAAGTTAGGCTGCTCCAAATCGCAGCGCGACAAGGAAAGGTGGCAAGTGCACTCTGGATACTCAATAGGTGGAATAAAAAAAACCTGATCGTCACTCGTCCACCATTTGCGTCGAAGGATACTAGAAATCGTAATCTGCTAATGTGGAACTGTGCTATCACTTCTAAATACTATTAAATCCTTATTTAAACAGACGCGTGCAGTAGTTTACAAAACTAATAAAATTAAATCTGCACCAGATTACGGGCCAATAATAATACGCTTCATTATTATCATTTCCTTTTTGTACTTTGACGTGGTCTTCTCCAGTTTGTACTTCTAAATTATTCTAAGTGCATAACATAATACTTATCTAGTTGCATAATGTTTTAGCCGTGTGTAACTATTTATATCTCATTTAAAATTTAAAGTAGTACTCGTGAAACAATTCCAAGAAACATTTGTGATTTATAGTAATTAATTTTATTCTTTAAACTTCTTTTGGACTAGCGAATCCTTAATTTACTTCTAGGTTAAATCATAATGAAACGAGGCATACATAAAAACGTTATAGTCACATACATAATATATAGCCGCAAAAAGGCTTACGACTAATGCACTAAAAATGTACGAACTGCAAATGGGGTAGGTACATTGCACGTCTGGACAAAGCTGCATACTATACGAATCTCAAGATCAAAGAAAGGTAATAGTTAAAAATTCTGTTTTAAACAGCTACCAACGAAACCGTGTGATCTACTCATATTATTTTGCAATACTAGTGAGCTTCTGTAATAACGTGTTACCGGTGCATCCGCTAAAAAAATTAAAGTAAAAAATGCCCTTACTGAAGCTAGTAAAAAATAAAACAAGTAATAAATTCTTCACAAAAGCAAAACACATTATACCAATTACCCTAGAATATATAATAGTGTCGAATTAATAGAAAACCTCCACCGTGTCCATAACCCCCACCGTCGGATGTGTTCGTAATGTCAACTGTGTCCATAACCCCCACCGACGATTTGGGCCATAACGCCCACCGTGCCCATAACCTCCACCGTCGGGTTCGTTCGTAATTTCAAGTGTGTCCATAACCCCCACCGACGATTTGGGCCATAACGCCCACCGTGCCCATAAACTCCACCGTCGGCTTTGTTCGTAAGTTTTCGGAGTTTAAAATAGAACTTGAAACATTGCTAGACGGATCGGCAAAATGCCAAGGGCAGGGCCGTATCTGGGAAAAAAATTCGGAGGGGGTTGAAGTAACACAAAAAAATCAGTTGAATTCCGCAAACAACTTTTCAGGTGTCTGAGCGTTGAAAATGATCTCTTTGCTATAGCTGTTGATGCAGGTAATGTGGTAAAAAAAATTAAAATAATATAAATATTTGGAAAGAGATTGATTACATTGCGATAATTCTTCAACGGCATCGTTCGGGCTATCAACTTCAGGCTGCTGAATCCACTTTTGCTTCCATAGTTGTAACTCTGCAGGCAACGTATCGAGGTCCAAACATTGATTGTACAAAAGTTTTTTATCTCCACCGTTTGTCTTTTGCACATATTTGGTAATAGAAGATGTAGCGATGAGAGCGTTTTTGTGACTTGCGAATCTTTGAGTCAGTTATCAGTAGTTCAAGGTTGCGTTGCGATTCTGTAAGCAGACGAAGTAAACGCATCTCCAATTTTATACTTTCGGGAGGGGTTTCAACCCCCAAAACCCCCCCTCAGATACGGCCTTGGCCAAGGGCATATAAAATTAACGAAACCGTTCGTTTGGACTTTTCTATTTTGTAAAGACAAACGCTATCTAATACAGTGACCGCCAAAAAGTAAGTTATATACGGGAAAATTATTTATTATTGGTTTTTGAAAAAATTTCATATTTTTGATAAAAGTTTGTGCATCTTCTGGAAGTCGTTTTACGATTGTTCTATTTGTCAAATGACTTAGGGTGTGGCGCGAAATTTAAATAATCTGAAAAAAAATCCTACTGATGGATAAGATGAGAACTGTGTCGCCACTGACGTATGTTGTACTGCTATTATGTTAGGGATCGAACTGGAATATTTATCAAAGCTTTTTTGTGAAGAAAACCAGTTTATTTACATACTTATATATTTATTTATTTTTAATTTCTTGGCATAAAAGAGAACACAGACCAAGTCTTAAATTTGTCGGCCAAAACAATAAGGTCTGCCAAAAATATATAATTATCTCAAAATTAAGAAAGTAAAAATAAACAATAATAATTACTTAGTACAAGTGTTTGAGATAAATTGCATCCCGTAACTAGCTACACAGTCAGAAAAGGAAGAATATAGCATTATTATTAATTAAAGGTAATTAACTACTACCTAAATCTAAAAAAATATATTATATATATAACACACAAAATTTACAGAACATTAAAGTATAAATTAAAGGTAAACCTTAAATGGTTCTGTAATTACGTATGTCCGACAGATCGAACACCTCGAATCTATACTGTAGCAGGATTATTACTTCCTTTTACAATAAAGGAAGTATTGGATTCACCCCAAAAATTCGAAATTGAGTTTTCAACAGATCTTCACGTTTCAGAGTTTCCTGAACCCAAAAAACATATTTGTTTTCATTGGTCTGTCTGTCTGTGTGTCTGTCTGTCTGTCTGTCTGTCTGTGAACAGAATATATCAAAAACGAAAAGAGGTATGGTGTTGAAACTTCATATATAAGTTTTGTGTACTATGTAGATGTGACAGCAAGCTTTTGAAGAAAATCGCATAACCGGAAGTAGGTGTTTACTCTTGTGATTTTTCAGTTTTTTTCGATTTTTTCAAAAACGGCTCTAACGATTTTTTTCAAACTTCTCATTTTTATTACATTTTTAATGTGTATTGATGTGAGATAGGTGATTTTACAGTTGAATACTTCTAAAATGAATTTATTTTGTTTTTTTTTTCAATTTTTTTTATTAACTCCTATTTTAAATAGAACGCCCGGTATATTATTACATTTTTGAATTCAGCTTAAAATTCTAGAGAAAATTTATCTCTACACCTAACGCTCTGTTTTGCACCGTTTTTGTAGAATTTTATTTTTTTTGAAATTTTTGACAAATGCTTTAAATCAAATTTTTGGCCAATTATAAGATCACTGTAAAAGGAAGTTGTGTGCGTGTATCACACCAGATTTTTAACATTATTATTAACTAAATGTAATTAATTACTACCTAAATATAAAAACATATATATAATATACAAAATTTACAGAATAATTCAAATTTACGTAAGTTTGACAGACGTAAAATCTAAATCTAAAAATATACATATTACATAATATATACAAAATTTACAGAATCATTAAAATTTGAATTAACCCTGCACTGGTCGCGCCCAATTTCATGACACGGCTGGTCGCGCCAAGTCTCTCAAACCAAAAAATTAAGAACCATTTGTAATCCGTTCACGATCTTTTTGGGTCAGGTAAGGCTATGACCATCTAGTAATTTTGTTGGCAGAACCTCCGTTGCAACTAAACTCCCTCATGGAAATTGACACTTTTTGTGTTAGGTTAGGTTGTTTTCAGTTTAAGGTTATATTTTCTGCATAGGTACATTGTTGCCCGATATTCTCTAGTTTCCACATCGACTCGCGTTCTTTTAAATTTGGTCTGTCCTTTTTAAATTGGAAGTAGCATCGTTTAATGGAAATTTTTTGTTGTAACAAAATTATTTTGGGCATTTTAACTTTTCCTCTGACGGAAATTAAAATTATTTTTACACATTTGATAAATCATTTATTTTCTTACAAATATTAAAATAATAAATCTGGCAATGTGGTGGCAAAAAATGTCAAACCGACACTGACAGAAAAAAAAGTTGCATCCGCTACATCATCGAATCAGTTAGTCCAACATGAAAAGAAAAAATCATAGCCAACTCTGTCCCAAAAAGGTCGTGAACGGCTTATATATGACAATAAGTTTTAATATGAGATGTTTATTTACTATTACCAAGATTTTCAGTTATATTTCAGTTTCAGTTTTAAAGGTTTTTGTAGATCATGCTAACTTCATAATAGTAAACAGAGCCTCTGATGAATTTCAAGATTTTAATTCTCTATATACATTTATGGACAGAACAATGTTTTTAATGCTAAGAGGTAGAACAAAACAATTAATTTTCGTCATTTTGGTTCAAGAATGCACAAGTAGTGCACAAAAGCCCTGCATGCGATAAACACAATTTATTTTTTTTTGCTATTTTTTTTGAAAATATTAGTTTGTATACCAAGATACTGAAGTATAGCTTTTTGTCACCAATGTGGATTTAGTTGCCGAGGCGCGTAGGGCAGCAAATAAACCACATGAGGGATAAAAAGGAACTTAAGTGCCGAGGTGTACACTATGTTTTATTTGAAATCGACAAATCGTGAAATTACAACATTTTAACCAACTTTTGTAGGTTATGTTCGGTCGATTGACGATTATCTGTCGCCTCGCCACCTACAAAAAAGTCGCAAAACAATGGATTACTTCACTGCCGATTTGTCGTATTTTAATGACGATTTCGGCGTACTTCACTGCCGATTTCAAATAAAAGCTCGTTTTTTAATTGTGGGGTTATTAGGGTCATTTACTAGATGGTCTGAAGAGGTTCCAGCTACTTCTTCTCTTCTTAGATGGATTTCCGAGGGAAATCTATTGAGTAGTTATCGCCGATGTAATTGGTCATTTGTTAGAATCAAAGCTAATTCTTGTATACATTGACGCCAATGACGCCTTAGTATACTAACGTCGATGTTGTTTGCAACATAAATTATTTGTGAGTTCATTCCAGCTACATTTAATGTAAAAAAAATCAAGAACGCAAAACAATTTCACAAACGGTACCAAAACGCACAACAAATACTCTTACATCCCCTTTAACAAATTCCCACTCAATAACGTATTTATCGGGTCTGTGAGACTTGGCGCGACCACTGCAGGGTTAATTCAAATTTAAATGATTCTGTAAATTTTGTATATATTATGCAATATGTATATTTTTAGATTTAGATTTTACGTCTGTCAGACTTACGTAAATTTGAATTATTCTGTAAATTTTGTATATTATATATATGTTTTTACATTTATGTAGTAATTAATTACATTTAGTTAATAATAATGTTAATAATCCTGCTGCAGTATAGATTCGAGGTGTTCGATCTGTCGGACATACGTAATTACAGAACCATTTAAGATTTACCTTTAATATATACTTTAATGTTCTGTAAATTTTGTGTGTTATACAGTGTGTCTGCTTAAGTTCGCACAATATGGAAAACTTTTTTATTATTAATTTTACGAAAAAAAGTTATTCTTTATAAAAAGTTTTGCATGGTCCAAAACTTAAAATCCAATCATCAGATATAAATTTTTTAAGCCGTATACGAGGAATGTCAAAAAATATGAATTCTGATCAAGAGTAAAATACCTTTATTTGTGACAATATCAAAAATTGTTATTAAGAAAAGTTGATTATAATCGAAAACTACGTTCAAATATCCAATTACACCTATGTACAATGAAAATCAGGTTTTGTTATTTTTCAGATTCTTTTTTAGTATATTGTGTCACAAGGGCAGAAAACAAGCATTAGCAGCCCGCGGGTATTAGCTGCATGAGCGAGCGAAGCGAAGCGAGGGCAGCTGAAAGCTAAGGGCTGCTAATGCATTTTCTGCATGTGTGACACACAACTTTTTTTCGCCTAGCATTAAAAAAATAGAAAAAATATAACAAAAGGCTTTGATTTTATAAATACAAACAATTTAATAAAAAACTTAAGTACTAACAATTTACGAATTTATTTATTATAATAATTACTGTTAATTATCCCTTGAGCACAATTATGTATAGTAATACCAGAATTTGTAGGCATTTGGTAAGTGTTCGAAGTGCTAGTAGCATGGTGACTTATTTCTATAGATGAAGTGGGTTCATTGGAATTATCTAGATTAACTGGTATTTCATTTATTTGGTCGGAAATATTTAAAACTTCAATTCTGTTATTTTTGCTAGTACTAGGCTGCTGTTCTTGGTTTGTCAAGATTTTTTGAGAAATATTAATCTTATTCGATAAGCAGTCATCGATATATCCTTCTGCAACTGCAGAAGAACGCCAACCTCCATGTTTTTTAAGTGTAAGCAAATCACTCCCAGAGTTAGCTAGTAGGGTTGCAGAACTACGGCGAAAACAATGTCCTGTGTATGTACTAGGTTCAGATAGTTTCAAAAAAGTGGCTATTTTGCTTGGAATTTTGCTAAATACATTTTTTCCGATCGGTTGTACTGTACATTTATTGTTTTTGTAATAATAGGCGATTGTGTGGAGTGTGGGTAGGTCTAAGAGAAACATATTTGTTGTATATTGTAAGTAGATTCAATCCATCAACTGTTTTGTTTGTGACTGTAAAGGTTCTTGTAATATTATTTTTTGTTTCTGGAACTGTAACAATCAATACGTCTCCTCTATTATCTATGTGGTCAAGTTTCATATTCAACAACTCATTTCGACGACAAGCCCCGTATAGTCCCATAATAAGAGAAATCTACAATGCAATGTTAATAAAAAATAAAATTAATTTATCTTAATTTATTTGTTTACCTTTATCATAAGATATTCTGAATCATCTGCTTCCTTAACAAATTTAATGCATTGTTCTTGAGTCAAAGTTTTAGACTTTTTGGGCAGGTAATTTACAGAATTTTGTTTCAAAAATGCTCGAACTTTATGAAAATTATCAAAATTTATATTTTCCTTGACTTTAAAAGTGCTTTTCAACATTGAAAATTCAGACCATAGTGTACCTGCATTTACAATCTTTGATCTTTCCGATAGATAAGCAAGTAATACATTTTCTGTTAAGTATTTTGCTTTTTTATTCGTTTTCCAGTTATTGAATAATTCATAGTACTTTTCGTACCGTTCTCTTGACTTTGTAGGTAACAAATTCAGAGAAATTTTGCTAGCTTCCTTTTGCAAGTCCGGTGGAGTATTCGTAAATTCTTCGTCATTGTCTGGATTGCCATTCATTTTCACTTACTGAATTACAATTTTTCAGAACTTACTGTTATTTTACACTTTTATTGTCTGTTTTGATTCCAAACTTTGATTTAAACTGACATTTAATGAAAAATTATGTGAAACATCAAAGCACGCAAATGACAGTCAAAGGTGTCCAAAGGTGTCTAGATTGTGAAAAACTTCAAAATCGTGTTGTTATAAGTTTAGCGGCCCAAGGGACGATAAACATTACTTTCGGTCACATTTTTAGGGTCAATATGATTCATTTTCGTATATGGTAGGCGAAAAAAGTTGTTTTATATGGAAAATCATCAAAATAATGCAACATAGAGGTTACGAGACGTAAAGGTTATCAAAGTTTTAACGAATAAAGAGATAAATAAAGTTTTCCATATGAACCAACTTAAAAAAATGTGAAAAATAACGAAACCTGATTTTCATCGTAGATAGGTGTAATTGAATATTTGAACGTAGTTTTCGATTCTAATCAACTTTTATTAATAACAATTTTCGATATTGTTACAAATAAAGGTACTTTACTCTTGAGCAGAATTCATATTTTTTGACATTCCTCGTATACGGCTTAAAAAATTTATATCTGATGATTGAATTTTAAGTAATGGACCATGCAGAACTTTTTATAAAGAATAACTTTTTTTTGTAAAATTAATAATAAAAAAGTTTTCCATATGGTGCAAACTTAAGCAGACACACTGTATATATAATCTATTTTTTTAGATTTAGGTAGTAGTTAATTACCTTTAATTAATAATAATGTAACCTGTAGCTATATTCTTCCTTTTCTGACTGTGTAGCTAGTTACGGGATGCAATTCATCTCAAACACTTGCACTAAGTAACTATTATTGTTTATTTTTACTCTCTTAATTTTGGGATAATTATATATTTTTGGCAGACTTTATTGTTTTGGCCGACAAATTTAAGACTTGGTCTGTGTTCTCTTTTATGCCAAGAAATTAAAAATAAATAAATATATAAGTATGTAAATAAACTGCTTTTCTTCACAAAAAAGCTTTGATAAATATTCCAGTTCGATCCCTAACATAATAGCAGTACGACATACGCCAGTGGCGACACAATTCTCATCTTATCCATCAGCAGGATTTTTTTTCAGATTATTTAAATTTCGCGCCACACCCTAAGTCATTTGACAAATAGAACAATCGTAAAACGACTTCCAGAAGATGCACAAACTTTTATCAAAAATATGAAATTTTTTCAAAAACCAATAATAAATAATTTTCCCGTATATAACTTACTTTTTGGCGGTCACTGTATTAAATAGCGTTTGTCTTTACAAAATAGGAAAGTCCAAACGAACGGTTTCGTTAATTTTATATGCCCTTGGCATTTTGCCGATCCGTCTAGCAATGTTTCAAGTTCATTTTTAAACTCTGAAAACTTACGAACAAAGCCGTCGGTGGGGGTTATGAACACATTTGAAATTACGAACGAACCCGACGGTGGAGGTTATGGGCACGGTGGGCGTTATGGCCCAAATCGTCGGTGGGGGTTATGGACACAGTTGATATTACGAACACATCCGACGGTGGGGGTTATGGACACGGTGGAGGTTATGACCCAAATCGTCGGTGGGCGTTATGGACACGGTGGAGGTTATGGACCAAATCGTCGGTGGGCGTTATGGACACGGTGGAGGTTATGGGCACAGTTTAAATTACGAACAAACCCGACGGTGGGGGTTATGGACACGGTGGAGGTTATGGCCCAAATCGTCGGTGGGCGTTATGGACAGTGGGGGTTGTGTCCTAGACCCGGGCCATGAAGTTCAATTTTTTCATTTTTTTATTTTTTTTTTGTTAATTTCCACAAATGTAGAGATATCAATTTGAATTTTGGTATACATACTTACTATTATGTACTGCAACTAATTCGAAAAATTTTATAAACTATATTTAACTGTAAAGGGGCACTTTACGTATATTTCAAAACTTTTTTTAGCTCTGTTATCTGTAACATTTTTAAAAATGTTAGGTTACTATTTCAAAGAGAATTAAAAATACACAAAAATAATGTACTCTTAGTGTAAGTGTAAGAGCAACCGTTTACGTGAAAATGTCCATCAAAGGTTTTTGGTTGTCATGAAGACGTGCAATTATCAAGTAGCCATGATCACAAAAACAATGGGTAATGATTATAATCTAGCAAACAACAACAAGAAATCAATTACTGACATTGGTGACATCAGTTATTGTCTTTTGTGCTTACGAAAATGTTGCGACATAACGAACCTTTCAGCATTGGAGAATTCGTTATGTAGAGGCATTTTCTTAAACATAAAAGAACAAAGTCTTATGTCACTAATGTTATGAAAAATAATAATAATAATAATATTTATTTAAATAGGAATCCTAATATACACAAAAATTCAAAGTATGTACAACATAGTTTACAATAATAATTTCATAATTATATATATATATATATATATATTAGTACAAATAACTATTAACAAAGTAACAATATTAAACGATAGTAATTCAATACAGAAAAATACATTAACATTTTATAATAATAATTTTAATTTTACAGAATATTTTGATTTTGAATATGTAACAACAATTTGCTTTTAAAAACTCTACTTGATCTGCTTGCTTTAATATCTTCTGGTAATTTGTTATATATATATCTACCCCTTTAATGAATAAAGAGTTCATTGTAGAACGATAATTTGATTGAGGAATATAAATATTAGCCAAACCTCTTGTATCATGGTCATGCACGTTATAATAAAATGATACTAAATTTTTAAATATGATGGAGCCTGATTATTCAAAATTTTATATATAAATGTCATAGTTAACAAATAAATTCTTTGCGATACTGATATCCAATGTAAAGCATCTAACATAACTACCACTGGTGTTAATCGGTTACATGTTAAAATGATTCTCATCCCACGATTTTGTAATTTTTGTAATTGTGACAATTTATTTAAATTAAATTGATGCAATAATGATGCACAATAATCAAAGTGAGGTAATATAATGGTTCTATATACAGTAATTTTGGAATTGATTGACAGATTTTTTGCAATTCTTGAGTAAAAATACAATTTTTTTGAAATTTTCTTAACGAGATAATCAAAATGCGATTCAAAATTTAATACATTATCTAACATGAAACCAAAATATTTAACTGATGTTACAATTTCTATCTGTTCTTTATTTATTGATAAATTTATATTATTTTTGTTTAAACAGTTATATTTATACTTTGTTGTAAAAAATCATTCCCTTTGTTTTCGAAATATTTAATTTTAGTTTATTACATTTTAAATATTTAGATACACTTTCTAATACAATATTCATTTTCTGAACCGCCACTCCAATATCTCTGTCACTGCATGCCAACATGGTATCGTCAGCAAACAAATTTAAAAAATCGCAATTAACAAATAAATTAATATCATTTAAGTAACATATAAACAACAACGGACCTAACACACTTCCTTGCGGTACCCCCAGGTTAATTTCTAGTTCTTCAGATATTCCATTTCTAATCCTTACTTTTTGCTTTCTGTTACGTAAATAATCCTTGAGCCATTCATAAACCTTTCCTCTAATACCATACTGATATAACTTTGATAAAAGAATATCTCTATTTATGGTTTCGAAGGCCCTCTTAAGGTCAAGAAACACTGCTACAACATATTCATTTTTATCAATAGCCGTCTTCAAGGTAGTGACTGTGAGTTGAAGTGAATTGATTTCTTGTTGTTTTTTACTATATGACCATTGTTTTTGTGATCATGGCTACTTGATATTTGCACGTCTTAATGACAACCAAAACCCTTTGATGACCATATTAAGGTAAACGGTTGCTTTTAGGCTTAAGAACTAAGAGTACATAATTTTTGTGCTTTTTAATTCTCTTTCATATAATAACTTAAAATTTCAAAAAATATTACAGATAACGAAGTTAAAGTTAAAAAAAATTTCAAAGGTAGGTAAGGTGCCTCTTACAGTCAATTATGTAAATGTAATGGAATGTAATGTAAAACAATTGTTATGAGGAAGATTGTGTTTTAATTTACATTAATTTACTGAATCACCTCATTGTGAGTATGGACCGGATCCTGAATTCTTACAGTCAAGTTAATTATTAAAAAAATGTATTATTGCAGTACATAATAGTAAGTATGTATACCAAAATTCAAATTGACACCTCTGCATTTGTGGAAATTAACAAAAAAATTAAAAAAATTAACTTCAAGGCCCTATAACTTCTTACTGAAGGGACTTTGTACTAAGGTATATTAGGTTTAATCGATTTATTATAATGTAAGGAATCTATGGCTAATTGGTGTCCCATTCTTTTTAGGACACCCTGTATATTGAGAAATGCCAGAACTATATTTTACTGTGTTTTAAGGCATAGTTAATGCCTGAGATTCAGAAACGTTTCTGTGTTTTCTTGGTAGATGCTAAATCTATTGTAATTAAAACAAATTATGTTTAAACATAATATATGATATGATATTAGAGTTGTTTTATAAATAAGTTAATTATCTTTTTCTAAATATTCTTCTGAGTCATCTGTTTTACAGCTGTTAGCAGTTTTTCACATCTTTCTGTTTTTACTTTTTCTATTCCTTGATTGATGTGTGTTATTTTTGGATATTCACGTTATTTTCCTGTATTTTTCTTTTACGACAATTTTCAATATCTCTTCATATCTTAAAGTAACTGACATATCAAAATGTCGGATGATTTTTGAAACTACTTCTAAATTTTACGATTTCGCGTATTTTTCCCAAAACCTGGTTGGTTGGTTATTCTGTCCACTCTTCATTGCTCTTCGATATCACCGTTTTCATGGCCTTCAGTTTCTTTTTGTATGATTTCCTTGTAGGTCTTTTTCGCAGGTATATAATAAAATGTAACACCCCAGAAGTTTCCTACAAGAATAATATTTTTTTCGGGTGATTGGTTGGACTTTCAAGGGTAGGTCGCTATTCGGATTCACTCATCTTCTTGTGTCTGGCATTGCCGTGATCCAGGTATTCTTGTTTCTTCTCTATATAATTATTTGGAGTTTCTTATTTTCAGGGTGGGACTTTTGTGATTTGGTTTGGTTTGATTTTTAGGTCACGTGTTATTATATTTTCTTACGTTAGCAGTGCTCTTTTTTGAACAGTGAGGTTGGGTGTTTTGACCTTATGGTAGTTTTAGATTTTTGTATCGTATGACTTGTGGTACGAAGCCGGGTGTCAGAGATTTCAGGTTGCGTGAGCGCCTCTAACGTAACCTAACGACGGTTACCGAAATGACAACCGGCACCGACGGCTTAACGTGCTCTCAGAAGCACGGCTGGCTGCGATAGGTCAGACACCCCGTCCGAGTGCTGACCGCCGCAAACGTTGCTTAATTCTCGAGACTGTTTGACGAGTTCTTGGAGCATGCGGCTAAGCAACCAGCTAGTTTTAGATTGAAGTGGGTAATTGAGGGGTATTGTCTTTTGTTAGGAGTTTACACAAGCCTAGTCGCCTGCGCCCGAGGTAGGCGACATCCTTGTAGTCATCTCTAGTTTCTTTCTCTTTTACCTAAATTTGGGTTGGCGGTATTTATGGCTTGTATCTTGGAATTATCCAGAGCTTTTACTTGCTGCTTGTGTATTCCAAACTAATTTACGAGTTTACTTCCAGATACCTTTTTAAGAAAAGCAGGGGCAACTTTCAACGACATTCTTTTGCCTTTAATCTTGCGTATTTAACACAGAGTAGAGCTAGTTCGGGTTACCACTCCTTTCTGGGCATTTTTGAGTTCTAACTTTACTTCTGAAGCTGTAAGACCTTCTTCATTTTTGCGAGTAATCTCAAGATTCGTCAGATTATCTGTTGCAAATCTTCTAATCTTGAGGGAGCCGTTCGTTGCTATTTCCCCCATCTGTTATGGTATAAATTTGGCATTAAAGAAAGGCACATCACTCCTCCGATTTTGCAGTGCAAATGCCAGTAGTATAGGTCAGGGGTTTTTGTTTGTTGCGGTTGAAACACATAGCTTGTCAAATCCCGTTTGTCGTTGAAGTTACTTATTATAGATTTTAAATTTGATTCGTAATTTTAAAACTAGTAAGCAACTGTCAGTTGTTTACCAAATTTTATTTGCTTTATTTACTTTCAGAATTTATGCTGCAGTTTCTAAAAAGAAAATGACAAACATCAAGAAATCTAACTGGGAAATTTTGCCGATATATGCGCGCTGCCTGACGCTCGAGCGAAGAGTTTGTTTTTTATACGATAAACGGTACTTGTTTCTGTCATTTTGTTTGTTCGGTAATGCTTCCTCCTGCGCCGGAGTGCACGAATAATTTTATAAAATAGTTTTTTAGCGCCGGTTGGCGCTCATTTTAATTCTTTTATTTTCTATTGGTGATAGACGAGGAGAGGGTTATTTTCTAAATATATTTCCACAAAATCCAAACTTCGAATATTTCCACTTGAACTTGTGTTTATTTTTGTTAGAGATCTTAATCAGCATAAATTATCTCATAACTTTAATGTTTTGAAGCTGAAGAAAAATCAGTTATTTTCTTCCACTTGTTCCATTGATCCGACCATTTAGCACTCCCTAAAACTACGAAAAAGAACTTAAATATTACCTTAGATTCGTTCATCTGCTTTTATTAGAAAATGTTCACTTTTGTTCTATTTTGTTTGGAGGGGGATTTCTTAGATCGACTTTTTTTACTGAAAACTATCGAACTAACAATCGTCTTTATGTATATGTTTTTATTTTCACTTATAATGGTATTCTCAACATGGAGTACAGCCTTGATTTTTGTTCAAAAGATGGTAGTAAACCTTATTCATTGACCAGATTCACTATTTTGTATTTACATCATTTTCCTATCGTTGATGAGAACTTTTGTGCTATCATTTATCATTACACTTGGCTACAATTATTCGCTTTACCTCTTGGCAGACCACGTGTGGCTTTCTATGCTATATAATTTTTTGATAAGCAGATAAAAATTCTTGATTTTTTAAATTGTTTTATTGCCGTAATACGGGGGTATCAGTAAAATAACTACTTTAAAATTCGTATCCATTTAATACCTGACAAAGTACAAAGTAGTGTTGGCGAAATACCCAAAAACCAGTATAAACAATATTTTAGATTGCTAGAGTTTACAGTGCTGGATTGCTCATTTAAGGGTTAAAAAGTTAGATCCTCGAGTCCGTTGACTTAACCTTTTAAAATTCCGCTAGATCGGGGCTCTTCCTTATACACAGCTTTCTTCCGCTCTTCAAATTTATTCTGGGCACATCGGGTCGGCGCGCTGCTTTTAATAGCTTAAATACCTACGCGGGTATTAAATATTAATATCCAGTTTCCCAACGATTACTCAACAATGTTTGCCTTGTATTACCTGCTAATTATCTGATTTATTGTTGAACGACTACGCCAGCATTGAGAAATGTGCGACTTAGTCATCCGTCATTGTTGCTGCGACTCGTGGAAGCACCAAAAGGAGTAGCGAGGCCCTGCCATGTTCAATGTCGAATCCATCTTGATGAGTCTCCCGGTAATTCTCGTGTGGGAATTCGAAAAATTGTGCTGTGGGCTTGATTGCGGTCGATGTAAATGAGCGCCGACCTCTGCGTGCAAGATGAAAGTTACAAAACCTATGAGATTAGGTAAACGATTACAGGATAAGGCAGGTTTGATTAATGGCATAGAAGTACAAAAGTTGATGAAGATTTCATCTTTGGGTTTTGATGTAACCGGATCTTCCGTGTTTCTGCTATTTTGAAACATGAATATAGTTGCTTAGTTTTTTTTTTAATGAAGACTGTTTATACTTTTATAGTGTAACTAATGCCAAAATGTCTTTTGAGCAAAATTGCAAACAGGCATTTCAAACACATCTAATAAATATACAGTGGAGTCGAACACTATGGTAGAAATTCAATACAGAAAGCTAACAATTTTCCAAAATTTCAGTGGAAAGTGCTAATATAGGTACTTAGTTATTAAAATATTTTCAAAGCTAGCTTCCATTTTTTTGCAGTAAAAGATTGATAAAAAAATGTGACACCCACAACATTTCTTTCAAATAATAACTTTCTCGTTTTACACAGGGTATAATACCAAAATGGCCCAAAATAAGAATACAAGGCCAGATTAACATAGGTTCAGGTTAAAATTAGATGTTTGTCCTTTTACTGAAAACTGGACAACGATATTAAAATGAAAATTAGCCTACCTTTTTCACCAATAGAAGGCTTATTTACGGCATATTTTACTTGCTGCTTCAAGGGTTTGAAATTAGCAACCCCTATAAGTGTTTCAATTATAACTTTCTATCGTACAAGCATGGGGTTATAAAAAATATTTATTTCTTATTGACTTGTTACTGTCGTCCGAACTGACTCGGTAAATGAGTCTTTACAGACGCGGTGCCTGTAAAATGTTGCCATGGCGACTTTACAAGCACCTTGTTTTCTAATAAACACATACCTTATTAATCACTAATATTACATTTCAAGAGGAAATAAAACGTTGTACGCGGCTCGCAACAATTAGCCCTTATTGGGGCTCACCGCCCATAATGGCTAATTTACTAAGCTTGCCACGTAAATAACTGTTACTGGACGGGTTTATGTTCTTAAAAACGTATTCAGATCTTTTTAGCTTTGCCTTAAAACCAACAGTTTCTGTGTAAAAAATAAAATACATTACGGGTTGCTAATTTCAACCCCTTAAATCCAGACATAAGGTTAAAAAACATTTCCTAAATAGGTTTTCTATTGGTAGAACGGATTTTGCATTTTTATTTGTGGTTTATTTTGTTTGTATTTGTATTTTGGGTATTATAGGACATTGATCCTCAACCGTTACTTGCATTTAATAATAATAATAATAATAATAATAAAAATATCCTGTACCAGTTTTCAGTAAAATAATAAAAACCGAATTTTAACCCCCTTTCCTCTTTCCGCGAGGGTAACCTAGGTTTACTTGAACTTATATTCTTATTTTCGGCGATAGAATACACCCTAGCGTTTATGACCTATGATGGTATTACACCCTGCATACGTTTTTGTTGAACTAAAAATTATACTTTTAATTAAGTAACTTTTTCAATGAAGTTCCTGATCATATTACAATTATCATTTGTGAAGTATTTTGCAAGTTAATGCGCGTAAATTTTTAATGTAAATATTTGCAGTAACCTTTCTGCAAGTTTTAAGAAATATGCTATGAGTTTGGTGATACTATTTAGTAAATTTCCAGCAAATTTATAAACAATTGTATCTTTTCAAATACAAAATTTTCAGGATGTTTAAAGAATTTTATTTCCTCTTGACTTGTGAAAGCTCGTTTACTGTCGTTTGAACTGGCTCAGTAAGTGAATCTTTACAGGCACGGTGCCTGCAAAATTTTGCCATGGCCAATTTATTAATCACTAATATTTTCAGCAAGAGGATATAAAACTTACGCGGCTTGCTTGCAATTAGCCTTTATTGGGACTCGCCGGATTACAGGGCTCGCGCTTACGTTGCTCACCTTGTAAATTATCCGTTTCTCCCATAAAGGCTAATTTACCACGTAAATAACTATTTTCGACTACCATTTCCTAAAGGAGGCTATTATTTGACACTTTCCATATGTCAAAAGCATGTTGTTATTGCATACTACGCAATATAGTATATTATTATATGGTGCAAATCATCTGAGTGAATAATGACCATAATGGCGAATGTAATACGATATTTTATAGAAGTTTTGTGTTCATATTTCCGAATTATGACATTTGTGACAGCTGTTAACTTCAAAAGTCATTTAATAATAAGAATGAATTTTGTGATTAGCTAGAACCTATTGAATAATGAAAATAGAATTTTCTGATTGGTTGCAACTTGCAAACTATTGAATTATGAAAATAGAATTTTATAATTGGCTGCAAACCCTGAATTATGAATAATAATTCATGGCCATTATACAGTAGGAGTAGATAATAGTATATTATTATACGAGCATATAATGAATGCTATTATTACACGAAGATGGCTTTTAAATAACGAGCGAGCGAAGCGAGCGAGTTCTTTAAGCCATCTGAGTGTACTAATAATAGCTATTATATGCGAGTGAAATACGCCATTTTATTTACAACTACTTTATTTACATTCATTCCAGAAAATTTTTGTATGCGATATCATAAGTTTTCTTCGACTTTTTTGGGAGTAAATTTTGTGTAGCTTGTTTGCCGGCTTGGCGTACTTCAGGGGGAATACAGCACTATTGTCGCTACCGTTTTCCATTTTAGGTTTGGGACGAAAGAAGTGTAAATTATTATTTTCAAACTGACAGACTGATAACTGTCAACTCGAAAAAGCAGTTTATGGCCTGTTTGATTATATGCACATAAATCCGTATTAGCGATGTAATTATGGTGGTATCCATGCATTTATGGCGGTATCGATGTAATTATGAAATGTAAACAACAGGCATTGTGATTTTAGTTAATAATATATATCATAATTGACAAATAATCACAAAATAACAACGGTATTGTTTAACAGTTGTAAATAAAAAATATTATTGCACACATCTGTCACTTTATTGCACAGTTCTGTCAAAACTGTGTATTAAATGTGGTGAGTTTTCAATTTAAAACAGTGACAGCATGCGTAATATGATTTTTCAATTTAAAATGACATTGATGATTTGCAATCTCTTTTACCATAAATATGTGGTAGTCTACAAAATTATGTATACGAGTACAACTCGTATCTAAAACTTCTTTTTGCACTTGTAAGATTTAGAAAATTCGCCTTGGGCTCATTTTTTAAACTTTCTCACTCGTGCAAAAAAGTTACACTTTAGCTACTCGTTGTATAAATAACTATTACGAGCAGCCTTCCTGTAAATAATAAGCAAGTTTATTGCTAAATATCAGCAAATATTTACTAAAGTGTCCGTCCTCAAATTTATTTTTTAAGATAAAACTAACTAAAAGGTGCTGAAGTACCACTGCTGACAGATAATAAAAAAAAAATAATCAGCCATTCTTCCACTCCATAATTAAAGAAATTGTAGCCAAAACCAAAAACAAGGGGCATTATTTGCCCCCCCCCCTCCTTTGGGATCTCTAGAGTTAATGAAAAGCAAACACTTTTATTTATTACGTATTAATTTTACAATTTGGTAACATCAAAATCTCAATTACAATATTGAAAATAATATTTGTTACTTTACAACAACCAAAATCAACTTTTCTTGATTTTCTTATAGTAAATTATTTTTTCTGTTTTTAAATTAACAAATTAGCAGCTCATTCTTTACAGTAAATCATAATCTGTATACCTACAAATTTTGCTGCTGGCAAATAGTTTGTAAAATTAATCGTCAAAATACAAAATTATTTAAAAAATTCAATATAACTCCCTCGGGAAAGTTAGATTTACAGCTCACTCCCGTTCTGTAACATATCTCAACTCACGCCAGAAATACCTATCGTTTATATCCGTGAATGTCATTTTCAATACTTGTAGCTAGGTTTGATATTTCTTGTGTCGTACTAGATCTTAAATAATTTTGTATAATTTTTAACTTCGAAAATGCTATGTTCGGTGGTTCAGTGGCTAAGCATTCTGACTAGTGATATAAGGGTCACGAGTTCGATGCTCAGTCCCGCTATTTTTCATTTAGACACCCCTTACCCTGTGTAGTATGTACAAGATCTATTGATAAGGTTGTAAAATTCATATGATTTCTAAGGTACCTGGTAGTTTTGCATGCCTAAACCTTGCTTATTACAAACAGCTAATGTTAAGTAAATGCTTAAAGCAATTCACAAATGTGGGAATGTGCTAATTAAGTTATTTTTAAACAAATATTTATTTCATGACTTGGAATGAAGATGCGGTAGATTTTAAATGGGTATGTAGAATCCCTATTTTATTCGATAATCGAAACTCTACAAACTACAAATAAATTAATACATTCAATATTCTCGTCCTCTTCAAGAGTCAATTTCATTTCGAAGTGATCAAGCACTTTTGAAAGGTGATTTTCAGATAATAAGTCATATTTTATTACATAATAATCATTTGTGCTATATTGTGACTTTACATGCCATGTCGATTGACTTGTATGTTGCACATTAGTTAAAACTGCCGTCACTCACTCAGTACCTTGTTTTTTAACAGTACGCGTGACGTCACGCGATCACGTTATCTCATTGGTTACACCGGCTTATCTCCGCCAATAGTGTTAGCATGAAAGTAAATTTTAAATTTGAGAAAATCAGATAGATAACAAAGTTTAGCTGCCACCCCATAAGCCCTGCCGCCCGGGTGCTGTGTACCCCTTATACCCCCGCTTGTGACGCCCTTGCACACATTATCTTCAAGGCTGCCGGATTGTTTGAAATTATTTTAGTTAATTATTATTATCTAATGTTTTTAATACAATACATTACGCCCCTTATCTGTCTACGAGCACGATTTCACAATGTTGCTTTACTGTAGTCTCCGACGAACCGGTCTGGTGTATAAACGTTAATTATTAATTTGGTGTTAGCACAAATCAGTTACAAGGAATTTATTATGTATGGTGTAATCCTATCTCATATTTTTATTTTCGCATCATTAACCACTTGCACTCACGTATCGATTACAGTATAATTAAAAGATCTTAGGAAGCTAAATTGCTGCTTTAAAAACCGAAATTAAAATTAATTACCCAGAAATTATTACAGCGCAATTTCCCCGGCCATTAATTTATTTGGGTAAATATAATTAAAAACGGAGGTGTTACTGTAGCATGACGAAATTAGCGCGTTTTTCTCGACTTCAAACACCGCCAGAGTGCTCGGTTTGCAATTTTCACGTCTATGTAGGTTATGATTTTACTCGACTCCCTCAAGGATAAAATTACGGTTTTTAAATTAACTCCGATTACTTCTGGTTTTTATACGAAAGTTTCACTTTATTTACTGAACGTAAACATCTGGCATAATTCTTAAGGAAATTCAGACTTTGATTAGATGCTTGGTTTAAATAACAACACATAGCCGACTGTAGTTAAAATTGTAGTATCACACTTCCTGTTTCGCTATTAATTTCCTATTGTTATTATTATTGACAGCAGAATTGCTTGGTAACAATAGCTGGGCTTGTCGCATGATTAAGCTTTGAAATATTTTCTGGGATTAAAGTTTTATACGTCGCATATCTGTTTGTGAAGTTTTTTTTTACTTTAACAATCTTACAAGACGCATTCCAATTAACAACAAAAATTGTAATGAAGAAGCGCTTAATGTAATCTTTTTACATATTTTCATTGCTTTGTGGTTGTAGTCACACATTTTTATAGTGATAAAATCTAGCGGCATTCTTAAGTGCGCGCGAGTATTTTGCATTCCCATGCTCTTTGTTATACTCATTTTGAGGTTGCTATTATAGTGTTAAACAAATATAATCACATTATATTTACATAGCTGAGATTTGCAAGTACTAGTTATTTTCATAATGCACTGTTTGCACGTTTTAAAGCATACAAATCGTTAATTATTGTTTACAGTGTGGTTATTTCAAAACGTAACGTAACCATCTCAAGAAGTATGAATATTAACCTAAATTTCGTATGATTCGCAACTGAAGCGTTGAAATTACCACGTACCTTGCGTTTTCAATTAACACATGCGTTTTTACGTGTTTGCTTTAAAATTCTGAATGGGAATTTAATCCAACAAAAAATTTCACTAGTGAAAAATTTGTTGCTAGTAGCGATTTATCTTAATATACACGATGTCTCAAAGATATGTGAACATAGCTCAACCACAGACACCTGGGCCCAAAATAAGGTGTGTATGTGTATAAATGCGTTCATTTTAAAATGCAATATATGAACCCCTTTTTATTGAAAAAGAAGCATCGCAAATAATAAGAGGGAATGTAACATGAAATAATCCACATACTTGCTGTAAACTGAAGTCTTTATACCATTTAACCAACAGAATTCCTTCCTCCGTAGAATATACTATGTTTTTACATACTCAGTAACGTTTCCATATTGCATTTTAAAATAAACGCATTTACACATTGCCCGTTATAATAAACTCTCTGTATGTAAATTTACGGAAAGATTACGAATTCCTTGAAATTTGACTGGAAACTAATAACAACATTTTGCAAACTTGCTTAAAATTAGTCACTTTAACTTTCGTTGACTTACACAAAACGTGCAACTTTGGTCCATTATTCAATCTGTGGAATACCATGGAACTAGATGGTGTTACAAAACACTATAGTTAACTGTATACAAATAATAATAATTTCAGAACAATTTCAAGCGACGAAGTCGTTGCGTCAGGTATTGAATTGTATTTCAACGACAAATCAACACGTCTGTCAAATAATTCAAATAGGCCAATGGCAACGTAGCATTCATCTGTTTTCAGCCAATAAAAAATAATTATATCGACATAACCACTAGTGGTTCCAAGCGACATAATTTGTAGACGTAAGTTATTATAATTTTTCGTTTTGGTTGCTCCTATGGAAACGAACTCACAGCAATCCAAATTTTACGTAAAAATTTGATCTCAAAATGAATTTTTAGAGCTATATTCCTTGAATTTTCCTTCGAATACCATTCTTAGTCAAAGTTAAGTAGAATATTTGGCACTACTCATGTCCATTGCGCAGACGCACTCGTCCTAATCGAACCTAAGTGCAACGGACATTCCTGATACCACAGCAAAAATATTCCACACAACTTTGAATACTCATGGTATTATAAGTGAAACATTCAAAATGTGGAAAAAATTTCTTCTTCTTCTAGCCCGTTTCTACCCATTGTCGGATAAAGGCCTCTTTACTATTTGTCCATGTTTTTCGATTTTGTGCTACAGCCTGCCACTTGAATCATCCTGTTCTCTTGAGGTCATCGGCCCATCTCATTTGAGGTCTTCCAATTCCTCGTATATTTCTCCAGGATCTCCATTCCATAAGTTGTCTACACCACTTATTTTCCATTCTGGCTACGTGTCCGGCCCATTCCCATTTCAGTTTGGCCATTTTACATTTGATGTCTTCTACTCTAGATTTTTATCGTAGCCATTCGTGTGTTTTTTCTTTTCTTTGAGAGATATACCGACTATTCTTCTTTCCATAGCTCTTTGACTGGTTGCCATTTTCTTCATTATTTCTTTAGTGAAGACCCACGTTTCAGTACCATAAGTTAATACCGGTAATATACATTTATTAAAAACTTCTGCCTTGAGGTGTATAGTTCATTTTCCATATGTAATTCAATTTACCAAATGCTGCCCATCCCAATTTTATTCTTAGATTTATCTCGTTGGGCGAATTTTCTTTGCCAGTTGTTATTTCTAGTTTTAAATAAACATATTTCTTTACTTTTTCTATTTGTTTATTTTCTATTATTGTTTCCCTTTGGTCTTCGTCTTCGGTTGTCATGATCTTCGTTTTATCTAGATTCATTTATAGTCCTACTTGTTTTGAAGCCTTGTTTAGATCACTAATCATTATTTGTAGGTCTTCAAAGTTGTCAGCTATTGATAGGATATCATCTGCATAGCGTAGGTGGTTTAGCCTTTCTCCATTCACATTGATTCCTTTATCATCCCAGTTAGTTCTCTTAAGATATCTTCCAGCGCTAACGTGAATAATTTGGGGGATAGACACCCCTTTTGATTTCTATTTTATATTTTCATATAATCTAATTGCTAACGTCGCATTTTTATAAATACGTTCGATTAGTTTAGAATACCTGTAGCGGTAAGATGAAAATCCCAATACACTATTTATGCTTCTCTTTGGGGTTAATCAAGCCGTTTTATCTACAGATGAAAATAATTCGAGCTACACGATGCAAAAAAAAATCAGGATGAATACAAAAAATTGGCTTGATGATAAATTCAAATAAAACTAAACAGTAACTAAGTACTATTACTATTACAAGATTTAGATAATATGCGGTAGCACATTCCATACTGCTGTATTGGTTATGAGCGGTGCACTCTTAGTGGATGGGGTGGCACGTCACAGACCAATCTTTAATGGCAAAGTCTACCGTACAACTTGAATTTTTTCCATCAATTATGTGTTTTGCACCTTGTGTGTTGAAAATTCATTAATTTATAGCAAAAGTGGTAATTCCGCCAATGTTCCCCTTTTCGGTACTACACCGGGTGTCAGCATGTTTTATAAACAATATCGATAATTAACAGTATCAATATTTAACTCTTAAATAATTCGCTCTTAATCTAACTAGGCAGAAAAATATAAAAACTCTCCCGCCCTTTGTTCGAAACCAGTCGCGTTCCACCCTCCCAACCACCTTAGCATCAATGACATCAAAAGCCTCTTGAATAGATTTCTGTACTGCGTCTTCAGCGGGCATTCAAACAACACGTGTTCACTCAGTCCGAGTCTCGCCACAGTCGCAGGTGTCGTTTTCGGCCTCTCTCGATTCGCACTAGTGAGGAGTGGAAGCTGCCGTGACCGGTCACCTTAAGACTCGAGATGAATCGGTCACTCGCCCGACCTCCTCCGTCTCATAAGCGCAAACCTGCTATAGGAGAGCACCGATACTTAGACGAAATGTACTCGAGTGCCATCCGAATAGTTAAGAGCTCATATTGGAAAATGTAGCTCCAGGCCAGCCTCGCGATTCTGCTTTGTAGTTATCGCTCCTGGTTGAAGGCGACAACTGAAACGCCGGCTCTGACGTCCTCCTTACGCGACGCTTTTTCGACGAGGAGTAAAACTTCTAACATCTGCCGGTTGCCCTAACGCCAGCTTGTCCGCCAAGCGCTCACATCTCTTCCTCCTTGCCCCAAACTTGAGAAGCCTCTCATCTCGTCCCACGACGGCTGCTCTGCTCTCGGAAGTCTTCTGCAACATAAAATTGGCCGGTCGTTTTATCAGTAGACTACTAGTGGGCGAAAAATGGAAGTAAAGACAGAAATCAGATAGTAACTCTTTAATCGCAAGGCCGATAAGATTAATGCTTTCCATTCATTAGTAAATTTGATTGCCTTTGTAATTTTTTATTGTAATTTTTCATTGTGATTTACACATAAACGAAAATAAAATCTGCGTGACTGCGGTATACTTATTTGGAAACGAGTAATCTATTTGCCTTTACGCTGGGATACAAATAACAAAAAGACAAATATAAAGTATTATTAGTTGCCTTAATAAATTTAGAGTAATTATCAATCTTGTCACAATTTTTCGGGATGCAGAGGTTGATTATTCCACACAAAAATTGAATTGCATTATGGAACATTTCTGCATTATTCCTAAGTGAAAATTTTACGACTGAAGAAGAATTGCCATCACAATTAAGAATTAGTTTTAAATCATTTGTTTCTCGGTATCCAAAATCAAAAATATTGCAAATGCAAAAACCATTAGAGAGTTGCTGTATGATCTGTGGCGAGACACCCATGTTCCATCCACTTGAAATAATCAATACATCAGTATGGTGTAAATAACACCGAAAATTGTCGCAAGTGCACCTGTTTTGTGAGAATTCTATGAAAAGACAAAAACTAAAACAGTTATGTATTTAGGCTAGTTTACGTTGTCAAATTTTTCTTTGTATTGGGGAGGTAACCTAAAAGTGGCCGTACAAGAACCGTTGAATTATTTAACCACTCCTAATATGTCAAAATTCCAGTGACAGTAGTGAAATTGTAATTATAATGAAATAATGCAGTGTTTTACTATGCTTGTGGACTAGAAATTTCAAGTAACTTCAACTGAGGTAGTGTATCTGATGGAAGAACATTACATTAACGTTCCTTCCTGGACGTTCAGTGGAAGAAGAACAACTTCGCCTTTTTTCTCTATCAGAGAAAATAAAGCCATTTATTATTATTATTATTTGGCATAGTAATTTAATTACACACTCATTGTGATTTCAAATGAATGTTTAATCGAAATAATACTCCTTCCTCTAAATCAGTACGAAGATGAGTACATAGATTCAGGCAGGAAGGTTCAGTAGAAAATCGGAGAAGAATTCGAACAGCCCACGTGAGAAATATGAACACAATTGCAGGACTTAGGGGTATATAGAAATTGCGCTCGCCTCTTTTACCTATCGGTGTAGAGGCTGGTGCTTCGGGTTATAAAGTGGGAGCACGCCTTTTGAGCTTGCGTAGCAACCATTGTGTTAAGTGTGTGTGCTGGTGATGTGTTGACCTTGCTTCTCTATCTCTTATGTCTGTGGTTCCGAGTAGACCACAGCTAATTTGGTGCCCAACTGTAAATAGTCTCACCGAACTCGATCCCGATCTCCAAGCCTGCGGAAAAATTCCAACCCCCGTGGGATTCGAACCGAGGACTTGTTTAATACAAGCCTAACACTCTACCAACTGCACTACACTGTTTCTATACATTTAAAATATATAATTTTCAAAATCGAGTTGTTATTTAAAATTTAAAGTTGTGTTCTTTTTATGTTATTTAAAATAAATAAATTTTTCTGATTTACAAAGGTTTTTATTATAGGCCAATTATATTTCCTGCCTATGCAAGAGTTGTATTCAATTCAGTTACTTCAGTCAACTAACAAGTTATAGGAGAATTAACAGAAATGTGTACGGATCGAAAGATGTAACCTAGGACAGGTAATTTATCTAATTAACAAATGCTTATAATACAAACCATTACTCATTTAAGGTGTTAATACAATATTCTAATGACACACGAGTCGACTACACCGCACGACTGTGGGTTTTCTTGCTTAACGACGCATTAACATTTTCACGTACCATGACAAGTCTCACAACTTCCTTAGATTTAATAAAAAAATGTCTTCAGATAAATGCCAAACATGTATGCCAAAACTTTTACTCTCACAGAACTGGGTGAGGTTGTGGTTATTTTTTAAACTCCCTGATTGTTTATCAGAATAGTCAATCTTCATCAAAACATTCAGTAATTAGTGTTTTTGTTTTAGCTATAAAAAATGAGAAATAAACTGCTGTAGTTTTTGAAAACAAGAGACTGAAATGAGTGTACCTTTTGTTTTTCCTTAGTATTACTCATAGCTGTAACAACTACAGTTTTTACAAGCATCTTGAAATTGGTTTCCTCAATGTTTGTAATCGAAATGAATATGACGTAATGTGAATGTTAAATAAATACCTGTGAAGCAATGATACATACAAACGTAACCTGCCCCCAGGTTTATTTATATTTTCATGATATTATCGCAGATTTTGACACTTTTACAGAACAGTGCGCAAATCGGTTCTATTTCAACCCAAATGTTATATACTTAAGCCTTAGCTTAGTTAAGTTATTTCAAGAATTCTTGTCTTTGGTGCCTCTTATTTACTTATAATGTGCTGTCATTTACAGTTATTCGGCTCAAATCAAACAATAACAAAATATATTTGTTTACTTGTCAGCTATAATTTTATATACATGATGTAATGATGCAAGCATCTTAGTTAAAAAACTATGAAGATGAACTAACTGATCATGAACATACACGGCTGTCTCTTTTCTCTTAGAAAATTTCGGAGAATTTCAATGCTGTTTCCTTTTGTTGGAATGTCAGAATGTGATGGATGCCAATCAGTGACGTACTTATTGCTGCTTTGTTGAAATGTAATGAGGAATGGCACGCTCTTCGTTTGTCAGTGGTATTTAGTTAACGGAACGTAGTTTTTATTCCATACAAAATACGTATATTATTCGGTTACATTAGTAACGGTAATTTAAAATTGCTTGTCCTAGTAAATAAAACATAGTTTTAATTGAATGTAACAAGTACCATAATTTACCTGTAAATTTTAGATATCTAAATGGATTTTCACATTTTCGGATGATCGAAATTCTTTCCACATTCAACAAGAATAAATAAAGCATATGTTCGATGTAGAAAAAAACTATCGAAGGACCAAAATAGCTTTATTCATAACACTCGCCTTGGTGTTTTAAACAAAGCGGTAACAATTTTACTCCTTGATTGTATTAATTCTAAATCCAAATTATTAAATAAATTAATATTTCTGTATAGACACATATAACGCAAGGCGATTGGAATGTAGATCATGATGTGCTGATTAACCATCATAAACAAAGTTGCAGAGCAGCGAATTTGAATCCGATAAAAATAAATCAAAACCGTCAAAATGTTTCAAAAGCAGCTTGCACATGTTACATAAAAACTAGTTTAAAATACTGCAAGCTTGAAAATAATCTGATGAAACTGAATGCCATTAAGCTTTGCGATTTGAGTGTTACATTCTTGCATTGTACGAAAGTGTGTCAGGTAGCCAGTTAAAATCCTGGGCGTTTTATTATTATGCAACGGGTTTTCAAAACTTACGAGATTAAAACAGCAACTAATGCTTTATGCAGGTTCAGTTTTTTCTTGATCGTTATCAGAGACACATTAGCGGCACCAATTAATAACGCGTGCATGTTCTGCTTTCTGCTCATTAAAGCTCCAGGTTTTACCAACCAATGCAGTTTAACGTTTTACCTATTACTTTTAATGCTAAATCTTGAACGTTGTTACTATTAGAATGATTTAGATATAAACCGGAATGTATCTTTAATATCTTCTTTTGTGTTTTTGAACTGAAACTTTTTTTTACGCTTACCACCTAACAACAAAGTTCAAAAATTCGAAGACGTCATCCATTACAATAGTCGAATTTCGGTAAAATTGTTATTTGAATCTGCTGATAAAAGTGTCGATTGTTTAGAAAAATTATTGACGAAGAACTTGTATACAGAAAAGTACATGTTCATTGGGTTCCACAATTTTTTACCTCAGAACTCAAACCGAGTCACATTCAAATTTCAGACAGCTTCTAAATCTGTTTCCTTGGGTTAATATTAATCTACATCAGTGTACAACAGAAAAATTGCAAAAAACTAAAAGCTCTCAAAGAGCGATGGAGACTTAAATTGTGGCTGTAATCATAAGGATCAGAATAAGTAACACAGAAATCAGGAAAAACAGCTGAAGTAGAATGAAGTTAGGCAGGTCATCTAGAAAATAAATCCTGAATAATAGTAAACATTGGAAGATCTCAACGGTGGACCAACGAATTATAAACAATTAAGACATTAAATTAGGATGCGTCATCTCGTACCCCTAAGTATTTTAATAATTAATTTGCCCTGTTGATATACCTTGCTACCTCAGTATACATGAAACTCTTTTAAATGCCCTAATTGTGGTTACGAACGATCACTATTTTCCAAAAACAGAAAGCTGGTATGTACCTATAGTATTCTCGAGCTGAAACTAACTTCAAACATATGCACACGAAAAACCAATTTACTTCCACAAATTTGTTGACTTTAGAACACACATTAAAGTACATTTTGTAATATGCATATATTAAATCAGTGCATAAGCTAACCTTGAAAAGTACAATACTCCGATAATGTTGATTCATAATGATCAATGATTCACCAGAAATGTATGGGTATTTCTAATGTGTATTGATCTATTAATTAATCAAAACGTAAACTGGTATCTGTAAACATAGCGTGATCATGTCATGGATAGGACTTCTTTACCTTCAGATTTTATAACTGAATTAAACCTTTGCAGTAATGAAAAATATTGGTAAAAGCGGTCAGTGTAAATACACCATTATTGATTATTTAATTATTACCCAATTGTATCGATTTAAATAAATATCTCTTGGATTACGTCGCACTCACGTTTTTTTATTACTATAATCAACTATAGCTTATCTGAGAGTCTTCGAATGTTAAGGGTGATTTTGAACCCTCATTGTTAGTCACAATGGTAAAGATCGTAACCGAACTTTCCAATTTAGGTTTGCGAGTTGATGTAACAAATTACTGGCGCTTTTGAAATTAGCTTATAGATTATTGGGAACCCATCCCTGCCTCCGCGGATTAGCTTTTGGGCTCCATTGAATTCGAAACGATATTCTTAACTTACTATTTGATTTATATTGAAGTGCCATATAAAGGTCTTTCGATTAATTAGTTTATTTTAATTGCTATTGAGTATTAGAGCAGTCAGCGTTTAAATAAATTAAGGACGCCTCGTCTTGCCCGGTCTTCTAAAGCCCACTCTTTATTAATTGCAAATTTGACAAGGACTTGAGGGTTTGTAAAAGATATCTATTTGTTATTGTAGCATCATTTGTAGTCGTTCACTTCTTTATGCCGATGGTACTAGTAGTGTCAAGTACATATACCATTTAACGTTTTCCATTTACGATTCGTGATTCGCGCTTGTTCTTTAATCATTTCCTTCTTCATTTTCGCGATTACGACGACATCATCATCAAATATACAACAGTAGAGTTTCTCTCCTACGGTGCTTCAGTCAAGTTGAGATTCGTTCTAGTGCCAGATTAAAAAAATGTTGATTCTTCTTTGATTCGATGAAGAGACACGTGACTACAAAAGTTATAGTTCTAATGGCAGTACAAAGCAGAAGAATATCTTAAATATACATTCTTCGACTAATGGGTGGCTTTCATTCAGAAAAGAACTATGATCGAAGTCCCAAAATACCTCGATAAAAAGCAACATTATTTATTATTTTACAAAAGTAGAATTTAAATACATCATAATAGCAGTACAATGACAATAACATCTAGCCGTATGTGTACTTAACGTCTTGAAACTTAATTATAATAATCGTAAACATTGCAACACTGTATTTCTTTAACTTCTCCAGTTGCAAATAATTTAATTCTGCGATTGTTATTGTTCGAGTTCGTTAACTTTCCATACATATTTCAAAAGTCCCGGAAGCGTGTTCAGCGGCCAGTGTCAACAGCTCGCTATAAATCTTTTAGATGCTTTTTTGATGGGTAAAACACATTACTTGCTCTGCGTTGCAAATGAACGATAAAAATTTTAGCACGTTCCTACAACTGTTCGTGCAATGCATCTCTTTGTCTTGTTTGTTTCTGCCGGTGGGTGGGGTCTTTTGCTAAAATTGGTATCATGCATATTTAAACAGTTATGGTTGGTAATAAATTAACGTATGCATAGCAAACTCTTTTTATATCGGTGACGAACGCTACAATAAAATTATAACTTATTTAGAATAATGTATGTATAAGTTATTCAATAAGGAAATGACAACGTGCAACAATATTAAACTATACATACAGTAGCAACTGGTTACATTAATTTTGACCGGTTGATTGGCTTCATCGAAATTGCGAGGCTCTTTAATAACTTTAAGCTACGGCCCAAAGTTTTCGTCAATTTTTATTTTGATAGGAATTTAAATGAATTACAAATACGATCTTGAATATTTTTGTGTATATATTTTGCCGAATTCTGTGATAACGTTTTTTGAATACTTATATATATATATATTTTAATTTAGCAACAAAATAGATGCAGAACCTGATCCATATGAACGAACAGTAACGTACAGTCCGCTTCATTATGAAACATTAGACCTAGAGAAATTTTGAAGTGGTTACCACAAAAATAAATAAGAAGTTACTGCTCTGGCAGTCGTCTGTGTATATGCAACAAAATATGACGTTTGCAGTTGCCTGTTACTGGTGTAGAATACAAGAAAACATAACCGAATTATGATCTAATAGCACAGAAGCACACATTTCACAGACATCATATTACTACTTCACTAATACAGTGGCTAAAATACCGTTTATGTAAATGCTAGCTCACATTTAGATCAATGTGCGGTGAGCATCATCGTGCGTAAACGTCTTGCGTATGCTCACAATTAGTGGTACATTTTCCAGGACCTCAAAAACTGTAACAAAGGCAGCAAGTTTTTATTGTCGTTAAAAATCTACCACGTAGTACCACACTCTGAAAATTCTTAGTGAGGCTATCTAGCAGCTAATCCTGTAAACAGTCTGACACGCAACAGAAATAAAGATAGAAATATAATTTACGTAGCAATTAAAATCAAAGTGTTGCGTAATTCAAGTAGTATCCCTCGATTGATTGATTGATTGATTAAAAGCAGGGATTTAGATGGGTTAGTAGTGAGCCCAGTTTTGCACTTCGACTCTGTGGTCTTTTGTGCCCCCCCTATTAAAATAGATCTGCACCTTCAACGCGTTGTAGGAGGTGTTTTACGAGGTCAGTGTTGAATTCAGACTGATTACTCCGGGGGGGAAAATGAAACATCTGGGGGGTATTTTTACCTATTCCACCGCAATCCGCCCATTATTTTATAGATTTAAAGAAACATGAATATGAAGTGGTAATGTTTCCGGGGGGGAATTTTGTTCTGCCCGGGGGGGAATTTCACCCCCGGTCACCCCCCTGGATTCAACCCTGTACGAGGTGCTCGTGTGTGAGAGCTGCTCCGTGTGGAGTTCCCCCGAAAAGTTGCTGTCTTTTGCGGAGTAACGCTGGACAGTCGAAGATTATGTGTGAGGCTGTCTCCTCCTCTTCCTGACATAATCTACAGAGTATATCCCCTCTGTATATGCCTATTTTGTGTAGTTGTTTTCTCAGGTGGCAGTGTCCTGTGACTAGTCCTACCAGCCGTCTGATCTGAGTTCGTCCTAGATGGAGTACATCAGTTGTTAGTCTGCGAGAAGGCGTTCTAATTATTTCCTTCCCCAGTGTTTGTCCCTGTGTGGCATTCCAGCGAGAAGCGTGTTGTCTAGCGGTCCATTTTTCTATCGCTGTTCGGATGGTTTGTTTGGGTATATCAAATACAGGTTCTGGGCCTATAAATGGGGTAGATGCACCAGCTTTTGCGAGGGCGTCTGCCGCTTCGTTTCCCTCTATCCCTATGTGCCCTGGCACCCAAATGAGCTGAACAGTGTTCTTTTCAGATAGGAGTGTCAGGTGACTTAAGCATTCTCTTGTTAGCACAGAGCTTACACGAGGTGATTCAAGCGCTTTCAGTGCCGCTTGACTGTCAGAAAGTATGCTTATGCGTTGTTGGGAATACCCGCGTTTTGCATTTTCCTAGACGCATTGCATTATAGCAAAGATTTCAGCTTGAAAGACTGTGGCTTTGGTCCCAAGAGATACACTAATGTCCTCTTTTGGTCTTACGCCATGTATTCCAGCACCCGTGCCCTCTGCTGTTCGGGATCCATCTGTGTACCAGACTAGCCCATTTGGCAGGTGGGTTGAGGTTTCTTGGGTCCAGTCATTGCGATCGTACCTCACAGTGAAAGGTTTGTCAAAGGAATACTCTGGAAGGCTGTAGTCTGAGCCCATTTTTAAGATAGGGTTACCTTCGCCCACTTCCTGTATCCGTTTGTGTCCGCACCGTTCCTGGTTGGTGTTCCAGTTTCCGGTGGTTTTCATTCTGTATGCTCCAATCTGGGCTTCCCCTTTTATATATATGTCTAGAGGTGTTAGTCCCAAGAGAGCTTTCATAGATGCTGTTGGAGTGCTATTCATAACTCCACAGATGCACAAACAAGCCAGTCTCTGTATCCTGGATAGTTTTTTAATTGCTGTTTTTTGTTCTACCTTTGGCCACCATACCAAGGTGCCATAGGATATCACGGGTCTGACTACTGTTATGTAGTACCAATGAACCATCATTGGTTTCAGTCCCCATGTTTTACCAAACATGCGTCTACCCATCATGAGGACCATTTTTGCTTTGTTTGCTATTTTATCTAGGTGTGCATTCCAGTTTAGTTTTGCATCTAGGGTAATACCCAGATATTTAACTTCGTGGTTAACCTGAATTCTTTCACCAAAGATTGTAAGGTTGTTGAAGGCCTCTACATTTCTTTTCTTAGTGAAAGGTATTATAGATGTTTTGCTAGGGTTTACCTTGAGGTTTTCCCTATTGCACCATGCCTGAGTGATGTTCAGTGCCCTTTGCATGAGAGCTGCAATGATGGTTGGATACTTGCCCCTTATGAGAATGACTATGTCATCTGCATAACCTTGGGTGTAGAACCCTTCATCATTGAGTGTCTGTAGGAGATCGTTTACTACCATGTTCCACAGTAGTGGAGATAGTACACCCCCTTGTGGACAACCTCTGACAGCACGTGCCTTGAGGGATTCTTCTCCCAAATCGGCCTGTATCTGGCGTCCCTCTAACATGGTTTTTATCCATCTGTTTGTGATGTCGTCCACGCCATGTCTTAGGGTTGCAGTCATTATTGATTCGAAGGAGGTATTATCAAATGCTCCCTCTATGTCCAGGAAAGCAGCTAGGGCTACTTCCTTGTTGGTTATCGACACTTCTACCCTACTGAGTAGGTTGTGAAGTGCCGATTCGCATGATTTTCCTGGTTGATATGCATATTGGCTACGATGTATGGGATTGTCTTTCAAGACCCCATCTCGTATGTGCCTGTGTACCAGTTTTTCCATAGTCTTTAGACAGAAAGACATTAGGCTAATCGGTCTATATGCCTTTGGCAGGGTGTACGATGCTCGCCCTGGTTTGGGAATGAAGACGACCTTGATCGGTCTCCACGCCAGTGGCAAGTAGTTTCCCGCTAGGCATAGGCGAAAGATCTTAATTAGGATCGGTACCAGAAGGTCTATTCCCCGCTGCAGTAGAGCGGGGAAGATTCCATCTGGTCCGGGTGATTTATAAGGTGAGAAGGATTTTACAGCCCACTGTACCTTGCTGTGACCGATCACTTTCCTAGCTACCTTCCACTCGTCTCTCGCGGGCCTTTTTGAGAAGTTGCTAGGAACTGGCTGTGATGTTATGTTAGCCTGATCAGCCATCAGTGCTCCTGGAAAGTGTGCCTGAATTAGCATTTCCAGGGTTTCCCTTTCACTGGTTGTGTATTCCTGTGTCGGTTTTAGCATGTTCCCGACTGGATTTAAAGGGTCTTTTGACAGAACTTTGTGGAGGCGTGCTGTTTCTGTGGTGCCTTCAATGTCCCCACAGAAGCTCCTCCATGAGTCTGTTTTTGCTTTTCTCAGAGCTTTGTTATATTCGGTTAGAGCCTCTTGGTCCCACACTCCGTTCCTTTTTGCTCTGTTAAAGAGTTTTCGAGGTTTCTTTCCTCACTGCATTATCATCAGTGCAGGACTTTTTTGCAGTTGTCGCGGTTTGGGAGTTTGGTGTGCTCCCGTCGGACCTCTGCCTTTTTTTAGAAAGTGTAGTAGCCGGTACGCCTGAGCCGCCAGCTATTTCTCCTTTCTTAGAAGGTGTAGTAGCCGGTACGCCTGAGCCGCCAGCTGTTTCACCTTTCTTAACACTGCCGGTGGGAGCTTGTGAGCTCCTGTCACCGTTTGTGTTAGGTTTCTTGGGGTTCTTTCTCCTATGGCGTATGGGTTCGCCAAGAGCTTTGGCCCTCTCGATTGCGGCTTTCCGTCTCTGTGCTCCAGAAAGCCGTTGCAGTGACACCTTTTCGATTTTGGAGGTTAGGGTATCAGCCTCCGAATCGATGGTGGTTCCCTCCTCAGTTATGGTTTTTTCAGCCACATCTGATTTGGGTGATTTCAACAGGGCTTCTTCATCCCCGCTGGAAAGGTTAGGTAATATGTCTTCGTTATCCATATTGTTCCCACGAGTATGGGGGAAAGGGTTTCGACACGCACGGAGCCCCCTGCATACGTGAAGGGCTAAATGCAACGGGGTGCGCCAGGTGCCCCGAGGTTGGTCGCTAGGGACCAGGTTGCCTCCTGGCCATGCATCCCTTCGGCGCGCACCGTACCTTGGGATTAGGGGGGTTTTTATAGTGGCGCCCCATCCACACGAACCAGGCGGTTAAGCCCAGTTCCCCGTGCCCCAGGTTGACACTACCCTGAGCGCCGAAGGCCACTCAGGGGTCGTTGCATCAAACATTGGTGGTTTACGGTATGCGAGTTGGTCTGCGACAGCTGTGCTGCTAACCAGTCATTCCCGTAAAGGGTCGTGGCCGTTCCCCTATCCGCCACCTGGGGACGCACCCGGTCGGCGCTCAACCGACATGGCAATTAAGCCATGCTCTCGGGAAGTAGTAGTAGTATCCCTCAATACAAACTACGCCAAGCCTACGGCCACACAAAAAATGAATGTGAACCAAAATACACGGCACCCTATATACAAAATGCAACGAAGACAAAATAATGACACAGAAGTATGCTGGATTCGATAGTTCTAGACCAGCAAGTTAAAAAGAATGTAAAACACTATTAGAATTTCAAAAGATAAAAGAGAACCCAAAAATATTCAAATTAAATACTAGAACGAAACGCCGAAACCTCATAAAGCAAACAAAGTAAAACCAACTAATGCTAACGATGCAGCTACTAACACAACTGCCAAGGGCCAAGATAATTATTCACATTGTAGCATTTTAAAAAAGCCCTTATTAACAGTTTAAGAAAACTAATGAGCTACTTATTGCAGAAACATCTTGAAATCATACCAAGCCTGCAGCTTGAAGTAGCGAAGTTTAGAGAGCTTCATCACCCTGAAGGCGTACCTGATAGGATGAGAAGGCTTGCTCTAGCCCTAAGGCACGATTGACCGTCGAAGATGTTCGTCGGAATGACAGAAATTCAGTAAATTTGAGCTGGAGCGCAAGTGATCTTCGGAGATATTCGTCGAACGACAACAATCCAGGAAATTTGATCTGGGGCACGTAGCGAGACCGAGAATGTAATGTTCTGCGTGTACAAATAATCTGACTACAGCGTGAGCGTTCGGCAAGAAGTAGATCGACCATCGTATTTAAGTCGATAGAAGTTTATTCTTACTCCGGTTACGACCGACAATTTTCAATACCACTAATTGACTTTGCTTTTCCTTTCAAACGGAATTCTTCAGTTACAGTCCTAAAAACAACAAAAATAACGATAACAACAAAACAACTGATTTAATTTGCACCCACGGCGAGAGCTGGGCGGGCGTCCGCTCTGCCAAGCAGCAGGTCTCCTCTAGGTCTTATGCGAGGCTGAGGGAAGGAACTGAATGTTGTGCGTATTTACAAGTTACTACCGCAACCAGAACTAAAATATCGCGCCCGCCATCGATCAGGATGCGCAAATTTGAAGCAAATCAGAAAATTTCAATATTTTAAAAACTAGTAACAATACACCAAATAGAAATACGGCAAAATATTTGGTCATGATGGGTATGAACGCATGCTTACCATGGAAAGAATATTACAACATAAAAAGTAGCAAACACAAAATACACTAATAACAATTCTATATTTTTAATTCACAAGCTACAGGAAAATATTTACGGCAAATGGCCTCAATAGTGACAGAATTACAATTTATTACTGACCAAACCTATTAGGCTGGACACAATCCAATCTGAATTACTGACTTTACTGGCTTCCTCTTGTTGGGAAAGACCTACTGGCAATAATTCTTATATATTACAACAGGTAAACGTTAACTGCAATAGTGATTTAAATCAATAAACAACGTGCAAGCTTTTACAATACCGACATGGAAGCGAGGTGTGCGCTTGCAGCTGTAAAAAGCAGTTTCGGAACGGACTCTTATTGGTACCCTGATGACGCCGTTTCCAAGAACGGAGGTGGCGAATGGCAGAATCCAGGTAGTTTCTAGGCCACGGAGATGACCTACGGCGAAGTTCAGATAGGTTTTTAACTCCTAGCCGTGTAACGGCAAGGTTTAATCTGACGCACGTCGACTGTGATATTTCCCCTCAACGACACTCGACGATACTTTAATCTGGTACTCTTACTCGTTTAGTTTAACACGGCAGTTGCACGTAATAAATATAGCCCCCGGTCGCACTAACTTGCTGGCTTCACAATTCGGAACGTTCTCCAAAAAGGTCGAAAAATACCATACAATAATTGTAACGACCAGCCTCCTCCAAGGAGGTAAATAACCATGGCTCCATCCTCACTTACGGGGCGAGATCATAGGCGGGCTGGCCGAAATTCCCGGGGGAAAGCTTGAAAAAATATCCAAAAAGATTGTTCCTTTTTGGTGAAAAACTCGACCTTGTGCCAATAAAAAGTTGTGTAGTATTGCATCATTTACGTTCCTAGGTAATTGAATGTTCTTCCTACTTGCCACATATATGCGTATAAGCTTTAGATATTTCATTTTAACATCAGAACAAAAATATAGTCCTAGCTCGCATAAGTTCTTTTTAAGTAAATATGCCGGAATGTATCCGTCTTTAAATTTACTCGTATTTATTAGTGCTAGTCACTGTTTTAAGTGGTTAAATAATATAATATAGCGAGGTATGTTAAGTATAACCTTTTAAAGGTATCGAAACTGAAAAAGTAAGTAATAGACGATTTTTAACTTCAAGAACACTTAGTAAAAGCCAACTGATTTGCAATTTATTCATAACTAGAAGGAAGATTTCCAAAGAATGCCTTATGTCTGATATCAACAATTTGTATAGTACGTCTTCTGCATTAATCCAATGTGGATTTTGAAATACATTTGTATAGATATAAAATTATAACAATTTAAGAAAATGTTTTTTATATCTACCAATATTTGCCGTTAATTATTATTAATAATATACTGTATTAGAACACTATTTTGCAAGAGTTCATTAATTAATAAACAATGTATAATAACCAATGGGAAAACGATTACTTTCGTACAAAACTGGCCAATAAAACGAAACATGTGGCGTGGATCATTGTCACAACACAAAACAAAAGTTTCCAATCACTATTTTACAAGTTTAACAACAAACAAGCAAAAACCATCTTCAACTAAACATGTCCTACCCATCGAAATTTCTATATGTTTCTTCTTTTAACCAGAGTATAATTTAGCGTATTTTTTGGCGACGCCTCGTATAGTTTAACGTCCTACATTAATAACTCTTATTTTCTAATAATTAACAACCAGCTCGTTGAAAAACACACACTTCAGCATATTATTGACACATCAAAGCTAACAAACAGGCTTTAAGAGCAATTAGCATCGGGCTAATTGTTGAAGCTCGTCATTGTTTGCAACCATGAGAACAGCCGCCTGGTTTGCGTGAGCCGCGTTTCCGCAACATTAATGACCACGCTTTTCGAACAGCAATCTCCAGCATCACCCTTAATTTGCCTATTGTCTTTATCTGTCATCTCCGCCGTTTCGTAACAAACGCCGTCCACTTTCACCGATATTTTGAAACAAGAAGTGCGCTTTTCAAGGCCCATCTAGATAAACGGGCGTGCAGGAGCCAGACTTTACGCGCACTGTCGCCCGTTTTATTGAAATTAATGGCCGTAAACCACAATGAATAAACCGTTTGGCACTTTGGAAATGTAGTGTTCGCCGCAGGAAATAGAATGGAACGGACTAATTGAGCACGTATGACATTGCTGATCTAGTACGTGTCGAGCGGTAGTCACTTTAGGCCAGGGAATGCTACACATAAAATTTTAATTAGGTAAGTTTATTCGTGTTGGTGCGGAAAGCTAGTGGGAGACTTCGACGAGACTATAGCATACAAACACTGTTTTTCTCGCGTGAACCGTCTGATTTCTAGCTGAAAATAACAGTGTAACTAATTTTTCTTCATAAGAACTAAATTAAATTACCATTCATAATAGCCAATCCAATCCAATATCAATTTAAGAAAAAAATGAATGGCTTTTTGACCTTACCTTTGAATTCATTAAAGCGAAAAGCCTTCGTAAAGTGTGAAAGAATTTTGCATAACTCTAATGCAATTCAGATATCCAAAGTCGATGTGATACATGTCAAGGATTTAAGTTCAAGGTCGATATGCAGTTTCTCTCGCAAAAGAGATTCTTATATGTTTCCGATTGGATTAGAGTGGCTAGAAGTTACATAATATTTAACATTAGCAACCTTACAAGTTTCTTTTTAATTGAAAAGTCAGATGGTGTTATTAGAATGCCGAACATATTAAACTTATAGGGAAATATACAAAGCAGAAATCAAAATGCATAAAGGCAGAATACACCTTAGACAATAGATTAAAAGTTAGGATTTAAATATTTTACAATTAAAAACGGAACACCTGATACCTACATTTGACTGGTAGATTTCAATTTAAATAATTATTTTACTAGAATTAAACGGAATAATAAAACGTTAGCAGCAGGTCTTTCTCTTACTCAATGATCTTCTCCTTCTTTTACTATTTTTATAATTAGATACCAAACCGAGAGACACAATAATGCTGCAAATCATTCAAACCACCGACTATGAAGACCAAGATATAGAAAGAGTATAAGAAAATATAGAAGAAGCAATAAGGTATGTACAGGGATATGAGAAGTTGATGTCAGAAGGAAACGGGAAAATAGCTGGACAGAACATATGAGAGACGTGATTGCCTGATCGAATTCTGTGCAAAACATAACCTTGTAATAGCCAATGCGCTGTTTGAACATCGTCCAAGAAGACTATACGCGTGTTCAATGCGTGGCGACAAGAGAAGATATTCTCGTAAAACAAAGGTTTAGAAACCAAATCAAAGTGTAGAAATTACCCAGCTGCCGATGCTAACAAAGACCATCCGAGCTTCAAAGAAAAAACTAAAGGGGAGGGAAAATATCTAGCAGTTGGAAAACCTAAAGGATTATGACTAAGGAAAATAAAAGAAGAGAAAATAAGTTAAGGTTTTATAGAAATAACATGCAAAGCATCACTACCATAGAGGAAACATGGGCCAACATAAAAGTGGAATAACCTCTTCATCAGACGCGGTACCAGGAAAAATATTACTGAAACTAATAAATCCTGGATAACGAAAGTGAAGAAGTGAAGGAGCATTTCGCGTTGGAAAGATTGATTCGGTTTAAAATACAACAATCGCGTTCTTTCACGGCCCAAGCGAGGGATGTAGAGAAGTGAGAGAAGAACCGTGGAAGTTCTTACTTAAGGAGGAAGAAATTGCAGAGATATATACTGAGAAAAATGAAAAAAGTCACGACATAAAACCAGCTAAAGAAGTAGATTAAGACAGCAGACAAGATATAATAATCAAATCAGAGTATAATAAAGCTGCACAGGATCTAAAAGCAAACAGAGCCACATGTGTAGACCTAATACCTGCAGAAATGATTAAACACATTGGGAAACAAAATTGCAAATTGGTACCTATATCCCACGAGAAATATAGTAATGCCAATACCAAAGAAAGGCAATGTGGATCACTGCCAAAAATATCGTACAATTAGTTTGGTGACACACGCCTCGACAATATCAACCAAAATTATTCATAGAAAAATTGAAAAAAACTATTGAGAACTAAAATACTCAAGACCAATTTGGATTCAGGAAAAAGTCTGACACAAAAGAAGCAATATTAGCACTACGAATGATAATAGAGGACGGAAGAAGGAATTGTAACCAGTCCAACAATGGACAACATTGGACAATGTAAAGGGACAAACTACTATTAGGAATTAGGAAAAATATAGTACAATTATACTCATTATTTAAAAAACAAAATGTGAAATTAACAATGAAAGAGTGCAAAGAGAAGCAAGAATAGGAAAGGAGATAAAACAAGGTTACGCTTTATCGCCTCCCCTATTTAACTTGTCTGTCCGAGACACTGAACAAATTCAGACAAGTAATACGAGCATGCATTAAAATACAAGGAGAAATAATAGATATGATAAGATACACCGATGACATTGCCATATTAGCAAAAAATAAAAAGATTTGGAACTGTCGCTGATTGAAATGAACAAGATAATAACAGAAGGATATAATATAAAAATCAATACAGCAAAACACAAATACATACACGAGCACGTAAACAAGACAGAGACAAAGACGTTTTACGATTGAAAGGTAAAAGACGTAGAAAATTAAAACACGTGAAAAGTGCAATGACAAAAGACGGGAAGTGTAAAACAGAAATAATAAAAACAAGCCAAGTAATAACTCGCTTGTTCGCCCAACAGTTGGGGGCCAATAGTTTAGGAAAAAAGTGGATCATTAACGCCCAATAGCTGGTGGCTACACGCATTTACAAGTCAAAAACCAGCAGAATAACTGCATTTGCAATGCATATACATTTAAATAACTGTGTTTTACATTCAAATATTAAGCAGCACGCATGTGACAAACACCGGGCTTAACAACTGGAGTAAGTATTTATTTGTACATTAGTCGCGTTTCTTCACGATAGCGAAATCTTTACAATACAGCCTACATGCTCTGTATCAGGTTACCTTAAGCTTCTGGCCTGAGAACTGCTGAGCAGTCGGACTCGATCACACCATCCCTTGAATGACTTGTATGCAAATTTACCACAAATACGGCGTGAAAGTACCTGGTTTTTGGTTATGTTATCTTTCTGGAGGCAGACGTCACGGAACAATCGGAACGTCTCAAAACTCTTTGGCGGCTTCGCAACTGCGCACTTGCTTTGTACAAGATAAAAATGAGACTTACTTGAAGTGAACACTGTCTTCTGGTTTACAAACACTATATGAAGCAAAACTCTGCGGCTTTGACGCATTTATTTAGCTCATGTATAGGCGATTTTATACTGTGGACCTAGGCAGTCCTGCGCCTCAAGGCTTAGTACGTCCATGGCTGACTAAGGTCTCCGTTCCGTGGTTGCTTCATATCGAACGCTACACACACAAAATCGAGTAATCCACGCACTGCACAGGCACGTGCTCGCAATTAATGATAAAAAAACATGCAAATATTAATATAAGCAATTCAGCAAGGGAGGCATGCTGCCCGTTTCACAGTGGATACCCATAAAGCTTCTGGCAGTAGTTCAATTTAATATAACCTTACCTTCGAATTTCTAATGTAATTAGAGTTCGTTTTACCAAATTTTTGGCATGGACACATTTATTTTGCTTATTCTGCCTGTTTTGTCATTTCTTCATACAGTTAACTAACAATTTGTTAAGACCGCCGTGCATGCATAGCTTCTTAATATGGTTAGACGCCCTATTTCTGCATTTAAATTAGTGCTAGTAATTATAATAAGCAGAAGAAACACCTTACAGCATCTGAGCAATACCGATTTTCATTAACTGTCATTTTACATGTATTTTGACGTTTGTTTCACGAATCAGCAGACCGTTGATTTCAAATAAACATTTAGTAGTTACAGTAGCCCATTATAAAACTCAGCAGAACGTCGCAGGCTGACTGCGAGAACATACCTGGTTTACTGCTACTGCATGGCCGGTTGCAACCACTTGAGAGCTACAATATGATGGTTTTTCTCTAATAGTATATTAAAGTATGAGTGGATAACAAGGTCTTTAAAACACGCGCAAATTTTCGAGCACGACGGCGTAGCCGGAGTGCTCGAAATAGAGCAAGTGTTTTAAAGACCAGTTATCCACGAATACTTTACGCTATTTTTTATTATACCTCCAATACTGGAAATAAATTACGCAGTAAAAACTTAGAAATAATTTTTGTCGTGATAAATCGAGAGGGCATAATAATATTGCTACTATAGTTACGAGAATTATTTTCGTTTTTGTCGCGTCCATGTCCGTTGTTGCATTCAGTCGTTTCCTTGACAACCTTTAAAGCTCGGCGAGCTTTAATCGCCTGTATTCGCACGCCCAGGCGTGCTTTAAATGACGATTCTGATGCAGGTATAATAAAAAAATTATTAATTTACTTTCAATTTAGGACTTTTGTGCACAACTATATGGTGACGACTTTCATTAAAAAAAAAAGAATTATCGAAATCGGCCCGGTGGAAGTCTCAAAATAGATGTCGAAAGAAAACGCTTCACGTTTTAAATATATAGATTGCCTTTACAGTTTTTTTTTAAATATATTTCCTTCATTCCATTCTTTCGAAATAGATTTTCCTTCTTCTTGTTTAGTTAGCCACCTTGCTGTTCTTGTCGTTTTTCGTTACCTTACAATATCTAGGACTTCTTACAAACATTTATCTCTTTTAAATTACCTTCTCGTAGAATTTCAAACAAATTTATTTCATGTCTTGCTACCTCACCTTCATTCGAAGTACTGTGACCCTTTTAATCTTTCTAGAATTGTTGTTACGAATTATCCAATCTTATTTTGGCATCACTATTCTCCTGTTTATTTGCTGGTCACTGTTTTTAAATTTCTTATTGATAATAGTACATTATACACAAAGGCAGAGAAAAACATGATTTTTCAAAAAGTGAAAATTTAGAAAATGGCGTTTTCTTCTGTCGTATTTACTTTTTTTTCAAGACCGGGAGTAGAAAGACAAGAATCAAGTATTTTCATACATATTAGTCAATCGGAATTATACTGCAATATTTAGTAACCTTTAAATTGTGTTTATGTTATGAATACCATGACAACATTCAGTCCTTATATTGTTCTTCTATTGCTTGTAATAAAAACATAAATATTTGCTCTCTAGGGAGAAAATGTGTTATTTCTGCCACAATTTCTGTAACCTAGAAACTGATTTCTACTGCCAGTCGTGGAGAAATTATCTTTTACGGTTTCTAATTTCTTCATCATATACTGTTGATCCCTACATGTCCTCTTCATCATCATCATCAATGGCTCTTCAACCCAGCTTGGGTCTTGGCCTCTTCAAGTAGTTGTACATGTCCTCTTAGCTTTTTCATCATCTCTGATTCTTACCCATTAATTATATTTTCCTCTTGAACTTGATAGAAACATCCTTTTTTATCGCATCTTGCTGCCATTAGAGTTTAGTTTAGAAGCTAATTATAATAAGAATTTCCTAACCTTTAAACCCTAAATCACGAAATATAAATGGAAATAAAGCAACTTTAATATTTTTATAAATTCGCACTATATGCCAAAGGCTGACATATTTTACTAACCGTGAATGATGTGATTACCTTTTCGTCTGTTCACTTCATATGTTAAAAAATGAAAGTAAAAATATAAAAAGTCAGAAACTGTTTAGTGATTAAGAAAATACAAGGAGCCTAACATAAAAACCGGAAATTTAATTATAGTTCTATAATACTCACTTTACGCAGATATTGCGTGTTCAGGTACATTTATTAATTACGTATCGACGCTGATGAAACCGATGAAATAACACGTGTGAATAACAGGAACACTTAGTGGAAAACTGGAAAGTTTACAAAAATGCAGGCGAGCTGAAACTTTCAGCACGCAAGTGCTTGGTCATAAGCTTGAAGAATTTATGTGATCGGAAGATTCGCGGAAGTATCGGGGAAAACTAATATAAATTACCTCGCCTTCTAATTTGTTTACAAAATCGCGGATTTTGCATGAACCTGCCAACTTCCGCGGTATTAATTGAAAGTTGCTTATTTATTTCCACTTGTTATTCGCATCGCATGTTGGAATCGCGTACGTATTAAAAGTGAAATCCTGTTTAAGCACTTGCGTATATTGAGGCACGTCAAGTCCAACTCAAATATTTGCTTTGTTTGCAAACGATTCGAAGTTTTTTTTTAAATTGATTGCTAAAAGAACAATTAAGATATTTGCATATATAACTATTTATTAATATCACGTCGATTACGATCTTTTGGAACGACAAACAAGTCCTATTTATAATTTAAATATTAAACATATTTTATATAATTTAATTATAAATATGATAAAATTATATTCTTAAAATAAAATTATATAATGTTTTGTAAAACTGTTATAGATATTAACGATACAAGTTTGATTATGAGCATCTTAACGACACGAGTTTGATTTCCAAAAACGGGGCGGTGAGCCGAGTTTTGCGGCAATCAAACAAGTCTCGTTAAGTGCCATAAGCAAACGTGTATTGTTCAATATTTTATCTTCATCAATAGGTTCTGGTTCAATGTATTTCTTTATACAAAAATAGTACGGTAATATTCATTACCGCACTGAGTGCGGTAATATCTCTCTTAACGATACTAAAATTAATTTGGTTAAGAGTCTATAACAACACTGATGAAGATAAATGCTATAAAAGCAATTCTTATGTAAATAAATATTTTCTTTATAGGTAAACACAATATTGAAAAAACTAAACAAGGGACCACTGGCTTAAATACTAATTTGTTATAAAACAGACGTTTTGCAAAAAAAAACGTTATCATATAGAAATTCCTCCATTGCAATTTATTGTGATCTGGTCTCCTAGTCAGTATCGGTATCACAGTCAGAAGCCGCTTGACTTTGACGTAGGTGTAGCGTAAATTAAAAAACCTCCAAATCGAGTATACTGGAGCCTTCGCAACAGACTGTTTTAGGCAGGACCGTTAACAAAATTATTCTTCAATTTATAGGATTTTTTGTTTTTATGCCATTAAAATCCAGGCCCAGTAGTAACAAATCTTGCGATTTGTGTAAATTTCCACCGTTTAACAGTTAGCCCTAGCTATAAAATAGTTAGAAGTTATGTTGCTGGTTTCAAATATGTTGATGTTACAAAGAAAGTGTTCGACCCGCCAAGGAGGTAGATACGATCCATCTAATGCCTCCTTTGAGTTGAAATTATAAGGGTGCCAGGAAGGTTGAAGATTGATAGTACTAAAACCTTCACACTAATTTGTTCCAGAATAGTGGTGCACATATAATTAAGACAACTTACCAGTTGAAGGCTTTCACAACTAAGATATTAATTAGAGAGAAATACTTGGAAAAGAAAGAAAGTGTAGTAAATCACTAAGTACGAATGCTTTAATATATATGAAAGAGGGATTGTAATTAACAATAAGTTGGTAATTCCCCAATAATTATTAGGAATAAATTCTAAGTATCAAATAGACACAATAAATTCCACAAATGTGAAATTAGACAATTGAAGTTTATACAAATTATCAACAACATATATAGTGGTTCAATGTTTTTCCATTATAATTTAGAAAGGTCAAATATTGACAAAGTTAACTAAATCAAATCACATTATTAACTAAACAAATGTTAAACTTAAAAAGATTCAAACGTTTTATTCTGATGTAACCAATAACTGCGCAATCAGCTGTTCAGAGGTCAATGTTTTGTTTTAGATTTTTAGAGCATTAAGTACAGATTTGTATAACAAAGTTTGTAAGAATCAAGCTACTAAACAAAATGAGACCTAAACGTGTGCTCATAAAACTTTCAATCTAATGACCTACTACAAATAACTTTTTACCAGTGTGAAAATCACTTCAAAAGTGACTGAATTACTTTAAGTTTAATAATTATGCGTGCAACAAGCAAAGTCATGTAAACAATTAGTTATCATATGAACAGTTAATTACTACATTTTAAAGCAAATTCTTTAATTGACAATTCAATGAACTGCACGATGCACGGTTCACAAAATAGTGGTAGATACAGCTTTTCACCAATGTGAAGTTTTAAATTTCACAAATTAATTCCTGTGGGGATTGAGCACAAAGTTATAATTCAAAATATAGTTGCACAATGGAGTTGTAATGCAATGTAGCATGAACCAAATATATAAAAACGTATCTGACTTTCTGGGAACAGGGTTAACAAAGAGCATGAATGGCTTCATCAGTTAGCTCTGTTACTAACCACAACTCCACACAGCTCAAACTCGAAAATACTGCCCACAAGTATTGGATATAGATTCTTGATGACGACAACCAGATCGAATTCGTGGTCTACAAAGAAAGAAGAGTCAACCAAAAGCCAAGTCACATTGGTGATGATAAATATAAATAAGGGGAACTAATATAGGCATAAACGAGCACCCTAATTACAATTAACGTATTAATCACATACCAAGGGATGTCATGGTGCTTGATGTAATTGTAAGATTTTTCTAACCGGTCAAACCGAAAGGTAGCATCAAAGATTGCAATCAATAGAAACGAATTCGAAGCAGCAACATTTGCTTGATAGTCGCCCGATGAAATCGGTTATTCACAAACTAAAGTGGCAAACAAAGCATCGTTCTTAAATTGTATCAATAAAAACCAAACAAAAGCTAATAAAAAACAGCTTAGTGTAGAGATTAGTGCCAACACGCACAAAAATTACCTAAGTTGAATAAACTAAGTTTGAAATCATATGACAAAATTTGAGAATATACTTCTTTTCAAAAAAATATTGAATATTATACATGTCCCTTATAACAACAGTATGGAGATTTTTTTTTCAATTTTAGGTAAATATTGGCCTTGATGCAGCAGTTATTATAAAATAAACAGAATGTGAAGCTTCCATTTATACGTAGACTTCACATCGTAATACAGACGAATCTCTAACCCTTCAAAAAATTACTGATCTGTTCTTCACGTTCAATCGTTTGCTCTTTTTACTTCCTTTTGCAATAAAGGAAGTATTGGATTCACCCCAAAAATTCTAAATTGAGTTTTCAACAGATCTTCACGTTTTAGAGTCCCCTGAACCCAAAAAACATATTTTTTTTCATTTGTCTGACTGTGAGCAGAATATCTCAAAAACGAAAAAAGGTATGGCGTTGAAACTTCATATATAAGTTTTGTGTACTATGTAGATATGACAGCAAGCTTTTGAAGAAAATCGCATAACCTGAAGTAGGTGTTACCCTTGTGATTTTTCAGTTTTTTTCGATTCTTTTAAAAAACGGCTCTAACGATTGTTTTCAAACTCCACATTTTTATTACATTTTTAATGTGTATTGATGTGAGATAGGTGATTTTCCAGTTGAATACTTCTAAAATGGGTTTCTTTTTTTTCTACTTTTTTTCTATTTTAAATAGAACACCCGGTATATTATTACATTTTTGAATTCAGCTTAAATTTCTAGAAAAAAATTGTCTCTTCAACTAACGCTCTATTTTGTACCGTTTTTGCAGAATTTGTAATTTTTGAAATTTTTTGACAAATGTTTAAAAATTTTAAATCAAATTTTTGGCTAATTATAAGATCACTGTAAAAGGAAGTTGTGTGCGTGTATCACACCAGATTTTTATTTTTATAACACACTAGAGCCATTATATAAATATATTGTGAGGTTAAGACAGGAAAATAAGGAGATTGTGCGATTGAACCTTTCTTCCTGCCAGTATTTGTTTAAAACTATAATTTGCAATTAAATATGTTTTTTAAATTGCTAAAACAGAACGAATTAGCCGACTCATATCGATTTAAATTGTTTTACTTAAAGAGCTAAATACCCTTCAATATATATTTAAGCTAACCTAACGCTCATTCCTAAGTGTCACTTTATCCACTAATCTACTTTCTTCACCTTCAAACCGTTTAGTGTTGTAGGGTGTTCCAATTTTGTAATACTTGGACAAAGTCAAGATTAGAGAAGACTCATGCATTACATAATTGCCCCCAGAATTTCATGTATACTAACCAGTTACGCTCTAAATTAGGCAACTAGTTTACTATTAATTAAATATAGATAGGCCGTAAATTAAATGAGCCAATTAAAAATGATTCATTAAAACTAAAAACGGCATAAATATAAATATGAAATACAAATATAGTTTAAAATAGAACAATAAATGCAATTAAATTCCTCGCGTTCAGAGACTATATGCAATTAGCAGAAACCGCCCAATCAAAGCATGAATAATCTGGCATTGATCCTATTATGGTTAAATGTCGCTTAATTTATACAACAGCGGCTTTGTGTTTTTAATTATTAACGAGCTACACTAATTGAATCATTATGTCAGGTTTAACGTCTAAGTGTTGCAACAGTATTGTGTTACTTACGCAAAAACAGTGTTTTTGCATAAAATAATGGGTTGTTTTGTTTTAAGCAGCATTAAGAATTTGTTAGCCGTAATCATCATTAATTTTGGTTTTAATTTGCAGATTGCGTACCTCATTGCATTTGGCTTTGAGCTGCTGTGGATTTTGGAGTCTGAAATCGCATTGCCAACTGCTGCGGTTTTGCTGTGTGCTGGTTACTTCACCCTTTCCCTTTTCGCAGCTATTTTAGTGCACGGACTGGCCACGGTAAGAAAAACTTAAGAACGGAATTGATAATTATTTACAAATAAGAACTCAAAATAGGCTCAACCTTGTTTTTCATAAATCAACGCCCATAGACTTCAATCTCGTACTTGAACTAAAGGTTAACTTGACTGTCTCGTAAAATTGCAAAAGCGTAGAAATCTAAACTGTATTATTTGTGAAATAACAAACGCTAACCTATAAGAAGGTTGCTCTGTTATAGTTTATAAGGTTCTTGCTTGGGATCTACAGGAAACGTCACCGTTAAACCGCACTCACTCCATATACAAGAAATTTCATAAGAACGTCTTACAACTGGCGCCTTGAAATTATTCATTTGTGTGGTTAGAGGAAACGGCGTTTATTTTACACGATACACATTATAAAAAATAGCGTCAGAACGACCTGACAATTCAAGGACGAAATATTGATTGTTGTGCCTTTCAATTATAGAAGCAAACGTATTGAGAAAAGTAAAAGAGCAAGGGATGGCAAAATGTCTTGAAAGCTGTCATTTATTAACTTTATCACTCCAACTCTAACATAAGCCCCTGAATTCATCAAAAATGTTTGCATATCACTATTTCAAAATGCTTAGTATTGTGCTTCACTAGAAATTAATTACGAAGTCTTGTAAGGCAATGCAAGAATTTGAACATAAAAGAAACTAATAGAATTAGCAAAGTGTAGAATCAACAAAATACGAATCAGTTGTTCCCCAAACTTTAAAGCAACTACACTGTTAAATCTGGCATAAACAGCATTGTAAAGCTGCTAAATAGACCATCGATGGAGACCAGGACAGTGATAGATAATATATTTCTGAGAATTTTAGAGATTTACTTTGTCCCCGATCAGGGTTACATCCGTCAGCGTCATCTAACCGCAATGGCACAAACTTTCATCTCACTTAACAGCAATTGCTCAAACTTTACTGCTACACGATGCTGTATAATTGTAGAAAAACTATTTATTCACTTTCATGTAGGAACTGATTCAAATAATCAATAAATCCAAACTGATCATTTATCTAGAGACTGAAAAAGGGGCCGAAATTAGGTGTACCACATAGCCTAGAAGAAAGACCTAAAGAGGTAGAAGAAGAAAGGCTGAATGTGGTAGAAGAATAAAAACTAAGGGTAGTCAAAACCAAGAGGTTGAAACAGTTGAAAATGGTATCTTCGTCTCTTGTCACATGACTGCAGTATCATTTAAGGTTCAAATGGAGAGAATGAATTATGTTAGTCGATAGGAAACTCCGGTACGCATTCCTTAAATCGATCGGTTTCCTAAATTAAATCCCGCAGAACGGATTGGGAAGATATCTCCGGAAATTTGAACCGTCGTGGTCAAAACACGACGTAAAGACACTCGGCACCGACAACACAACTTGCTTGGAATCCTCCGCAGAAAACTATGCGGGGCCCCTTTAAAAGATCTGAAAGCCGATTGTGGCTGGGAATAATGATATGTTTGCGACCATTGGTTGAAAATGGAGCAGGCGATGTGGCAACGTGATTGACTGAAACGCTACGGGTAAGAGATCGAGTGACCAATTTTTGACCAAGCTTGCGAGAAGGAGTTTCTGCTCACCACGTGTGTTTTATGGCTCATATATCAATCTTCAAATTACTTTTACGACATTTTTAATAGGCTAACGAGTGTTTCGATTGAGATCTCAAAATTATCTGCTCAACGTGTGTGTTCTATGGCTCATATCTTAATGTTGAAGTGTCCTTTACTGCCTTTTTAATGCCCTAACGAGCGTTTTGACTGATTTATGAGGCAGCTAATGGTCCTTTGGAAACGTAATGTACTGCAGCTGTAACCAAGGACTGTACTTATCGAGGAAGCTAGGCTTCACACCTGTGCGCCTGTCTTGTTCGAGTAATTTATGAGACGGCAACTGGTTGAACACGAAATCGAACCATTCCTTGTGAGGTTTTTTTAGTGAGAACAAGAATATTATTGTCGGTACCCAAAATTTTTGATAACAAATGTTTTGTCATAATAACTGAATGCCATCTTCAGGCAAATTATATTAACAAATATGTGAAAAATATATCTTTAAATTAAAGTCACCAATTGTGGAATCATTTTGTTTAGTACTATTACCTAGCTTTTATCTTGGTATAATGTCATGGGAATGGAATAAATAATTATTTCCAAAATTCTATACTTAAATATGCTAACTTTTTCAAAGTTATAAGATTCTCCTTTGCTTGTTATTATGCGCAGTTTTTCCCCTGTGTCAAATATTATATCTGTCTTTGTCGTTACCTTTCTTCTATTTTTTTTTACTTAAAGGCTTACGTTTTTTTCCGATTCTTCTGATTTCACTATGACTGCGTTTAAGTTAGTTTTCCTCATTGCGGACTCTAAAGCGCAATTTAACAGTGTTGATCATAGTGAGTAATATTACCCCAATCGTTCGTTGACATCGATTTTCTGACAGTGTAAGAGCTTTCCATGTACGTCTAGTTCAATTGACGCCTTATAGTGCAGTTCTCTAAATTTTTTTGTAATCCTGTTTTCAGTCAATGAAAGCTATATTGAGTAGTAGTCTTATGTTCGTAGCTTTCTGCTTTTAATTCCTTGGGGACAAATATTTGATCTAATACTAATCTGCCTTTTCTAAGTCGCATAGGTATTTGCCTACTTTTTGTTCTATTTTTTCTGTTAATTTACTCTTTAAATGTATTACTAAGATTTTATAAACCTCTTGTCTCCTTTTAAATGGGGAGTAGAACTGCTTCACCCCAATTTTGTGATAAGTTTTCCTGTGTCTATATTTGAATAATTCTGCTATTACTTGCTCATTTCCGGAGCTTTGGTTGTTTTTAAGGTGTATTATTATTTCTACTATTTCGTTTATAGTTGGTGATTCTGACTCAGTTTGATCGTTGTCTTCATTTCAGTTTAATGTTCCATTTAATAATTCCGTAAAATGGTTATTCCGCAATTCTAATACGTCTGGTTCTACTCGTGGCTGTCCATTTTGGTTTTTCTTTTCCTTTTCCTTATTCCTGTGTCTTAGTATTTTCTTCCATCTCAGCAATCAATTCGTCTACTTCTTTTATTTGCCTATCGCTGAAGTTTCTTACTGCATATCTTTAATACTTATATCCAACCGCGGGCTCTCTGTGTCTTTATTGTCCTGTACTAACTTCAAATTTCTGGATCAATTTCTTTTGTATTGAACTCTGTCATCTTCTTTTGACATCTCACTTACTTTGGGTTTGGTCATTTCTTCTTTCTTCTGATTTCTTATGAGCGGAATTTCATGTTTTCTTTTTTACTTTTTCCACATTTGGCCTTTTTCAATGAGCACATGATATATTTTATTTAAGAATGAACCGTCTAGTAACCTTCAAAGTACCTTTATATACGTCGTTCTTTTGAAAGTAGGTGAACTTAATATTACACCTTTCCCTTTTATAAAATGTATTAGTAGATGCCCATTTTCATTTGTAGGTTTGTATTTACTATATGTACGTATCCACCTCGTACAGTTACAAATTTCTTCAACTCGTTGATTGCAGCATGTTTATCTATTCTATTCTCTCCTGAGCTGCTCGTTTCAGCTCTTATACAATCGACATTTTATGTCTCTATAACTTGATGAATATATTTCAGTCTTGGTCGTCCTGGTAAATTCTCTCCATCTATCACACCTTCTATAATTATTGTTTTTAATAGTCCATCGTGTCTTACTATGTGTTCCTCTTCTTTTTGTTCTATTGCACCTCAGCTCCTTCCTTCCCTTATTTCTGTTTAATACTTCTTCCTTGCTTACTCAGCCTACCCATAAATGTTTCATTATTCTTCTATAACACCGTAACTCAAACGATTTCCATCTCTTCTTATCAGTCGTAGTGTAGTAAACACGTCTTCTCGTCCAATTTTCGTGTTAGCGTTCCTGAAGTCTCATTATTATATATTCTCTGTCTAGTATACTATAGCAATTTTATTTCAGTTCTATATCTGTTTCTTCTATTGGTACATGTACATGGTATTTTCTAATAATTATTTCCCACTTAGTTCGCAAAATCCATATTTCCATTTCCTCTTTGGATTGTTTCTTGTATTGCTATTCTGTAGTAATTGAATTTTTCTGCTTCCCTTATTAAATGTTTTAGATCTCAGTCTTCGTGTGTTCCTTTAATTTACGCAATTATTTACTTTACATTTTACTTAATTCTTTTGCTATTGTTCCTTTTCTTTGTTTTTTATGTCCTTGGTCTGCTTCTGTAGATCCAGTACTGCTTTTTTCTGTTATTTTTTGTTGCTTTTTCTAGTTTTTATATTTTTGTTCCATCTATTTTGAGTTCGTTATGTGCAATTTTTATACTTTTGCTCTGTTTTTTTTCTTATTTACCTCTGACTTTTTCTTTAGTTTTTGTTGTCATTATCAATGAAGAGTTTAAGGCGTCTAATTTATGGGTCTAATTAACTAATATCTTTAATAAAGCTTTTCGTTGCTACTTTTACTGTAGTGAGATCATATTTCCAAACATTTCATTTTGTTCCTAATGTCTGCTAGTCCCCTTATAATATTCTTATATTATTTATTCATGTTTTCATTTCCTTTCTTTAAATTCTCATTTTCTAGTTAGATTTGGACAACGATGTCTATTCGGCAGACGAAGGAAGAAAAAGGAGAATGGCAGAATTTAGAAAAGAACATTTCAAAAAGTAAAAACCATAAAAAACATAACAAACCATAAAAAAGTTAGATTCGATATTAAATATAACGATAGATGTAAAAATAGATATACAACAAATAAGAATATAACAAAAAGTATGCAAAGTTTAAAAGCAAGTTTTTTAGTATTAAATATTAGTAAGTCTGTAATTGAAACACTCATTAATATTATTAGAAAGTCTATGTTCTCTAATTATTTTAAGTTATAAGTATAAGTTATATTACAGTTTCTCTTCCTCGCTTGTAAAAGTGTTTTTATGATAAAGTGAACTTCGTAATTTTGATTGCAGACGAAGCAAGATAATTGCAGTTTAATGCTTTTTTTTGTTTCAATCGTAATACCATATTAACGTACAAGGAACTACGTAATTGCAAGTCTTTTTCGTTGTGAAAGAAAAATTATCATATCAAATCACGTTATTTAAAGAACAGAAAATTGAAATTATACAATATGGAAATGCATCGCTGCAAAATTGAAGTTGTCGATTACGATTTTAAACACTACTTATTACCCCCCGACTACTGAAATAAAATTTGACACATATTAATGTCACCGAAAACAACATTGGAGCCAAATGTAGTCGTAATATTGTATTTTCATTAAATCTCGCATACAGAAAATACGTTCAATAGCAGAAAAATAGCATTTGTTGTACAGTTTTACAGACCTAGAACCTCAAATAGTCGCCTCAATTTCACTTATTTCCACTGAAACAACATCCACCATCTGCGCTCTGCTTTCTTTTGCTCCCAATTTCTTCTTGCAATTTATTCGAGTACCATAAAACATGTGTTAAGTCTACCACGTGTGATGTCAAGAAACATTTTTATAATTACCGGCGTCGCTGCTGCTTTTAGCTACGCATTTTAATTACCGAATTTCAATCACAAGCAGGTGAAACCCGAGAAAATCTGATTTAATTGTAGCACAGACGATTGCAGTTTTGTGTTTTACACTTTCTCAATTTAATGGAAAGTTAAATATAACCGGCATTTCCTCCGTTGTTGCTTCTACGACTTTAAATTAACTTTCGACCAAGTTGCATGCCGAAGTATTACAAAAGCTAACGCGTTTGTAATCCTAGAAATTAATGTTCTTCGAGGTGTGTTGCTGGTGCTTTAAATGCATACCAAGGTGCCTCTTCTCGCTACCTTCGTAGCGAATTAATGCAGCGACACATTTTACATTAACTATCTTTCATTTTTTGCAGAAAAACACCGTGTGCCTCGTAGTATGGCTATTCGCAGGAACCGTTCTTATTTTCCCAGAAGCAGGAATGGTTATTTACATGAGCATTCAGTACTGGGTAAGTTAATAGAAATTTGGAATAACTTGAATTTCAGTGTTGTTTTTTTTTCAGAGGATAGAGTCCCAGTACGGAATAACAGAATTAGTGTGCTGGTTCGCGCGAATTCTTGCAAATGTAATAGAGATAATAATAGTCCAGTCCTTGTATTCCATATGGAAAGAAGAGGAACTGGTCGCGCAGAGGCTGCGAGACCTCAATGTGATGATACCAATACCAAGAGATGCTAGTCTGAATAGTTTACATAGCCCTATTCCTGTTTATCAAAATAATGCCTTCGAGGATTCAATCGAAAATCTCAACGCTGGTCTAAAAAGGTGAGTGTAGTAGATAAGTTTAATTTATTATTTTGTCTATCAATTGTCTGCATTAAACAATACTGTCATCATTTGAACAAATATTATCTATTATGATCGGGAAACAAAGCAATAATTGTATGAATACTCACCTACTATGACTCAACAAAGCAGAATAGCTTTCCAGTTGTCATTTAAAAGCAGCAGGATCTGTCTAGAATATAAAACACAGTCAATTGTCCTCAGCAATTTAAATTTGAAGAATTTAATGACATAGTCAAGTGCATCTGCATGTTCCTAGTGGCTGAATAGGTCAGGATACAATAGACTGTGTCAGGCTGACGTAACTTTTAATACAAAAGAAGTAATGCTATGAAATGTGAACACAGTTTCATAATAATTAAAGTCGTTTCTATTGCTGAGGAGTAAACACGAATATTATTTATAAATTAAAACAAATTGTTTAACCTCTGGTAGTCATCATTAATAGTCTGATAACAATCTAAAAATTATTATTCTAAAGAATTTAACTTCAGAATCACTGTTGAAGTATTACGCTACGAGCAAAAAGCATATTTTAAATTTAACTGTATCGCTTCTATCCATATTATTTAAAATTTATTTCACTTAAGTCTGCTAGGTCTTCCCAACACTTGCTCTGAGTCGTTAGTTATTAAATTAAACATTCTAAAACCATATGCCAGCTAAGAAAGCATATAAGTGCTTAAATTTGTTTTATTCGGTCTACTAACATACATTTCATACCAACTGCTAATTCACAACGGCATTAAGCGAACCACATTTTGTTGCCCCATTAAATTTTTATTTATTCTGCTTTCAGGGCTGGGTCAACTCCTCACATATGGAATGGAAGCATTCCAAACAATCTAGCGTCACTTCCATACGATGGATACCAGTTTTGCACAACGCAAAGCGAATTTAACGCTAGTATTTTCGTGCCAAATTTCATCCATGATGAATCGCAAATGCAAATTCCAGGTAATGATATAGGTGCAGTTGAAATATTAGAACTTATGCAAACTTTGAATTGTTGTTCTATAACGTTTTTTGTTATCTACAAGTATTACAATTAATATTGAGCACATCTACAAGGTTAACTTCTTTTTTCTCTTCTTATCCTCATTCATCGTCAACTCAATCTTCTAATGTAATTACTAATCCAACAAAATTTCAGCATTTTAACACATTCTTCTACTGAATTGAAGACATACTTCTACTCTCATTGCTAGTGTAGCAATGTTTCATCTTCTATTCTATTGTATGACCAACGCGTTTATTTAATCTTTTAGAGGGAGTTTTTGTTTATATTTACTTCAACCTTTGTTAGAATATTTTAACTTTGTTATGTTATTTTTACCGCGGAGAATTTCGACACGCACGTCTATGATCTCGTGCCGTGAGCGGTGATGTTTGCACTGAACGCCAAGCGAGACCAGCAAATGGCAGTCTTCGCTATTCAGTTCCGCACTCGACCCAAAACAGGAACGCTGCTTGGGGTTCTAGAGCTTTGACACACTTCGGCGAGTCTTGGCTTATTACCTTCTTGAAGTAGGCTTTCCATTATTGTGGAGAAGATGAGAAAAGGCTGAAACATGCAAAGGACTCAGATGTGTATTAGTGGGTTAATCCCAATTACGCAGTTTTACACGATGCGACAGTGGTGGAAGTACTACAGTATGATCGAAAACTTTCAACGTCTAGAGGGCTGTGGAATTATTTTGTCAAAAAATTTTGTTGGCAGTCGTGGTAGTAAAAGTCACATTGGAATTTTATATCTGTCAGTTTAAGGTTATGTCAGGATTGCCATTTCAACAAATGCAAACATTCTTGTTGAATACATAAAAATGGTAGTAACAAAAACAATTACAGCTATTCAAAATGATTTGCTGCATTTTCCATATACAGCATCAGTGCTCGGCATTAAACATTCTGTAAAAGTTAAGTTTATCTGTCAAACTTGTATAGGTTATATTATTAAGTAGCTTTACTCATCACTGCCTACATAAATTTAATTTTTAAAAAATCCAGAGCCCTCTAGACGTTGAAAGTTTTCAATCATACGTTACTTTTCCTGCCGTGTAGGCCGAATATTCAAACCTTTAAGTCGTTATAACCACTGGAGGGTGCCGTTGTCGCTAATTAAGTTTCGTTGGACTTCAACAACTCATTTCTCGCATTCACGCAACACTTGAATACGTTGCCGTCGTCATCGTCAGCCAACATATCTGTCGTCGAAGCCACCATCTTTGCAGGTCAGACGTGTCGCAGGTCCCTTCGCGGGCTAGACGTGCCCTAGGTCTGGTGATAGCCTCTTCTACCGTATCGCGTAAACCTTTGGAAACTGGAGCTCTCTAAACTTCGTTACTTCAAGCTGCAGACTCGTTTTACCTACATGTCGGTATTGTTACCAGTGCATTGCATTATAATTACTTTCTTTTATACTTCTACATGTCATTTCTTTCGTTCACGTTATTTACCTCTCTCTCCTCGTAGCTACAAATTTTGAACTTCTTGCATTTACTAGAGTGTTCGTCTCACAGTATCAATTTTGAGCTTTTTCGCATGTAAAGGGGCAGTGCACATTATTAATACGCAGATTGGATTGTGACCAGCTTAATGGGGTCCATAAATTGCAGTTTGTAACCCGTTACATTACTGTTGGGACATTTTCCCCTGGTTGCAATATATTAAATAACGGGCCAGTTTCGTCTTTCCACCGAATATTTCACCTGCAGTACTGTGTGCTCATTATAGCGTTTAAATTGTGCTATATTTGCCTATACTCTATACAACTATATGCAGTTGCATTGATGAGCGAAGTATAACACCAGCAAGTGAAGGTAGCTAGGTCCATGCAACCAGCCCGCCTAAAACTCCATCCTGAAACCTTGGCCGTCTTCTTCTAAGCTATCACAACCACCCTGCTTTGCGAGAATATATGACTCAATCCTCCAGAATTGACTTAAATAAAATCAGCAATACTTTCAGAGTAGAACCATCTCTGTGTTCTACTGAAGCTAGCTGTGTGTACTTTTGCGTTTGTTGCCTGTCGTAGATGCTTTTTAAAGTGTAACACCTTGCAATGTTTGCCCATTCCGCTGGTATCTCTTTTCTGATTTCTTCACTTTGATAAAACATATTTCGAAACATTCTCTGTATTTCTCTTCTGGATTTTATGTTACGTTTTTTTTACATTTGCCATTATCTTTAATTCCAAGGCGATTTGTTTCGAAGCGCACATTAATTCGTATATCAGCATTTGCATTCTTTCATAACTTTCTAAAATAATCCGCATACAACGAATAGCTTCATCTTCTTTCATTCACTGATACAGTTATTCTGCTAAAAAAAGTAAATAGATTTTCATATAAACTACAGTTGTTTAGACCTTACTCAACTGTCACCAATTTAGCGGCGTTGAATTGTTTTTCATAGTTGAGTAGTTGATAATAGCTTTATATATGCTATTGAATAATAAAATTCTTGCTGTTTAATTCAGTAGAGGCTTAAAGTTATTACTCCCTTGTTAATTACATTTATAGGCTCCCATTTGAATACTGCCACCAATTTTTAAAATAATTATTTTATGTGATTAATAATAAACATACCTCAAAAATGTATTTAGAAGACACAGGCTCTTTGATAAGCTGTAACCTGTTGTAGAAAAGGACATAAATACTGCGCAATTATTATGATAATTACTTCCAATACATGCAAACAAAATAATATAAGAGGGCAGTTCCTCGTACCGAAGTTAAATATTGAATTTATGATATCAAAAAAAAATGTACATAAGTAACTGAGGCGAAACTAATACTAAACTCACGACCTGTACACGTAGCAGTCACAGCGTAACATATCTTCGTTCATTTTAAATGTAAGCTTAACGCACAAATAAACAAAACGCTAGGTATGTAGGAACTACACATTTAAATATTGTCAGTTCATAAACTTATTCACTCAAATATATTTTGAAGTACGGTAAAAATATTTAGTTTTAGCTTACCTGTTGAATCTAATGTTGATCAAGGAAGCTGATGTGGTTTCAATCTCACATAGGTGTTGAATAGAAAGCGACCCTACTAACGTAACCAAAAAGAACATACTATTAAAACAAAGTAAAAAAAGAGTCAAAATCTATTAACTAGCAACTCCAATAACCCATAAAATCTATAAGCTAGAAAGTCTATCTAATCCAAAAACTGGAAATCCAAAACTAGAAAATCTAGAAGATTTAGAAGATCAATAAAGTAGCAAGCCCTAAACGGCCTAAACCAATAAGACACGATTAGCGTACAACGTAAAGTTCATTCGAAAAACCCACTTCAGGTGTAAATCAGCTTAGCAATCGATCTCCAGTTCCAAAGTGGAGTAATGAGGTATGACTTATCAAAAATCATCTAAAATGGGATGAAAATACGTGAAACGTATGATTCACGACCGAACTGGTCAGAACAACGCTATCTCCACTAGATCCACCAGATGGTGTTTTTTTAAACTAATTAACAATAAGAATTGGAAAAGCAACAGAGATACAGCAACCACTAAATTACAAATTTCTCATAAAGGGTCGAAATTTCACCACCACAGTTGGACGAAATAACCCAAGAAAACTGGATCGCAGAAGGAAATTACTAAGCAAGCATTCTAGGACTCTTGGCAACAAAAAGACAAGCTGCACAAATGGACAACACATAGAATCCAACAAAAAACGCCTGAAAAGCTACGACAGTACTAGATAGTACGCGTAGATTCAATCAGATAAGTCAAATAATGTAATAACGAAAATGACCGTGCCAGTAAAATCACACATGTGGAACAAGAGAGACTGCCCAAGACAGAGACTCTGTTTCGATAAATTGACTGAAAATCCCTAACAGCATTATACCATTTATCTAACCCCCAACTGTTCAAAACAAACACTTAATTTGAAACGGGTAACTATGTAATTTGTGAGGGCAAATCAATCAAAACAACGTTTTATGAGAGTTCTAACAAAACCAGGAAACCTCAAATTACTCGGGAAGAGGGGATAGGAAGAATGCGAGAACACAAATCAAACATAACTACAGGTTAAGAGCAGCAGACAAAACGATAGCTTTTAAATAAAACCTAGCAATTAAGTAGCTGTTAGGCAAAATTAAGATAAGGCAGCACTAGGGCTAACGTTGGGAAATAAATCAAAAACGGATTCTTGCGTCAAAATTAACGTAACAACATCCAAAGGCAGTCTGGTAATAATTAAGTAAACTATGCGAAATATCGAGAGCACAATGATCAGCAAATCATATCTGATTTAATATGCGGATGATCAACTTAGTAACAAGAAGAGAAAAAGAAAAATAGATTAGGAGAATTGTACTACACGTTACAGGGCACAAATCCAAATTAATCTTTATAACTCCCTTTATGATGTTTTTTGGATAATTGAACAAGCAAGTACCAAGTTTGATTGATTACAAGGGCCAAAAGGGATACACTATACTACATTAACTTCAATGTATATATTACCGGCAAACCCCGAAGCTTCGGTAAACCTAGAACCTAGGCAATATGTGAGGTGCTTCCGGAATTTACAATAACATATAGCCAGTCAATTTGATAATTGACTAGGCAATCGTAGATTAACCGAAGCTTTCGGCTTTGCCAGCAACATACATTTTTTGTAGCACCGATAACGGGAATAAATGGTTATCTCAAAATATTCATATTCTTCAGAATGATATTTTTTTGAATCATAAAACTCTTGAGACAAATCTTCACAGCAAAAACTTCAAAGTGATCCAAGAATACAAATACTTGGAAAATAGCGATAATAAAACCAAACAGGAGATACAACAATAAGTAATAGAGGCAAATAGGACCTACTTTTCACTGTTACCAGTATTTATATCAACGTCAGTAGCAAATACAACTAAATTAAAGATACATATAAGGTAATAATTAGACTAGTGGTCATGACCAAAGAATCAGAATTGTAATTTAAGTTACAAGAACATACCTAAAGTAGTGTTTTGCAATTCGAACCAAATAGATTCCATGGCGACAAACTATTACGTATGTATTTATTTGTCCATTAAGCGCATTCCTTTACGGTCGCGAAATCTTCCCAAAGCTTAGGGTAAACGCTTATCGCTCAAACTGCAAAGGCGTACTTACTCAGTACACTGTTAAAATTGCACTTGATTAAAGTGCAAACACTGGCTTGCTGTGCAGAAACACTTATGTAAAGGCTAAAGCGTATCTATCATAAGAATTCTATCATGCATTAAAGAATAATATGAAATACACAGTATTGCTAATGTTGACCTAATCATTTGGTAAACTACTTTCTTATACTGTTTGCGTTTTTAAAGGTATTTTTCCTTTTTCTTTATATAAGTATAAGTCTGATAGCGTTTTCTTTTTAATCATTCCAGTTTCTATTACATAACTATTTGTGCTCTGACTCACTCTCTTTTACATTTGTGTTACAACTCAAAATTCTCAAATTCTCGTTTCAGTTAAGAAAGCCCAATCATTGATGGATCTTCGGATGGTGGAAGAGAGCATCCCAATCGAGGAAAAATTCGGCAAGCAGTGGCAGCCTTGGATGGCGCAGTCGATCACAGAAACCAGCAGTGTTATTCTTCCAAACTATACCTCCAAGCCTGAACAGAAAACAAATGCAAAACTAGCAAAGTATGCATCTGTGGATGCATTAAATGACATCAATCGCAATCACCACATCATTAAAAACCGCACCGGCTTTTACGCGCAACCTTTGCCTAACTATGGTGTCCCTATTTATTATGGCCCCCTGGACGGGCCTGACTTCCTAATCTATAAGAAGCAGCTTGACAAGTTGAACAGTAAGAATTCTCTGAGCAACACATCTGTGGATGATGTGCAAAAGTATCGTGATGTGGCATTATAACGTTGTGCTAAACATAATAGTGACTAGTGATGTGACTGCTATGTGTAATATATGTAATTTGATATGATTAACAATATTGAACAAATACTGGACTAAATAGTAAAAAAGGTGCTTTTGAATGAACAAAGTGTTATGAAATGTTACGTACAGTGCGATTGTACAAACTACATACGAAAGTACTTATAAATACATAACTTTATTTTTGTATGTGAAATTAATTTAATATTAAAGTTTGTGTTACTGTTTGTATGATTTTCTTTTCCACCACTTATAGTTATAACCAACAGAAGATATTTTTGACGCATATAAAAATTTAGAAAAGTAGTTCTAATGATCTTGCTTTTGAGTTAAGTACGATATAAATGTTATAAAAAACTATGTTGGCCAAACATACCTTGGTCACATATTTTTGAAAATTGTTATGTGACCGCCATAGTTTCTTCTGAGATCCTTTGAAAATTGTGACTTCATTATTATGGTTTTTTATATAGTTTAATCAGATTAGCCTCATTTTGCTATATATATAACTGTTTTTAATTTATAAATGTTTCACATTTGGTCACTGGAAGTAGCTATGCGTCTTTATTATAATTTTATGTTTAGTCACATAATCGTTTTATGTTTCTTTTTAACAGTGTACAGTCCTTCAGCAAATGGTGAGCACAACCTTGACTAACTCAAAACTCTCTTGTTAACATGGATAAGGATCAGATAATGATTCTTAAGGTTCTCAATGAAACAAAATGAAGCAAAATACAAAAGTCGTCAATCACGATAACATAGAAAAACCAGTCGAACTCGCAGTCTAAATAACACTCACTTATCGTGGTCGGTTTCTAGCTTGCACTAACCTATACTAGAAAAACGAGCAGGTATCGATAGGATCAAATAAAACATAATATATCAGTAGTAGGGGATAATATCGAGACTTTAATTGCTAATTTGTTTAAATACAGTTGAATAATAACATCAAACGAAGGTAATCATTAAACCAGGCTCGTCAATGCAAAGTCGCTAACTGCAAGACGTCTCCAGAAGTTACATACTTAAACTCCCTCATTGTTGCCGAACCCTGTATGTGACAGTCTTATTAGGTTTTTTAAACATTTGGTATAAGAACATGCCCAAGAGTCTTCTTTAAAAGAAACAACTTGATAAACATTTTTCCCGCTGCTAATCATGTAAATCAGTGATACAGCCTTAGTAACAAAACGTGTAAGTCGGTGATTATATTTGTTTGCTGCTTTCCTTGACAACGGAACTTAATATTATTATTAAGTTCCTAGGATAATAAAATAACAACGCAATATGCAGACTTAGACATTTTGTTTATAATTGCAAGTGTTTATGCGACCTTTGACACTAACAGGTAACACGACTCCCGAACATTTATCCTGGTGACAGGTGGCAAACCAAACGATTTTTTCAAAAATTTAGGAACATTTCGATAAGCGGCGGGAAAAATATAATAATAAACAATGCCTACTATTCTAACCGGCTGGGAAAAATAGCTATTTAAGTAACAAGGAATGTATCGCCTATTAACATTTTCGGCAGGGAACAAGCCGCGGCTTTGCCTTGGCTTGTACTTGCGTACCTCAAATGTTAATAGGTCCTTACATTCCTTGTTACTTAAATAGCTATTTTTCCCAGCCGGTTAGAATAGTAGGCATTGCTCACCTCATCTGAGGTAAGAAAGTTCGTTTTTCTTACCTAGGTAAGAAAGTAAATAATGCAGTTTTTATGAAGAAACTGTATCGCATGTTAGCTGACTGCTGACGCGTGCTGATTCTGACAGCTGACATATTGATAGTTGACGGACTGACGGATAATTGACTTTATGACTTGTGTTACAGTCTGTTTATGCGAGGAATTATGAATGCAATCTGTGAGTGTTCACATCTTTTTGATGCAGGTAAGTACGAAACCTTAAGTGGCCCCGTGAGTGGACCTTCATTCGAAGGAATTAAAGTAACATCTCGGGCATGCGTACTCACGACAGGAGAGGCTAAAAATCACCTTGCGCGCCCGCGCTCTATTATTTAATCCAACCAAAACTGCTTGACCTCAGTGGACATAACCTCAAAAAGTATAAATAGTAAAGCGACTTTTTAACGACAAAAACACTATTATGTATTTATTTCGAAATTAAACAAATAATGAACAGTGAGAAATTGCATTTATGTAATGTAATTTAATAATAACTCTAAATTTATGACTCTGCATTGAAATTGAAAGTAAAGGAACAATTTGTACAACTTTGAATGGCAATTCGCGTTTTTAAAATTATTAACGGGTACGTTCAAATCTGAATTAACTTTATTTGAAATATTTGTAGCTGCAGTAGTTTGTGGAATTGCCGGAATGTCAAAGGTAGATGGTTCTGGCTGTGGCCTAGAGAAATAATAAACCGTTGGTATAGAATGAAAACAGTATGGGCAAAAGTGAGGACAGTCATGGTTGCTCAAAGAGCCGCACTTCCCGGCCGATCAGATGGCGCCACTTGTAGAGTTTGCCCATAGATATATTAAACAAGATACAGCCATGCGCGGTAAACGTATGTTCGTGCTTAAAAAACATATCAAAGAATTCGGTACATCTCTCCATTTCATTCTGCCACGCATTTAATGTATTTGTTATTTCTTTTTACTAGTTAGCCGTAAGTCGCACGAATTTCGAGTGCTTTGTTTTGAAGTGTCATTCAAATTTAAAGTTACACCAAAGAGCATATAATGAGAAGAGACTCAGCGCTAGGCAGTATTAGCGTATAGCTTAAAATCTCCCGCCCGCTAGGCTCCCAGGTCTTATCCCTCTGGCAGGAGGGATCCCAGTTAAAAAGCTCAGAGCAAAACCATAATTCTAGAATTCGTTGGTTTAAACTAAAGTGCGGTGTTGCCAAGGTTGACACAACCTTCGAACGAAAGTAACTTGGGTTACGAAACGCAGACAAAATTTCCCATTGTCTCTTAGCCAAAACAGAGTCGGGCGCTCACCCACATAAAGTGTCAGATTTCACAGGCCTCACAAAATCAGCTATATTAGTTTTGTCAGCATTATAGTATATCGAGTGATCAAGTAAATATCAGCTCTAGTTTACTGTAGTTTCATAATTGCGTGCATAATTTCGAAAAATGTTTTTAATTGTGAGAAATTAAAAACACCGTAAACTCAATAAAACATTTATTATTTCAATCGCTCCCTGAGCTGACCTCCTCCGTTTGTTTACAGCTTCTTAAAATCTAACACATTTCAAAAGGGTCACTTAAAACAGGAAACGGACCATTGGCAAATCTGGGCTAGATTTAACCCGGCCGACAACAAAAGACATCCAACCCAACGGCTCTTAAAGCTAAGGGTCGAGTTATTTATGGCCGTTTACTACTGTGCGTAAAAGAAACGTCATTATACACAAATAAGCTACTAAATGATCTTAAATATTATAACAGCATTATTTTTTGACTTAGGTAATTCCAAAAAGCCACCCCATCTACATCATTTATCATTATTTTCAAATCAGATATACTGGAGCTAGAGTTTGTATGATATCAATTTGATATTCAGCAAAAAAAATCGAGGCACTGCTAAATAAATATGACCGCTAGACGATTATTTTAAAGGCGGCACATTCCATGCAAAATGAACGGTGTATTTTGTTTTCTTTGTCAACGATCGTGTTTGCCGCATCGCCACACGTGCAACCACACGTGCAAGACTACTATAGGAAATTCAATTCAAGTTATAAACAAGTTATTCTGTACAATTAAAATTTATTTTTAGTTAATAATATCTCGAATAAAATCTGTGGAACATCGTAAAATGAAGCATTCATTTCACTGTAGCCTGCCTTATTGAGATGACAAAATTCGAAGTTTATTTTTAGAATTATTATAATGTACCTTTTGAATTATATTTTTGTGAATTCTGTTAATCATAATTTTAATAAAAAGAGAAATGACATAATGTAAATGAGTTTCGCAGGTTACATTTCTAAAATCTTTCATAATTGTTATACATTCTTTTTGTATATTTACAGTTACACTGTTACATAATTTATTATTTTCATAAAATGTGGAAAATTGTTTTATCAAAATACTTATAAAAGCATTAAATTCGTTAGATGGTCGTTTTAAATATTTTATGTGACTAACATTATATAATCTTTAGCGAAAATAAATGCTTCATTTTCTTCTAATGGCTCCTCTGAACATTTTAAAAGTACATCTGCACAATAATTACATTTAAATTTGTTTAGTACAGAATTTGCTAAATACCCAGCCACGTAAGTATTTGTACTAGTTTGTAACGAAGCTGGGGAATCGTCTAAAACTACATCTTGCACTTGACTGTCTTTATCTTCCAAGCACTCATTTTGTAAGACATTACGAGATCCTTTAAACATAATAATTTGTATATAAATATTTTCAATACAAGTCAGAGAATACTATACCTTCTAAATCTGTCGTTACTGAGGCATTGTTTACGACTTCTACACCACCACTAAAATCTAAACAACAACATCCAAATATACCGAAAATTTTAATAAGGTTTACCCACGTGGTACGTATGAAGATTCTAGAGCATTTTTTAAATTGCTCAATTCTAAGTGCTCCATGTCTTCATCGACTTCGCAATTGCTTGCGTTGATGTCTTTTTGAAGCCTTATGAACATATTGTGTTGCATCGAAATTCTGAATTGCTGAACAGTTGGAAATGGATTGTATCCGGCTCTGCTACGAATTACAGAAAAAAAGTTTTCAATAGGGTCCTGATTTAAATGTGAAATAAGTAAATATTTGATGTCTTCTTTTTTCAAATCCTCCCAAAGTGATAGTATTCCAGTAATTGTCCAAATAAATCCATCAATGCAGTAGACATTAGACTTTATTTTCGAATTCTGCGACGTAAGTTTTATATTTTGAAATAACTCTTTACCTTCTTTTAGAATATTTTCAGGGTTGTTATTAAATACTGATAACGGACGTTTATTTTTGTTGCGATCTAGGAAGTGTCTGCTATTTAGTCCATCAAAAATGTTATTCATATTTGCAATGAATTTCGCAGTATCTGTAGCAGAATCGTTAGTAATCTGGTTTAATTTCACTGCAGTTTGTAAAGAGATCAAATTTGGTATAAGGGCCTAAATGTTGATTCTAAACAACTTTTCTTAATAACTTTTTGTCGTATTTACTACATAAAAGGCACGCTAATCTACAGAAAAATATTTTTTTTTAATAATTTCCAAGGCATACTTGATTTTTTGGAATTGTCAAGGAAACATTCCGACGTGGCTACCTATTTTGTTCACGCGGAAACCCAAAACGCTCGGCGAGCGGCAAAGTGATGAAAACGCACGCTCAGCGGCAAATGTCAACTTTCTGTTGTCAAATGACAGTGAGAAAAATCTACTTTCGATGTCAGTCGTCGAAAAAGGTAATACAACCCACCTAACACTGCAATACAAACGTTTAGGTTCATTACTAGTGGGCAATGATCAACTTTATTTTAGTATAAACTGTCAAATTGGTAGTCTATATTTTGCGGTAATTAAATATTTAAAGGAATTTTTTAGAACATGTAATTGGATAAAGAAAAATTTACAGGATTTTTGTAACAGTAACTCATTAACAGTGGTAGATTATAGTTTCTTGAAGCCATTTAAATATACCGGGTGTCCGTTCTCAAAGTCGAACAATAGGCGATTAATATTGTATTGAACGTTTTTCCCAATTCCTGCTCGCCAATTCAACTTACAGGGAAGGTAATGGTATCAATAGAAAGATAAAATTATTACGCATCAAATGATACCAATAATAATATTCAAGATGCGATTTTTATTTTAAAATATTAATTTAAAGCTTGGGAATTTTTAAATATGCCATGCCTTGATTTTCAAGTTCGACAGCATTTGTCAAAAAATTGGTAATTAGTTGACGTAAATCAGGTATTTTCTGTCAACGTCTGTTAAAATTATCTACAGAAAAATGAATTATTTTAATGAAGAATGAGTGAATGCTCTAATGTTAATTACCTATGTTCGACTTTGAGAATGGACACCCGGTATATTAATTAGAATTGAAAAATATTTCTCCTAAAAAGCGCATTGCATAAAAAACGTAAAAATTATGGAAAGATAATACTTTTCGGTAAATAATAAAAACTTAGAGTGTGTTATTTTTAGCTAACTGAACAATCTCAAAGCCAGAAAACACCTATTTTTTAACTTTAGCTAAAAAGTAATTTTTAAATTTTTTAAATATTTTCAAAATTTCACATACAAAGGCTTAATATTAAAATTAATTTTTTTATGTGAACCAAAGAGCAATGCTCTTTGATGTGAACACTTTAAAGATTTATAATTGGGAAAAATAATATAAAATGTTAATTACTTCTTAAATTTTTTATTATTTACCGAAAAGTAGTATGTTTGCATAATTTTTAGGTTTTCCATGCAAGGCGTTTTTTAAGTGGAATATTTTTCCATTCTAATTAATACCTATTTAAATGGCTTCTAGAAACTTTAATCTAGCCCTGTTAATGAATTGCTGTAACAAAAATCCGTAAGTGTTCTTTTACAGTTGTCCAAATAAAGAGATTTGTCTTTGTCCAATTACATGTTCTAAAAATCTCCTTATTTAGACAACTGTAAAAGAACATTTACAGAATTTTTGTAACTAAAATTCATTAACAAGGCTAGATTAGAGTTTCCGTCGGCGGTACACCAAATGCAAGCATACATAAAAATAATATCTGCATTGATTACCTGCGCCTCAATAAAAGCCGAAACGGGCCATTATACCATGCACCGAAGTTTTTTAATTTATTACCTCCGGATATTCGAATGATACCGATTAATAAATTTAAAATAACAATAAAATCGTTCTTGTTAAAACACGCTTTTTACAACAACGAAGAATTTTGCGCGCGCATTGGCGACCTTATTGAAATCTTACTTAATTTCGGAAAAATGCCTTTTCGGATTTTAACAAATTCGAATATCTGGATTGTAAAATTCCTTGAAGTTTGCCGATCCGTACGACCAAAGAGCATATATGCTCTTTGGTACGACCTTAAAATACGGCAGCAACAAATCTGGCAACATGGGCAATTTATCTTCACGCTCGAGTCACTTGAGGGTTGAGCCGCTGGTTTCAGGTAGAAAACCTAAAATAACGTTTGGTTTCTCCACATTTTAATTCGAGAAAAGTGGTATGCAACCCAATTAACAAGCAATACGTTTACAGCCATAAGCTTGCGCCTCTTCTCATTATATGCTCTTTGGTGTAACCAAAATGCTCTTTGGTTACACCAAACTCGTAATTTACGTAGTTTATTGAAATAATAAAGAGCTCAATTAATATTTATAATGAAAATGAGGACTTGTATTCTGTATTCTATTTCTTATAGTCCTTTTTATGAAGATTTATCCTTCCATCGGTGCGTAAACTCTTTTAAAATACCTAAATAATACCTACTTACTACCTGTACTTATTATTCTTTGGCACCTCAACCCTGACAGGTTATGGATGCCGTTAATTAGTTTCTAGATTGCTTTCTGTCTTGTTTCAAAACTGCGGGTGTGTCCTGGCCTTTACTATTATTTTTCCAGGCTTTTCAACCTCAGGTTTTCCTTAAGTTGTACCATGGTTTTTAGGTCTTACAATATGCTGTCCTCTCATTGTAACTAATATCAAACATAATGCACAATCAAATAAACACGACTATTTATTTAATACCCACTGTTTTGGGCTAAAATGCAGAATACGAGGCCAATTACAATCCTTCTACATATTTTCCTTATAATTTTGAACATGCAGATTTACCAGTCAAACTGCTGTTTTCGTGGTTTTGATTGCTATATTGAGACAACAAAGACTATTTCTGGCACCATGTAACACAAGTTAAATGTATTTTGTCCGAATTTCTCTCAATATCGCATCAAAGTACCATTGCTTGCATAGAAAAGTGGGACAGTAAAAAATTCTATTTTGAAAAATGTGTTGATGGCACTGTAAGTCTATGTCAAATTCGATGTTAGCAGGTTAGGGTTTGCGTCAGTTTTGACACAAACTGACGC
>OW679195.1:38607422-38658823 GCA_940337035.1 Agriotes lineatus | reverse complement strand
GACTTTTCTGTAGGACGTGCATTTTGTCTGTATCCCAACTCGAAACATGAAGAAAACGTAAAATTTTCACTTTTTGGAAAAAAAGTCAATCTTTGAAAAGCCGTATCTCGTTAACTATATAACTCACAAAAACAATTTTGATCTTATTTTGTAGGAAATTTAACTTACTTTAACAAAGTTGTGTAATATTTTTTCCAACAAACGCATAGTTTAGATCTTGTCAAAAAACACAAAAAGTCCGAAAAAGTCGATGTTTTTCGACTGCCATTCAGCGAGCACAGGTTTCTGAGGGTTGCAAATCTGGATTTGTAGTCCCAGGAATGGTCCGAAATAGCCCTCCAAAAATTATTAATACCCCATTTAATGTAAGTTCCGATGTAACATTTGACTGGGCTATATCTTTTTGTCGTTTTGTTTTATTAATGCAGTTTAACACAATCATTTTTTCTCGTGGCATATTAGTTAGTATTGTTAACAATTTCTGTTGATTCAAAACCTTGAAATAGCATAACCTGATCGAATGTTTTTGCTGATGCAGTGCATTTCAGAAGAGAGACGAAGCTGAAAGATATTTCTCTGCAAGGTGCAACACACTTTATTGAGTGCGTAATATTTTTACATAATAATTTAGAAAAATGTAATTTTCAATATTAGATAGTAGTTATATTTTATACTCCACATTGTTTGTTTACATTATAATAAATATTAAGATATTAAATATTGAAAGGAAATAAATTTTTGCCGATATATCGGCAAAACGAAAGGCTGATATGACAATACCGATTGTCGGTATTCCTTTGTCAATAGTATCATTATGATGCAATGATGGTACCAATCAAGGCGGTCTATATTGTTGCCAGATTGTGTGCTAGGCCATTCCAAGACACACTAAGTTTTGTTTGTTTGAAATATATTTGACATTAAAAACTATTTTAACAAGGCAGTTTATTTAAGTTCCAAAAATGCCTTTGAAGTGTTACGTACCAAGCTGCAACTCAACTTACGCTTCATCAGTTGCTCCATGGATTAGCGTGTTCAAGTTTCCATCTAATGGAACGGTGGCACAAAAATAGAAAGACATTTTGCATTTAGAGAACTGTCAGATTGGAAAGGCTTGTTTTGACTGCAATATCACTAGCTTCCAGGCAAGTTAATTTGAAGAAATTACTGTTTTAGATGAAGTCAAAATTAGTAACGATTTACGTGCAATGGAGAATTAGGTACCTGCCCATTAGGAATTGTTTTTAAATCGAATATTATGGCGAAGTGACGTACTGCGATGTAAATAGCAGTGATTTTATTTTTTTTTTTTTTTCAACTGGAATGCATTACAATAACGGGGATAGACTGACAGATTGTTCATGTAGTAACCAAAACTAGTAATTTTTTGTTAAAGGTTGGCGCAGCCATGTTGCCAGATTGTGGTAGGCCATTCCAAAGGTCACTTTATAGGCCCAGTGTCATGGCCTGGAACAATATAGACCGCCTTGTACCAATACAACAGTTTGGTTTTGCTGAATTCAGTCGACAACTCTATTATTTTTCTGAATGGTTCCTATTACTGTTATCTTTATTTTATGTACTGTGTCCACTAATTCGGCACTTGTCAGATTTTGACCTGTATCATAAATTTAATGGGTTGGCACAGCCTTCCTACCACAGCACCTGGACTGTTAATAACCTGGAAGAGTCCTGTAGGTTGTTCGACATATATTTCCATACTGGCTGTGTAAAACATTTTTGCATCTGTTAAAGCCGAAATTTTGGTGTCATATTTGTTTGACCTCGATGGAACGTTGACAGAAGCTACACTTTCATCTAAATCTTGGTAGCATTTCATCAATGGTGACCTAAAGTGCAAGTTTATCTGTTTTTATTTGTACTTCACAATTCCGTTTGCCATCAATCTTAATGCACCTGAGCAGGAATCGTAAGCGTGGTAACGACATGGTTAAAGGAAAAATATGTGCACTAGACCAAACCCAAACCATTTACAGCAAGGCAAATACAAAAAATATGCTATGAATGAAACATACAGCTACATACAATCTTTATGGACAACAAACAAGCAGTATAAGACGGCGTGAACTTTCCCAAGCAATGAAGGAGCTGGGAATACCGAATAAAATAGTGGAACTAGTCAGAATGACACTGAAAGACAGTAAACTAGGTACGAGTACATGAAGTCATGTCGAACACCTGCCAAAGGCAAGGAGATCCTTTATCAGCCATTCTTTTAAATATAATGTTGGAGAAAATAATAGAGACAGTAACATAAACAGAGGGAAAACAATCTTCAAGGAACCACATCAATGCAACAAAAGAAGAGATAAAAGAATTAATAAGAAGATTAATACAAACATCAGAGAAAAATATGGCCTAAAAATTAACAAAAAATGACAGCGGCAGAACAAATACTAGTGAATAAAAGGAATTTGTCAAGGCGACTCATGGAGTCCTCTGTTATTTAATATCATAATGAATGAAATTGCCTAAGATTTATGCAAGAAAGATGGTTACAAAATGGGGTGTTAATTTTTAATATAATTTACTTTGCTGATTACATTGCGCTAATAACGGAGGATGAAGATAACCTACAGAGACTCCAGTTCCACACTTCCTGTCAAAAGTTTAATCTCAAAAGTTCAACATCAAAAGTGATGGCAATAAGTAAGGACCCTGTATGTTGCAAATTTGAAAAAGATGAAACCATACAACAAGTGATGACATTCAACTATTTAGGAGTCAACATAACCAGCACAGGAAATCTTAAGACAGATTATGCAGCATCAAGCAAATGAAGCCGCTCCAATATCTGGATGCTTAAACAATACCGTTTGGTATGTCAATTTCCTTAGTCATAAAACATACAAAAGCATCTTAAGACCTATCCTGATGTACGGCATAGAAGCACGAGCAGATCTAAAACGATACAAATACTAGAGAGGCAACGGAAAGAGAAGATTACACAAGATAACAAGAAACACCGGACTAGACAGGGTACAAAGGAAAACCATAGAGAACAATGTTAGATCCAGAAGATTGGAGACTGGGTTATAAGACGGCGATAGGAATGGAGCAACCATCTTTCAAGGATACATCAAGATGGCTTAGTCAAGAAAGCCAGGGACACGTCACCGAGAGGGAGACTTAGTGTAGGGAAGCCGCGTAAAAATCTGGAGCGACTCAAGACATGTAACAACAGGCTTATAGCCTAACATCAAGAAAAAGAACACATGATGCGAATGACAGATGAAGGTACTGACAGAACATTCGCGTGAAAAAAAGAAAAGGAGGAAGATCGGAAAAAAATGGATGAGAATGTGTGAAACAAGGCCTAGGCAGACTAAAAGTAGAAAACTGGAAGAACAAGGCAAGATAGAAAGGAATGCAAAGCCAAGTCAAGGGCCTCAGTGGCCTGTAGCACTAAGAAATAAATATTTAATATTTATAATTCTTTGTCTATGTCGAATTAGTTCCTATTCGGGTTCATTGTGTGGTGCGAATTGATGTATGTAACGGTAGAATTTTCAGTCGTACAACTACTGAACATTAGTTTTCCAATTGCGATTATTTATTTGTATTTTACTAGGTCAAACAAATGGAACTAATTGTGTTGTGTAAAAATAGGCACAGGAACTGATAAATTTGAACACTTTGATAGACATTTATAATGCTAGTGTGAAAAATGTCGGTTGAAACGTATCTGGTAGTTTACAAGACGAACGCAGTAAGTTCTGCAATTCATACAAGTGTCTTGAACGAATTTTCACATGAGTATTGTACAAGATTTTTTCTGTACGAACGTTCAAACTTTCAAAAAGTAGTTAAATATTTTGTTGTTTCCTTGAATAAGTCAAAGTGATTTCCTAAAAAGCCCATCTAGGAAACTACCGTTACTAAGGTAATTATTTATCTTATAAACTACTTTTCACACTAATATGAAAAGAAAGTTGTTTTTGCACTAGTGTGATAAAGTGGAAATGATCAATCCTATTTATGCAGATTGAGCTTATTACACCTTTGAATAATTTATTTAGTTTCAACTTGTCAATTACGGTCCTTCTCTTTAAACAATTTAAATAAATGTCTCTAATGCATAGTTTGTGTTAGAACACCACTATAAAGAAGTTAGAAAAAATTAGAACATAAATTCAATTATACCTGTCCAATTCTTTTGAAACTTGTTGAGATGAAATTTTTGAGAATTTGTTCAATACTTTTTATATTGTAAATGAACCTTGCACCTAGATTTCTTTTTCTGCTGAACCTGAAATGAAATTCATGCCATGTAGAAGGCAACAAAAAGTGGATTCCACAGTTTAAAAAATGTATGCCTTCCTATAAGACATCTGGTTGAAAGAGATAACTATCTTATGTGTATGTTTTAAATACCCCTGCGAGCCGCAGGAACTTTATCTTCTAATTGCCATTTGAAATTGTTAGTCATTTTTAATTATTATGCTGTATAACAATGAAGTTCGTTATAATGATCAAATTTCTATATAATTTAAAAGTTATCAGTTAAACACAACGACGTATTACTTCTTAAGCTTAAATTTATTTTATGATGCACATGTAGATGATCCTGTATTTAATAATAGCAATTGAAATTCCGGGAACGAGTGTGTATTCACTTCAAACTTAATTACTTCAAGTGTATTTTAAAACATAACAACTTTGACTGCAATAATAGCTGATAATAGCCACACAGTTCTCTTGAATCTCATTGTCGTCATTATGTCCCAAGAATTACTGTACAAATACACTGGTGCATGTATGCTAACCTCACAGTAAAATATTTCTTTGCTTTTGTCTTTTTTGCAATTGTAAGTGATTTATTAAAATTATTAGGGATGTCGTACCCGGTCTAAATCAAACCCGGGTACCCGAAAAGCAGTACCCGGGTACCCCCGGGTACCCGAAATATATAACAAAAAATGTTAGTGTACATCTGAACATTTGAAGTTACTACAAATTGCTTTCTTTTACGCCGCGAGTTTTAAATTGAACTAAATGAAATAGTACCTACTTGCCAATTCAAACTGCAAGTCGTCTGTTATTCGTAAGTATTTTCACACTTCCAAGTGTTATCAAATTCAAGTACGTGACTTTTTGTCCGAAATTGGTAGCAGCATCAATCAACATCATATAAGGCCGTTCACGATCTTTTTGGGTCAGGTGAGGCTATGACCATCTAGTAATTTTGGTTGGCAGAACCTCCGTTGCAATTAAACTCCCTCATGGAAATTGACACTTTTTGTGTTAGGTTAGGTTTGTTTCAGTTTAAGGTTATATTTTCTGAATAGGTACATTGTTGCCAGGATATTCTCTAGTCTCCACATCGACTCGCGGTCGTTTAAATTTGGTATGTCCTTTTTAAATTGGAAGTAGCATCGTTTAATGGAAATTTTTTGTTATAACAAAATTATTTTTGGGCATTTTAACTTTTCCTTTGATGGAAATTAAAATTATTTCTACACAGCATTTGATAAATCATTTATTTTCTTAAAAAATATTAACAATAATAAATCTGGCAATGTGGTGACAAGAAAATGTCGAACAGACACTGACAGAAAAAAAGTTGCATCCGCTACATCATCGAATCAGTTAGTCCAACATGAAAAGAAAAAAATCATAGCCAACTCTGTCCCAAAAAGGTTGTGAACGGCTTATACACAGGATCGTTTATGTTAATTCATCCCATACTGACGCAATTAAATGGTACTATTGACGGGTTGAATATTTCCGTGAAGCGCGATTTATTGACTTCCTTATATGAAACAAAAAACATTATGTGGTATGGAATCACCCCATCCCATTCTTGTTATTACTGCATGGTTACGTTTTCTAGCGCTTATTGCTATTATTTTTTATCATCTTCTCCGAAAAACGGCTGACTTCTTGGAAGTTACATAATTTACTAGTCGGGTACCCGGGTCCTGAAACTACACCCGGGTCGACTATTACCCGGGTCGACCCGGGTACCCGCCAACATCCCTAAAAATTATAACGTAAGTATACAAAATTTTTCAAAATTAATGATGGAATTAAAAATGCTAGGTGATATTCTCCGATAATCATCTCCTTACCATGATAGGTCCTGAACGCTTTTGTTTTCAAAAATTAATGCTTTTACAGTTTTTTATACTAAATTCAAAATCGTTTAATAAAGTGGCACTTTGGTGCATAAAAATATCATTTTACTCAAGTACGTTTTTTTTTTCTATAATAACTGACAAAGTGTTACAATGTTGGTAGATATGTGTGATTAAAACGCTAGGAAATTTTTATAGCTTGTGTTGGTAGAACTTTTTCAAACATTATGGTTATGTGTCAATTTTGAATGTCAAAGTTTCTTAATTTGAACTTTTGACAAATTTCTTTTTTTAACATGGAATCATCATCATCGTCAATAAAATCGGATAAAAAAAGAAAACCAAGAATATTTTAAATGCAAAAATGAAGCAAGCGATATTAAATTATGACATATCTGTCAAAATGACAAATCATTTTTTTAGTGGAAGAAAAGAACTAAAAATCTTATGTACCAACATTATTAAAACTAGGGACCCCTGCAGGAATGCAACTTATCCCCTAGAAAGTTGACCTTGAAAATTATTATAGAAAAAAATGTACTTTATATGGTAATATCACTGTCAAATTTGAGGTTAGCAGGTTAGGGTTTGCGTCAGTCTTTGTCAAAACTGATGAAAAACCTAACCTGATAAGCTAGAGTTTGACATAGACTTACAGTGCCACTAACATATTCATACGTTTGAATTTCCACAGCTGTCTTTTTTAATGGACATGTGGTATAATGCTTTTATATAAATGTTTGTTTATAAATACTAATACAAAATGTGAAAAAATAGTATACACACTTCGTAAGAAAAGTAGTTTTACTAAACTTATATAGCTTTTTAAGTTACACGCTCGCTTTGCTCGCTCGTACTTATCAAGCTATATTTGTTTAGTAAAACTTTACTTTTCTAATTGTGTAATATAGATACTATTAACATTTTAAATTTTTGTAGCGGTTTTAATTTTATTTTACTGCATTTTTTAAAGTGTAACAAATCAGAAATGCATGTGGAATTGGAGAAAAATTGAGGATGTTGAGAAGCAATTTGGTATTGTTTTAAATAATAAACACAAACAAATCTTTCAATATGATTCCTAATTAGAAGTGTTAATTTATACATACTAAAGTTCAAGTCTTTGAAGATTGCACATAGAATTGTAGTATACCTTTACTCAAAAACATTTGACATTTTTCGTCAGATATAGTTATATTCCTCTACTTTGATGCAATTTGAATAAATTATTAATTTTATTTAACATTTTATAGTTACTTACACTACATATAAGAGTGATGTGGCACACTTTATTATTTTTTAGGTCCAGGTTAGCTTACTCTTGGCTGTGTAACCATTTTCCCGGGGATCCTCTAAGGCGGCGGCGGCCAATTACTTACACCATATGCTATTACATATTGATATTTTATTATAAACAAGCAAGCGGCGCGCTACGCGCACATGTGGCGTACATGTGAAATAGGATACGCCGAAGGTCAAGCTGCGAGGCGACCGCTAAGATAAGCAAAACAAAACCTAAACAAATATAAACATCTGCGAAGCCGGAACGTGATTTTGTGCCACAGCAGACAAACACACATTAAGGAAAATTATATTACTAGATATTAATCATCTGTTTAAAATACTGACAAATAATATATTGCTAATATTTTAATTGAAATGCTGACGCGTTTTTATATTAAATCGGTGTAATATTGACTTCTATATTATGTACTGATAGTTTATTATAAATACTGAAACATTTATTTAAAATACTGATTAAAAATTTTACAAAATGCTGACGTAATAAATAGCAGCCAAAATGCATGGATGTTTCAATGAGTTCAATTGATTACTGATTAAGAAATTGTAATAATTGTGTGACTGTTGTATATTTTTGTCTTTTCACTGTCTCTTCTTTTTTAACAAATTTGCGTTGTGCATTTTTGTTATAATAAAATCTATATTTGGCGTGCTTAACGCACACACGGCTCCCAATAACTTTGTTTCGGTTGAATGATTCAAAATGGTTTATTCCTCCAAAACGTTGATTGTGAAATTATAATATCTTCTGTTTCAATGCACTTTTTATAAGAAATGTTTGTAGGACATAATTCTTCTTTCCAGGACACATTTTTGAACTCTCCAAAAATTCTCTTACCCAATTTTTGAATTCTTTGTGATATTACATCATTCTGTTTTTTTTCCTTTCGTACTGAGGTCAGATTCAAGTTACTTATTTGTTTTTTGTGCATTTTATTTGTAATATTTTCCACCTACCCAATAATTTTTTTTTAATTTTACCGCTGACTGCTTTTGATACTATTGCTTTTTTTTTGCTCAGCTTTTTTTCATTTTTTTGATAAAACTACATCAAATAATAGGACGTTTCTTAATGTCTTTGTAATTTATTTTTCTATTTGGAGAATTTGCTGTTTTTTGAGATAAATTGACATTATAGTTTTCAGTTTGGCTTTGCATTTGTTTTCTTGAATAATTCTTTAATTCCATGATTTTTTTTCTGCTTGTTTAGTTTTCTGTAACAATTCGCTCTTCTGCTTGTTGGGCGAATTGTTCTCGGACTCCCATCTGCTATTGCTACTAAGAGATGGGGTGTTGTTTTGTTGTGAAGAATAAAATTGCTTAATCATTTGTCATTTATTTTGTGCTTAGCTGCAGGCTGCTCTTAATGGCATTATTATTTGCTGATGCACGTTTTCTTCCACTTCTTCATTATCCATAGTTGGTGGCTAATTATTTGTCAAATATTCTTATGTTGACAATCTTTCTTATTACGTTCAGTACCTTTCAATTTCTTTCTCTGCTTCCTTCTTGTTCTTTCATTCACATGACTTAATGGTTTTGACACAACTTTCTTTATTCTTGTTTCTCTATCTCTCTCTATTCTTTCTCTTCGTTTTTTCCTCTAATTGTTTTCAGTCATTTTAGCTCTATATTATTGCATCCTCTTTTTGACGTTTCTCTATTTCTTGTTTTTACTTTTATTATCTATGAATTCGAGAACTGTAACCTTTATTGAATTCTGGGCTCACATCCGTATTAGATTGAATCCATCATGATCTACAATAATTTAGAACCCAATAAGCTAATTTTAATATAGGGAGACATAGGAAGCTTATAATAGTTTTTAGATCGCTTTGATAACCTTTTAATTATGGCAATACGAGCATGGACATGAAATCTTTCTATTATGTGATATTTATCCATCCGAATACAAGCCTTGAATAGAATTCAAAGACCAACTTTTCAGCTTGTAAAAAAGCAGATACAAATACAGTCAAACCTCCATATATCGACGTTCCAAGGGACCGCGAAAAAAAGCCAAAGGCAGCATTAAATATCCCCCTTATTTAGGCAACTTTTGTCCCATTTAATCTTTAACTCTAGTAGTTTCTGAGAACACAGTAGTGGCATGCCCAGTTTGTAACACATTGTATAATCAGTTCACTCCTTTCTTGTAAATCACTATGTGATATGTAAACTCGGCTGCTCCATCGAATAACACAGTATGTGATAATGAGTAAAATTGTGGGAAACAAGGAAATACTTTAGATCGATGGCCCCACACTCTGCATGCATTCCCAAAGTTAAATCCCGTATATTTGCAGTCTGTATTAAGGTATAATTTTTACTGTTTAACCAAACATCTTGCAACCCTAAAGTTTCATGGTAAAATGTAGCGTACTGTGTTTTGAAATCCAATGGGTGGGCGGAAGTGAGGATTAAATTAATTTTTTACACAGTATCTACAAGAACAGTTTTATTATTTTTTTACGATAGCTACGCGATTTTTTTTTATCAAAAAGATATGCTGGACAACTTAAACAAATACAAAACAATAAAAATAACCAAAATTTATGAATTACCCCGCCCTGCCACACCAATAACAAACACTCAGAAATTAAGGTTATGTAGGTACGTCGAGTGAGCATGTCTGCAACAAAACACAGTATCTCGTAGATACTATGTTATACACAGAATTTTGACAAAAAGTTTGCTCTAAGTGTTTTTTCTAAAACACAGTAACTACCAGATACTGTGTTTTCTTTGGTTCTTTTGAACATTATAATGACTTGCTGTGTTTTGAAGTGGAGAACAGAAGAAATTCTATGTAGATACTGTGTTTATGGGTAGCTGTAAATAGGTAACCAGTATAGATTAGGGATGTCGGCGGGTACCCGGGTACCCGGGTAGACCCGGGTAATAGTCGACCCGGGTATAATTTTCAAGACCCGGGTACCCGACTAGTAAATTATGTAATTTCTAGAAAGTCGGCCTTTTTCGGAGATGATGAAAACTGAAAAACAATAGGAATAAGCTCTAGAAAAACATAACCATGCAGTAATAACCAGAATTACCCCATCCCATACCACATAATGTTTCTTGTTTCATATAATAAATCCGTTTCACGGAAATATTCAACCCGTCAGTAGTGTGTACCATTAAATCGCGTCAGTATGGGATGAAGTAACATAAACATCCTCTGTGTGATTTTAATGCTGCTAGGAATTTCGAATAAAAAGTCAGGTACTTGAATTTGATAGCACTTGGAAGTGTGAAAATATTTACAAATAACAGACGACTTGCAGTTTGAATTGGGAAGTAGGTACTATTTCAATGTAGTTCAGTTTAAAACTCGCGGCGTAAATAAAGAAATTATATATTTCGGGTACCCGAGGGTACCCGGGTACTGTTTTCGGGTACCCGGGTTTGATTTTAGACCGGGTACGACATCCCTAGTATAGATAGCTCAAATCTGATTAGCTAGAAAGATGCGGGACAACACAGTATCTACATATGAACATTCAGCTCAATTTCACAAATAATGTTGGATACTGTGTTTTTCGATGGAGCAGCCGAACTGATCTTGTAGGTAAAGTTACATTAGTGAAACACTTTTAGGTTAGAATGCTTGACAGATACAATGTTGTCACGCCTACCCAAATCAAAAACTGCAGTTTTAGTTGGTTTTAATGTAGATTTTAGCATGAGTACTAATTTGTATAACTAGTTTTGAAAGTCATACTTTCAAAATGTGTTGTACACGTAGTTTTTTGCATAGTGATCTCTTGCAACTCGAAGATTTAGTTGAAACGGACTTGGGAATTTATAACTGTCAAATTGACAATTCACAATTTTAATCAATTAGTTAAAAAAAGTGATACTTTTCTTCATGATTTTTCTTAAAAAAAGACGACTGTCATGATCACTATGCAACAAAATTTATTGTTGTGGCATTTGATTGTTTGTCTGAAAAAAATTACCTGAATTTCCTAATTAAAAATGAGCAGCCAACATAAATATGAAATTAATCCTACAATAGTGTATTTTTTTTCTATAATACCTGTCAGTGTCAAAGCTTTAGTGTTTCTATTGGTATTTGTTGGGGTCCCTACGCAATTTATGTTGTTACCTCTGGTTTCTAGTAACAAATTTTATTAATCAGACTGTGAAGTTAGGTAACATAAGTAGCTGTCAGAGTCAGAATGACAAATCAATATTATTATGATAAATCGGTAGGTCGGTAACAATTAACAAATTGAAATTATTTTAACAGAATACAAAATGGTAAATGTCATGAAAAGAAGAACATTAGAAATGAAGGCAAAAACTGAAGGAGAACAAGGTAACCTAAAATAATTAATTTTTAAATTGTCAGCACAATGAGTAGACAGGGCTCAAAAACATCGTCCAACAAAATTCACTGTCAATTTTGCCAACCTTACAACGGTTTGACAGATATTATAGCAAAAAAAATGAACTTGACATTATATAATTCACTTGGCAACGTGGCAACTCTGCACTCACAGTAATATTTTAGAGGTTATGTGAGTTGTACAACCAAATAGTAGGTAATTAATGCCGTAGAATGTGCAACTTAACAAGCTAAATCATAGCCTACTGGTTTGTAACAAAGGAGTGAATGCTAGTTTTATTTTTTTATTTATGTTGTAGCTCATATTAACCAAATGTTGCACATGTAACACAAATAATTGAAATTTATATCCTTGAGAGAGGAGGGGGTGTTTGTTTGAAATTGATTTTTCCAAATCTGACAATTTAAAGCTTTTAGTAACAATTTACCTACATCTCCAAAGAGTAAGATTAATAGTAGTTTACTAACAATCTTTCCTGGATATTTCGTGAAGCAAGTATTCATATAAAAAAAGTGAAGGTTTAATACTTGTCATTGGCTTCCCTTCTTGCTTTTCTAATGGAAATGGAAATTTTTATATCTTATATAGTTTTTTTATTTATTTAAACAAATTAATATTAATTTTGAAGCAAAAGACTTATGCTTTAGCATTCATCTGTTTTTTAAGTCACCATATTGAGTGAAGCTTAGTGGGTATTGCATTTGTACTTTAGTTTTTACATATATTACATAAGTATATTTTGCATTCCCTAGGTCCTGACTCGACCACGGGAAATGTGCAAGGAGACAGCAAGGGTAGTGAAAGTATAAAAAACGTGGAGGCGAAGCCGCCACCCACCCAACAACAAATCGCACAAGCGCCCGAAGACGCTTCCAAATCCAAGCCCGAAGCGGCTCCTGCAAAAACTACAAATGCAAGCAATGTGATACCCACAAGTCCTCAATATGGTGTTGCTATAATTCCCACGACCACCGCTAATGACATACCCGGCGATCCCGCCACCCCTGCCACCGACACGGTCACAGAATCGACCACAAAGACCACCGAGAACGAAAGCAAAGACATGCACTCAACCCCTAGTAAAAACGACCGGTTTAAAGTCGTCAAAATAGCCAGCTCCGAGCCGTTCCGGAGGGGCAGGTGGAAATGCATGGACTACGTCGACCAGGCCCCCGCCCGTCACCTCGCAGTCGACGAAGGCGACCACGCAGGGCGCCACCACCGTTCAGCTGGGCAATGTGTACATGCAGACCCAAAGCTTGCCCCCGCAGCAGATCCAGCAGCTGCTCCTGCAAGGCGCTTTAGCATCGGCCGGTGCTCCGCCTCCCCAGTTTTACCAAAGCAACCTGCCGTCGCAAATGATGCCCCAGACTCAGTATTTTTACCCGGCTGTGCAAGGCCAGGGCAATTTGCCCCAGCAAATTATGAACCCAGTGGTTCCGGCGAATTCGGTTCAGCCTCAGTTCATCAATCCAAATCAGCAGCAGTATTTCCAGCAGCCCATGATGCCGCAGAATTATCAGAACGTGCACTTCGTACAGCCCGCATACCAGCAGAACCCAAATAGCGCCTTTGTGCCCACGACGCAGAATATTCAAAACCTCCAACAGGCGCAGTCGTTTGCGGGACAGCCGGCTGTTACCCAGCAGAACGTTGTGCAAGGCCAGAGTCAATCTATCCCTGTCACTCAGCCGCAGCCTATGGTTAACGGCTACGCCTACTCGCCTCAAAACGTAACCGATCAGCAAGTCGCTGCCAATAATCTTCCCACGCAGGTTGCCAAAAATGTTATCCTAAACTCGACGCCCGTCACGCAGGTTGTGCAGAACCCAGTACAAAACCAGCAGTCGGGAGTGTCCCTACAGAACGAATCTCAACAGAACTCGGTTCCTAGGACGGTTCCTCTTCAACATAACCCCGACCAAGTGGTGTTTCAACCACAAAACATGAACCCGGTGCTGCAGAATATGAACCCGCTGCAAAACGTAGTTGTGATCCAGTCGTACGACCCGACGCAAGCGACGGATGTTTACACGAACCCTCAGTTTGTGGCTAGTGTGCATAGTTTGCCTGTGCCGGAGCAGAGTGACGCGCAGGTTCCTGAAGGCGGTGCCGAGGGCGTGCTCGAAGTAAGCGGCGGGAATCCGGACGATCCCGCCAAGACGAACCCCGTAGTCAACGCCATCGACAACAAAATTGAGCAGGCCATGGATTTGGTGAAGAGTCATCTAATGTACACTGTGCGAGAGGAAGTCGAGGTGTTGAAGGAGAAAATCGCTGAGCTAATGGAGAAGATTCAGCAGCTAGAGTCTGAAAATAACTTTTTAAGGTCGCAGATATCGAAGAGCAACCCGAATTCTAATGGGACTTCAGAGCCGTCGCCTCAGCAGTGATTTAGTTTGGTGTTTTACGAAATTTTGTAGTCGTTTTACATTCAGGCTTTCCAAGTGGATTACACGCAGATAAAGACTTCTAAGAGTATATAGTATATTGTTATGTATAAACCATTGTATTTGACGCACTGTTAGAGCAATGGTGGGCTTCTGCTCATGAGTTAAACACCAAATGCCCATCGTAATGCCCATTACCCAGCTATAGTTAGTTGATATTAATGATAACTATTGTACAGGGTTGAGCAGTTCTGCCATTCCAAATACTTAGTACTTAGTAATAAAGGTCGCTTGAGAAGTGGAAATAACAAAGGTGCAAAATGCTCAAAAATTAGTGTTTAAAAAATAGAAGAAAAACTTGGTGACGAAAACCAATTTTGATTACAACTTAGCAGATGTAATGAACGTTAACACTCAAACTATGTAATTATAAACTTGGAAAAGGTTTTGTTACGTTGGAATTCTTTTCTTCTGTTTTATTTGTCTCTTCTAGCTGCATCAACTTGGCCCTTTTTAAAAAAGATATGTTTAGTCTTCAATATGTTCACAAATACTGACAAAATAATTAACGTAAACAATAAGGCATCAAGATTTGATTTAACTGTAAACTATGGTACCTTGACTATTTTCACTTCTCATCTGATACGTTGCGTTAATTTTTTTTGTATTGTATTGTACTTTAAAATTTTTCTACACATTATTTGTTTGTATATTTAAGAATAAAAGTATTTGAAATGGTCGAAGTTCTGAAACACAGTAGGTAATGGGTTGTGTCATTATCGTGGATAACTTATAAGGTTGACTGATGAGATATCATCATTCTAGTTCTAATGACTTTGTTTATTTACAATGGCCTTATTAATGGTAATTTATATTTATTTATTGAGAAGCTGCAGCGACGTATACAACATTAGTATTTTCAGTTTCTGCCCATTAAAATTGTACAAATTGTATAAAAGAAACCTATATAATAAATGCCAAATTTAGGATTTGGTGCTATTCGAAACTGTGATTATTTGCTCTTTATTTATGCTTGTTTTCAAAATATTTTACTTGTATACTATAATTATTTTTTTATGATCTGATCAAAATTACTTAGGGACATCGTTGGCGAGGATTAACTTACTTGTTATCACATAGGAAATATTAATGTTTTATATAAGAAACATTTAAATGTGTGTATACCTATCACAGAAATATTTAGGTCAAATATTTAACTCGATGGTATTTGTTTAAATAAATTTATAGGTAAACCTAATGCTCATTTTATTTAGTTAGGATTTATTTTCGTGGAAGTCGTCGGCAGGGTTTGAATAAATGTTACTTATAATCCATTCTGTTCTTTCCTAATGGCTATTCACAAATCGTACTGTAACAAACTCAACTACAGTCATACACTGTTGAAGTGCAATTGCAGACAGAAAAATGGGATTGCTAATTTTTATATCTTGTAAATACGTCTTTCATGTCATTGTAACATAGTCACTTCGTGGTTTTATTGTAATAATTATCATTGTGACATTTTGTTAAGTCAGTAGGACATCAAAGACATAATAAAAACTAGCATTAAATTAACGTTGGTGTTTCCATTTTTTTCCGCAATAGTACAGTAGTAAGTAATTCCTGAAAGACTTATAAACAAAATAATTCTGACGTTAGAATTACTGCAATCTTTAAAAAATTGCTGCAATTATTCAGTATTGATTGAATAAACGGATACCTACAGCAAAGACGCCTTCGGTAGGACTAACTAAAATTTTGTTTTGTTTGATTGCAATCCTTGATTTCAGCGCTTATTTTAAAACAATTTCAAGTAAATATTTCAGGGTAAGTTGGTTCAATGTAATTTTTATAACGAAACATTTCCTTTTATGAAGATAGATAATATGGTTCAGCAGCAGAAAATGATTTTAAAAAAGCACATCATTATGAACTATTAAAATTTCTTAGGTTATAACGGTTTTGACTTTGACAGTTTGTATAGATAACCTCAAGAGATGACAGATCACAACAAAATTTTAATTAATGTTGAAGTGTTGATTACACAACTGAGAAATTTGGTTATTTTAATTAGTCATATCGAAGGTGCCCCTACTGTACATTAAAATTTCCATCAACACGTGTGTGCCTGCAATAATTGACTTATATTTAACATGTACGGTGTCGCCAAAAAAATTCTGGTACATGTATTTTTTCCCAACGTACACTCTTTAGAGTAATACTTTAGTAACTTATTCATTTAAATTAATTGTCATCACACTGTCATTGAACGTCACAAAACATGCCCCGTCATTTGAATGATTTCAAAAAAGGAAGAATTGCCGATATGCTACCGAGAGGAATGCAAATAAGAGCAATTGCCACTCAGTTTAATGTAAGTAAAAATACAACTTATCTTCTAAATATACCAGAAATTTCCTAACTGCCATATTAAATAAACTGCAAGTATTAATTGAATTTTTCTTGTTCTATATTCCCTGTTTGTAAATTTGTTTATATTCTAACCGTATTGTTTTTGATTTGTAATTTGCATGACGAGTAACAAAATTACAGGTATCTGTAATTTAATACCAACTCTATTTAGGTGTACTCGATTTTTTTGGCGACTGCTGTACATGGTATCCATAATTAATGTGTTACACACTAGGTACGTAACTATTCCAGTAAAAAAAATTATGGCTCTATCCTGTATTATACAAATTATTGAATCAGTTTTTAGGTAAATTTTAATCTTTTACTTCGTGGTTTGTATTTGTAATATTTTTTAGAAAACTGTTCCATGTGGCAGATCAATTTTAGATGTGTCCAGTAATTTAACGGATGTTAGTCCAACACTAACTTGTGTAAGAAGAAGCCAAATTTCTTTGCATTACATTTTTAACTAGTAGGCGTTGATAATTAAGATGCCGTCATATGTTTTTTACGTTCCTTACGTTTTCTAAAAATAATGTAAAACTTTTTTAATGGTAACGAAGGTTACGATGGCATTAAACAGCTTATTTTTTATCTTTTAAAAAATGTATAGTAATAATGGAAGTAGACAATATTCGTTTATTATTTTTCAACATAGTAAAAGTAGGCCATGGGTTAAGTATTAATATTTACAATTTAAATGATTCGAATGAATATCTGACACTTGAAAACGTTTACAACTAAAGTGTAGAGTTCTTCAATTTTTTGACGAGAAATCTTATATATTTATTTTATTCTTATAAAGGATGTAAGTTCCAGTGACCCCAATTGGTAGCCTAACAGGTATAACAACAGTCATATTATGTGGAAGTGTTCCATCTTGTTGGTAAAATTCCTACGTGATCAAGCAGAAGCATGTGACTTGATGAAGCGAGTCTTTGTAATATTTCCTATCCATAATGTTGTAATTGAAAAGCGGTATATGTGTTGATTAAGCTATGTGAGTAATAAACTAATAATTTTTATTTTCAAATATGTTGTTTACAATCATTTCAATCCGTATAGAAACAAAACATCCAAAAGCAGGGCCTACTTTTACTATGCTGAAAAATAATTAACAAACGAACATGTTATCTACTGACAATATCCATATATACAGTGCTTTTGTAAAGTAGTGAATAAATTTGTTAAAAATTCAATGAATAACTTTGAAAAAACACTGGGATCAGTCGGTTTTTATTTTTATTTGCGTATTTTTTTAAAATAAAATCTATACATACAAGGTGACCCGCGTAGGAGCTATTATGTCATCAATGTTTTTTTTTTAAATAGCAACCCCTGTTTTTATTACGGAATATGAAAAAATGCATAAGTTTTTTTTTAGTATGTCACATGATCAAAAATTGAGAAGAAGAATTTCAGAATTGCAAAATACTAAATTTACTTGCAATGATAACTTCAAAAACAACTAAATTAAATGTTCAAATTGTGCACCGTTGTCTGTCTGGCAGTAGCCAAGACGACCGACTTGTTTTTTATTGATTGCCTAAGTAAAAATCCATTCTTTCGTATTCCGCAATAAAAAAAGGTGGTTGCCATTTAAAGAAAACATCGATGCCGTCATAGCTCCTACGTGGGTCACCCTGTATATATAGATTTTATTTGAAAAAATGTGCAAATAAAAATAAAAATCGACGGGTCTCAGCATTTTTTCCAAAAGTTATTCCTTGAATTTTTAAACGAATTTATCCACTGCTTTACGAAAGCACTGTATATTGGCAACTTATCGGGTGACCATAAATGGTTGTGATTTTTTTTCTTAGGTTGACACCGTTAATGTTGGTTACCCTGCGGTCAATTTTAAATCTTTGTCAAATTCGAGGTTGACAGGTTAGGTTTTCTGTCAGTTTTGATATAAACTGACACAAAACCTAACTTGCTAACCTTGAATTTGACATAGATCACAGGGTAACCAACATTAACGGTGTCAACCTAAGAAAAAAAAGCACAACCATTTATGGTCACCCGGTATATAGCTACAGTGTGTTTTACCAACTATCAGACATGGTGAAATTGACATTGGAAAATTATTGGGCGATCAACTATTGCTCTACATATAAGCATCGATGTATGTGATTGGTAAGAAATGACGCCAAATTCAATTTGTTTTCGTTTTTGACCAATTGCGTACCTCGATGCATAGTTGATTCTTTCATAATTTCCCTATGTCGGATAATCTGCAAGATACACTGTATTTTTGGAAAAGTAAAAACAAACTATTCAATGCTCTCACAGCCACCTATGACTACCATTTAGGAAAAATAGGTTTCATGTTATACCGTGAGATCATTTAAATTTATAATTAAGAGTCCCCTGTGATTTGTGTTATACGTTTAGCAGTACAAATTTGAGGTTAGTAGGTTAGGTTTTGTTTGTTATTTGACACAGACTGACGCAAAACTTAACCTGAAAATATTGAATTTGACATAGACTGACAATACACTTCAGTACTGCCAAATGCATAACACGAATCCCAGGCCACTCTAATTATAAATTTATTTGATCACTCGCTAGCTTGAAAATAAAGTAACATAGAAACCTTATGGTGATGTGATACCATAAAAAACAAATGAATATCACAAAATACTAAAATAGCGCACCAACATTAGATTTTTTTGAATGGGAAACCTTATATATTTTTAAAAAGCTCATTTTCTTGATTCCAAATACATAAAATAAGTGGGCATTTACTCAAACGGTTTTTGAAATATTCACATTTAAATGTAAAGTATAAGCTTGAGTGTCTAGATTGCCATGAAAGGCCATACATTCATACGTCAAAACTAATAACATCAATCCAATTTGAGAAACGAATTAATTATCAAAAATGGGATATTCAGAACAGAAAAAGATGGAGCTAGTGTGTTTCATTTTTGCTAATGAAAAAAATGCCGTAGAATAAAATTGAATATCTTGATTACAGTCTTAGTTAATGTGCACATATTTGGAATCGGAAATACAAGCTTCTCAAAGATTTTTTTTTAAATAATTACGCCGTTTCATTAAAACAAAAGCTGCTGTCGGTACTATTTTAGAATTTTGTGATGCTTATCTATTTCCTGTGGTAACAGATTCTGGTGGTTCAAATAAAACCCTACAACTTTTGTATTTAAAGTTTTTTTTATTTGCAATAAAAAATCCTACAGGTGGATGTCAAAATTTACATAAACACCGGTACATTATTTCAAATGGATTACGACTAATCAGTGTGTCATATCTGTAATTGTAAAATACTAAGCCGTAACTATTATTCTAACTTTTATTAATCAATCTTTAATTTGTTTAAACGGATAGGGTCACTATTAGCAATAAATTTAAATTGCTGTTAGCAATATTCGAGCGATACCACACATAAATTGTGATTAAATCCGATGAAAAAATCAGAATGGATTATAAGCTGTAACCGTTAGGTTAGTTAAACTAATTGAGAAAATGTTATCCACTGTCTGGGGAACTGAATTTGATCAATATAAAAATTATAGTTTTAAAGCAGTGTATTCGAATGTTCAAAGTTTATAACTGTGTGCACCATCCTGTAATACTTGTATATTTTTAATATTTCTGTGCGAGTCATAATTACAAAGACAATTTCAGTTGTGCAACATTTATATTGTTAAGTGGTTGGATATGGTCAACGGTTTTTACACAAAGTGATTGTGATGTGTTTAAACACTCGATGTAGTTTTAACATGAATAGGACAGGTCATGAATGTAAACTAAATGGTAGGTAGGTATCTAGGAGCAGCGGCGTAGGTAGGGAATAAAAATTGGAGTTCTTTTCTTTTCCCAGGCGATAACCTTTCTTGTTCAGTTGTTGCAAGCGGGCATATATGGTGGCTTTAAATGTCCTTGTAGCGTGCATCAACACTTCCGTGTAGCTCCACTTATACCTTGCTAATTCCTTAGAGAAGTTTTGATTTATCAATGATGCTTAATCAAGTACAGAATCCAGTCTTCAACATGGGGTATATTCGTAGTATATTAATGTTAGTCATTTGTACCAATTAAATTAGTTGACATCGTTTTATTCTAATTTCTAAAAATTGTTTCGTTTTAAGATTTCTTTACTTTTATTTTTAATAATTAAATGCTGTAGCTTATGTATGTGTAAGCGACTTGCTATAACTACCTGTATCTAAATTAAAGGTTTTGAGTTATGTAGCTAGGTTGTTACTTTTTTATAATATGTGTTGTTGTGTAAGACTGAAACTCTGTACAAGTTTCTTTGTATCAGTGTCATACAACTAGAAGACAAAAAATTTTGAAAAGAGAAAGTGACTAGAAAATATGTTAATGTTGATTATTTGTATGCTTGCGTCTAAGTATATTGTACAGGATTGATGATTTTTAATGGTTTCAAATGGAAGTACCTTGGTTACTGCAAATAGATAAAAAACAGTAGCAGATTGGGCTCTTTTTAAAGCTGATTTTGTAGTCAATTGGTTGGGGTTTATATTTTCAATATTGCCCTCTAACTTGCGATTTATTTTTGGCTATAAAAAGAGTTCTCAGAAAGGGTTAATTAACACAGAAAACCATAAAAAATTGTCTACCCTGTACTACATCATTTCTAACATGAATTTGGAATTACTATAATTTGTCATATGCAACGAAAGTCTTATAAATTTTTTTTGCATTTATTTTCCTTCTGCCATAGTAAAACTTTTATGAAATGTTACACATGGAGACGTTATTTCATTCACTATCTTTCCTCTCTTACAATAACGACAGAGTGTTGTTCATAGAAATGTGGCAGGTGTAGTGCATATTAGAATTACTATAAGCAATTGTAGTTTATTATTTTGATATTACTGCTGACATAGTGTCGATGGAATTCTGCCAATCGTGCAAGCCCTATTCGATGACCTATGTGATGTCTGAATTAATGATTAGGGCTGTGTTGTGTGTAATAAATGAATTATCTATATTTTATATTGTTTATATTTGTATCATCAATTTCTATTGATAACCATTTAAATTTTACAACATACCTACTGTTTTAGTTCAGGAGCAACTGGACTATTTATTTTAATATACCTACATTGTAATAGATCTGTAGAAATGTGAAGAAATATAGTATAAAATTGAAGTGTTTTTAATTATCAGCTGACTTTCCCATTTTTTTTTAAATTTACATTTAAAATCACCGGTTTAATTATGTTGAAATCTGCCATTAGTTTTACCACAGCCGTGAGTTTTCCAAATTATAGTTTGTTTCTATGGAAAAGAATCATATTTTGAAGTTTTTCGCAAATTAGTTATTTACGATAATCAGAACAGTATTAACATCAAACAAACCAGAACATTTAACAGAAATAAATATTTTCCTGTAAGTTTTATATTGCTTAAATATTCGTAAGTAACTGCTCGATAGATTATTGCGGTGTACATTTGCAATTCCAGGTTGAACATGTAGTTTAGTGTCGGGAAAACTCCAGTATAGCCGACTGGTACATTTTGACATTTGCGGAATATGAACATAAAGGAACTGTTATGCCAGTGGTGAAACTGGATTTTAAGCTATAAATAAGAGAAATATTCATTGGGAAATTCAAATACAATATTATTGTCGATGATTGGACTAACTGCTTGTTTTACGGTGATACACAGGCAATTTTGTACAAAGTACACACAAATCTTAAACTGCAGGTAACCTAAATTCGCACCTTTACGGTAGCCAGATTGGGTCTGGCATGATACTCTCGTGTTTTGCCTCCATTGTCTGAACATTTGTAGAACCTGCAGCAAACTGAGAATCACATTATCACGCGCATGCACCTAAGCACCAGTGGGCTAGATTAGTTTAGCCCATGTATCTGTTTAATATAATTTAGATGTTAATAAAGCATATCTTAAATTACCTAGGTACCGAAAGGATTTCTACAAATGATGCTATATTATCTGTGTTTTGGATTTAAACTTTCCAATTTCCATTAATTGTAATAAATTGATGAAAACACCTTATGACTCATATTTCTTCAACATTTAAACTCATTTGTGGTATTTTATTGTATTTGAGAGATCAGCCATTTTGAATAACATTCTTTCACTTCAGCAAATGAATTGTCAAATTTTATTTTGACTTTAGTAATTTTTTGTTAGTACCAAATGTCGCTTACACCGTTAAAAAAATTCAATTTTTTTATTACATCACCATGGTTTTCCACAAAATCTTATTTTGACATTGGATTCAAAAGTACCAGTCTTCAATTGTATGGCCACACTGTGATTATATAGTCACTGTAATTCAGACTAGAGTACTACTATATACAGGTACTCTAATTCAGAGTATCCACGGCTTGCTGCAATTCAGTTTTTAATAAATCACTCTACTTATAAGCCGTTCACGATCTTTTTGGGTCAGGTGAGGCTATGACCATCTAGTAATTTTGTTGGCAGAACCTCTGTTGCAACTAAACTCCCTCATGGAAATTTACACTTTTTGTGTTAGGTTAGGTTGTTTTCAGTTTAAGGTTATATTTTCTGAATAGGTACATTGTTGCCGGATCTGTTTAAATTAAGGACGAAAAATTGAAATGATTTGACATTTGACGACAGAAATTAAAATGAGAAATAATGCATAAGAAAAGCATTCAATATTAATGTTTATTGCAATTTGGATAAGAATTGTGTAATGATATGAATATGCCACTTTATTTTATATGCTTGCTTGTTTGCTGGTATGGAAGGATCAAGACGACACAAACTGATGCCAAATAAATGTAGTAGTGCAATTGAGCAATATTGGTCTTATAGAAATTAACATGTGAAAAATGTAAATATCTTGTCAAATGGATAGCTTGCTGATTTTACTTCATGTTGATTTTCACATCTGCCACAAAACATTTCAACACTAAAATAGTAATAAGTAGGTAGGTAGTAAATTATTATACATTACGCTGAATTGTTTCCCCTTTCCAAAATTTCCTTTTTTTAACGTACAGCAAATATATTCTCTAGTCTTCACATCAACTCAAGTTCTTTTAAATCTGGTCTGTCCTTTTTAAATAGGAAGTAGCATCGTTTAATGGAAATTTTTTGTTGTAACAAAATTATTTTGAGCATTTTGACTTTTCCTTTGACGGAAATTAAAATTAGTTTTACACACTTGATAAATCATTTATTTTCTTACGCATATTAAAATAATAAATCTGGCAATGTGGTGGCAAGAAAATGTTGAACAGACACTGATGGAAAAAAAAGTTGCATCCGCTACATCACCGAATCAGTTAGTCCAACATGAAAAAAAGAATCATAGCCAACTCTGTCCCAAAAAGGTCGTGAAGGGATTATAGTAATAAAGAAGGTCGTTTGTGAAGTGGAAATAACAAAGATGTAAAGTGCTCAAAAATGTACGTCAAACAATAAGGCATCGAGACTTAATCTTGAAAGACACTTAACAATAGTACTAAGATTAGAAAGTATGTATGTACAGCAGTTTTTTAAAGCAAAACTTAAATATAGCACCTTCATTATTTCCATTGCTTATCTGATATGTGTTAATTTTTTTGTATTGTGTTTTACTTTAATTTTTTTTTAGTTTGAATGTGAAGGAGGGCAAAATTGAGACAAAATTTAAAACTTTTGTTTTTTTGTACTTTAAAATTATTTTTTAAATTGTTGGACCACCTGTATATTGCAAAAGCAACATATTTACTCATTTCTGTAGCAGTTTTTCACCTAAATTTCAAAATAAAGTCACAATAAATAAAAAGTTTTGTCTCATTTTCAACCACACATTTGGGTAAAAATAAGACATCAGTGGGTAAAAACAAAACGCACTTTATATCAATGATTTTTAATATATAGAGAACACAGGGTAAAAATAATACAACATAGGGCAAAAATGGAACACAGTACTGTCAAAAATATCAAAAGAACTCAGAATTTTAACTCACTCGCTATTACATAGATGCAAAGGCTTCCTGTAATGAACAACTACACATGTATTTATGCAACATACATGCTATTTTAACTGCTAAGCTTTGTTTAAACACCTTAAATACTTATTTCTCGAACACATACATTTTTTTCAAAAACTCAAAATTGATTCGTGGAGCTGTAATTTTGGATGTTGGAACTTACATAAAATGTCTTTTATATTCACAACATCGACATCAAAGTCAACAGCACGAAATATTTTTTTTTATTCATCTATTGCAGTGGTTCCCAACCTGTTGTGGCCCATCTCCCCTTTCTGGAGGTTGACTAATACCTATCGTGTAAATAATAAAGCAGTTTTATTATTTTAAACAATGTTATTACCGTATATAAAAACAACCAAAGCAGTTTTATCCGGTCACTCTTAAATAATATAGAAAAAAATTTAAAATGTACTACATTTTTTACAGATTTTTTTAAGAACAAAGATGTGAAATAATTAACAAAGAACATCGATGTACATTTAAAAAACAGGAGTACATGTTTTCATTTTAAATTGGAATCTGGAAAAATTAAGAAAGTTGACAGTTAAAATTTGAAAAAATAAATGAAGTTTGAAAACTTTGTTATTGTTTTATTTTACCTTTTCAATGGCTGCCTTGTGCTTGGTGGATTTCAGTTAAAGCCTGAATATCCGGCTTTATGTTCGTCAAGTTCAGGCGCAAGTCTCCTTTGAGGCAAATGTCCAACTTATTTCTTTGTTTTGTGAGGAGCTGTACAATAGAGCTAAATCCTTTTTCAACTAAATATGTTGACGGGAACGAGATGAGAAGTGGTTCAGTTTTTCCCCACAGTTGTGGATAAGCGTCCATAAGCTTCACCCAGGCTAACTCGTAACCGCTCTGCTTGAAAATGATTTTCGCCTCACAGTCATACTTCAGATCTAGAAACTCCGTCTGCAAAGAGTTATCAAGCTTATCATCAGCTTCAAACGAGAATGGATCTAGAATCCAATCCGGAATTTGTAACTTGGTGAAATCTTCAAATCTTGATTCCCTGTCAGTTTTTAACTGGTCAAGACAGTGGCGGTGCAAGAGCACCTTGCCCCCCTAAGCAAATATAAAAATAGCCCCCCTTGCAAAAAGATTTATATAATTAATGAATTGTATATTTATAATTATAGTATATAAAGTAAACGTTTAACAAAAAATAAAATAACATCCTGTTATAACCAACAGCTAAAATATCTAACAAAATATCAATTAGAAATATAAAACTAAATAAAATCTTCAAGTTGATGTAGGCACAAAACAAAGAATCTGATGGATAAATATCTACCTAGGTGACACTAGTAAAATAAAATAATAGTCAGGAAAAATCCTAAGAACCCACGTCAAAATAGCTAACAAATACTTAGTATTGATTTGTATCATTAATGTCTGTAAAACACCGTAAAAATTAATTGATCAGAAATAAAAAATGTATCTTTCTGGCCTTATTGACAGCAAATTGTTCCACAAGATTTTTATGTCCATCGTAGACGATGCTTTTTGCTCAATTGACAATACTGAAAGGTCATGTAGCCATATTTTATGCTCGTAGAATTTCTTAAATAATGTTTTATTATTTTCAACTTGCTAAATAATCTTTCTATTGTGGCTAATGTTACGGGTAGAGTCAAGAATAAAACCAATGCAGTAATAATCTCGCCAAAATCGCTTTCGAGAACATTATATTTCTGTAGGAATAAACATGTCAAATCTGGAACACTCATGCTATCATTTAAATCCTCTTTTAGTAAAGATATAGCGTTCACAAACTGAATGGCGAGTTTATTATTGAGGACATCAGAATACTTTTTCTGAAGCAAATCACATCGGACCTGTTCAGCTTCTTGCATTCTTAAAACGTTTTTCGGTTCCAAAACTTCAAAAATGTTTGTTAGTTTTTCAAAGCTCTTAAATCGAGTCTGATCACTGATGACTGCTAACTGAGAGTGGGGACTGGGGTTGCAGTGCTTTCAAATTTATACCCAAATAAAGTAGAAGATATTGAGCTATTTAATAAGCGAATACAGAACTTTCCGGCCCCCCTAAAGGGCCCGGTCCCCTAAGCAACGCTTATTCCCGCTTATGCATATCACCGCCACTGGGTCAAGGTGATCAGTAAAAATTAGGATTTTGTCTTCTGGGAGTTCAGGAGTCGTTATCTGACACTTTTTCGGGTCGGAAACTGAATCAGCTCTTTACAGACAGTATTTACCTTATGAATGTTAAACTTAGCGATGAATGATCAAATAATTCTTTTGGCCTTGAAAAGGTTCATCTTGTTTCCTTGAAGTCTTATATTGACTTTGTTCATTTTTTCACCGGCTGAGAATAGCCAGTGACTCGTGCTACCCGGCAACTTTACTGTACAGTTTTAATTTTTCGCCCTTTGAATACTACTCATCGCCCCCAAATCGCCTCTCATTTATTTATTGCCCCCCTGATAACCCAAATCACCCACTTGGGGGCGATTGCCCCCAGGTTGGGAGTCACTGATCTATTGCTTTTAAACACATTACTTGAAACTCACTTTTTGGTTCTATTATTTGTTGCACTGAACAAAGATAATGATATATAATGGTGTTCCGCTTACCACCAACATATTTTACCAGAATGAAGTAGCCTACCTGAAGTTCTGTTACATCTAAACTGAAATCATCATTTTGGATATCATTATTTTCATCATCTTGAAAACAATTTACATCCTCTTCAGAGCTTCCATAGGAAATGTCAGCAGAATCATCACTTGCCTCCGATTCGGTGATAACATTGCTTTTTGTTTATCTTTTTTTGCTGTCCCTTTTTATTTTTGAGAGGATTTCTGTTTATTACTCAACTGCTCTTTTTATTACTCAACTGCTCTTTTTCACTGATTTTCTTCAAGTATTCTTCAGTTGTAATAGCACATGCTTGACTGTCAATTTTTCTCCTTTTTGTAACTGATTTAGGTGTTCCCGATAAAAAACGATTCAGAAGTAAATTTTCAAAAGAAACATTTTAATTCTGTGATTCACTGCTCCCAGGACTGTTGTTATTTAATGAAGAAGTACTTGCACCAGCAGAAGATGTACTTGTACCAGTAGATGATGTACTTGCACCAGCAGAAGACGTAATTACATCAGCAGAAGATGTACTTGCACTAGCAGAAGACGTACTTGCACTAGCATACTCATTACCACTTGCCGCAGGATGTGAAACGTTCTGTAGAGTGGTTGTTCCAACCTCGGTATTGGTAGCCATTTCTTAATCCAGAACCAACACATTATTTTGTTCACCATCATTATAGCGCTTTAGCTTTAGAGGATCTAATCTATTTATTCGGTGTTTTGTTCTGTCCAATGGATATATTCCTGTTGATCTGAAACCAGAAACAATACATTCTTTCGAAATTCCTTCCCTCTACACAGAGCATAGCAAGTCAGCGAACTCTAATTTAGTAATCTTTATTATTTCTTTGCCGACTTACTAACAGTTCATCCCACTTTAACTTTAGTGGTCTAAAGCAGTTCTTATCAAGTTACTGCAGGACATTTGTCATATGCGGTTGCAATTTAAGAATGGTTACATTTTCAGAGACTGCCAGCCTTATGGTGGCAATGTCTAAATAGCTCACGTGCCTATCCAATATTAATAATAAGGGCCTTTGTTTCACCATTCTACAAAAGTTAACAAACCATTCATTAAAAATACTTGTATTCATCCATCCTATGTCGGAACACGCATACATAGTCCCTCTTACATTTTACCTAACCGCAGAATTTCAAGGAGAATCAGATTCCATAGAAAAATATCAAAGATTTCAGCTTGTTTAAATATTTTTTATTAGTGAAAAATAATAGTTATTCATAAATTTGTTCTTTCAATACGATGTTACACTTACTGTTGTAATAAATATATATAAAATCCACTCGTGTGTTGCAAAAAAGGTGACTGACTTATTTTTACACTTCCTGATTACTTACAAACCCGAAAGTCGAAACAGACATTCTTTGGAACCTACGGTTGATGCAAAAAATCCCAAATCCTAAAAATTCAACATGGCGGAACCACTATGGTGGCTAAGGAAATTTAGCTTTTCACGTGTTTACCCCTTCCAAAAGACGTAGAAACTTTACATTTTTATAGCATAATAAAGGTTGAATTATAAGGGTTGAAATGAGTCTGTTACAAAGAAGGTGACAGACTTTTATTTGCACTCTCCAATCACCTAAAAAGCTGAAACTCGCAACAGACATTGCCTGGGTCTTAAGGTTGATATGAAAAATCCCAAATCTGAAAAATTCAGTATGGCAGCCTTAAGAAAATGCAGTTTTTTACGTTTTGACCCCTCCCAATTACTTAGAAACTTGAAATTTTTCAAGGATTTAGTCCGTACTATAGAAACCACCCTTAGAGACAAAAATCACAAAAGTAATACATGAGGGTTGAACTATAAGGTATGAAATGAAATAATGGTTGTTGTGCAAAACCTTTTTCACTCAGTGGGAAACTTATTTTCATTGCCGTCACCTATGGTTTCTATTGCCTGAACGATCTCCCTAAGGTTCAAATTAACTTTTAAAAACCCAGAAAAGATCATGCGGAATTTTTCGGAAATATGGCTTTCAAAAGTAGATGTTTGAGAACAGTATATGTGTCTGTATAATAGCAATCATTTAGAGATATAACAATCGAGTGAATCATTCGCCACAATCGGATACGAATGAATCATTCGGAAAACGAATGAATATCTCAGATTCCGTCGAGGGCAGTGCAGTAGGAGCGTACTGCGTGTGCGCTGTGCGTAGCCGAATGCGGGCATTTAAAATACAAGAATTATTTGCGGCACGGAAATAATTTTCAGCTGCAATCTGTGTTTATTTTCAGGTTTAAGCCGTTGAGCGTCATAAAAATATAAATGCAACAATTCAAGTCTCCAGTTACGCCGTTATAGTTATTGTTAAATAACTCGATTAATAGTTTTGTCTTCAATCTTGTCATTTTAAACTGGCATTATTATTATTATCTCTATAGTAGCAATCATAAGTAACTGTTTATAATGTTTTTCGACGACTGACATCGAAAGTAGATTTTTCTCACTGTCATTTGACAACAGAAAGTTGACATTTGCCGCTGAGCGTGCGTTTTCATCTTTTTGTCGCTCGCCGAGCGTTTTGGGTTTCCGCGTGAACAAAATAGGTAGCCACGTCCGAATGTTTCCTTGACAACGCCCGTCATTTGTCGAAATAATAGCGTCACATGTCTAACAGACTGCGCGAGTAATGTTAACTTGATTGTCAATTAATTTTTGCGATAAAACGAAATTTGATATTTTCCTTTAATAATATGCTCAGTCGTCGAAAAAATTGTATGTATATTTCGAGCTAAAAGTGCGCTTGCCGCTTTTGCATGATTGCTGGTTTCGACTTCGTCTCAACCAGCAATATTCATGCGCAAGCGGCAAGAATGCACTTTCAGCTCTTAACATACAATATACTATTATATGCTAGCGAGTTGTTTTTAAATCGCTAGTGAATTAATAGTAGATTGTTCTACAAGTTAAGGGATTGAACACACTATTTAGTTTTTGTTTGCGGCAACGTTGGCCGATTATACGTAGCACAATTTATGTCCCACTCTCTGTAGTGGAATAAAGCAGGATACCAATATTACAGTTACTCAGTGCGCTTACTGCTATGACATCGCTTTTGCGTACTGATAGAATAGTTTAACGCCCGTACTAAAGAAATTTCAAATCGACAAGATACATACCCAGTAATAGAGTAATACTGATCGTTGCAGTAATGAATGGAATTGCATTTTACTAAATTATTGAACTAAATAATGGATATAGTTTTATACACTTATGCCTTTACGCAATTTGCGTTCTTCGCATATTTAATGCAGAATATGACATACTTGTATATTTCTCACAAAAGGTGAATAAAATGCATAAACGTATATCAACAGTGGTAATGTTTACATTTTAGTTTATACAGAATAACAGGAAACGATCATAATTCACAAACTAAGGACTTTTTTGGAGTAATTATTGCGTTCCGGGAAGGTACTGAGCCTCAAATGCCAGTTCCCAGTTAATATATACAGTGTAGTGATTGACAAGGTTGTGTGCACCTGCATAAGAGGATTAAGCTTATTTAAGGCTCCTAATTGTCGGAGTAAGAGGACTATGCAACTACTGTACTGAAAAACAATAATGTAACATGGCACCAGCCAGCGGGTTTAAATTCTACTAAAACTTAACGTTTTTTATTCAAACACTTTAATGTTGACAAACGTCTATTTTTTCGTAATACAGATGGTGCTTTTCTTTTACCGATATCACTTCGCTTATAATTTCCCATGGTAAAACCGCATGAAAACACTGCACTCGCTTCCCAACTAATCGGCAAATAATGCTGAATGCTTCTCTGTACGCTGCAGTAGGCGTACAATTAACCAACAATTTTCTCTGGACGAAGCAGCGACGTTATTCTGACTATTTGTAACGGGCAATTGTGCGATCCTGGATTCTTGCAGCGTTGTTGAAGCGAGCAAGCGCTATGAAGATTCGCGTTTGCTCGTAAGAGATAGATGATGTGCAAGAAAAATGACAAATGGAATTACAGAAAAACCGAAAGAAATTATCTAATTTTCTTTACACTATTGTGCGTACAACTTTATATTCCTTAAATGTATACTGTTTTTATTACTTTTTTTTACATTAATCTTAATTTTTGAAAAAATTGTTGAGCCATATTTTTTTTAAATGAGTTTCCGAAAAAGTACTAGTCATAAGTTTTACAATACAACAAAAATTTTAATTCTATGTTTACTGGTTCTAACGTAATTCACTTTTTACGAAAAGCAGTGTTTTACTCTCATTCATCTCTTTCTAACTAACGTAGACTTATAGAAGGAAAGGAATACTCCAATTGACGGCGTGAAGTATTTACGTGTGGAGGCTTTACATGTGGAGTTAGGTCGTGTTCAATACCCTTAAGAAAAGTGCGAGATTTCGAGGGAATGTAAAAGTTTTACGTGAGCATGGAAGAATCACTTTTCCAATGTGTTGAACATGCAATTTTTTCGTGTAGTTGACAAAAATTTCTTTTTAAATCATTTTGGTCAAAGTATGGAAGTGCAATCTTTACTGTACTGTAAAATATAAATAACCATTATACATTATAGACCTAACTTGAAAATGAATGATTCTGTTATTAATTCATGTAGTTTAAATTAAACTGCAGTATCCTATAGCAGCTACATCGCGTATTCAGTTACTTATTTCAATTTTTTAAAACCCCGGATAATCCGTCAGCAAGGGCACACCGGCAGTCGAGTTCCGACGTTCCGAGCATCCGATTGTTCCGAGTAATCCGAGAGATTTTTTCATTCGAAATATTTTCAGCAACAATCGGAATATCTCGGAAAGCGGAAACAATCGAATAATTCGATTCTTGTCATTCGGATTCGCCCATCACTAGCCCACGGGTTAAGTCTAGTTGAAAAGTTGAAATATAAGTGTAATGTTATAACAAATCAATGTTTAGGTTATTATTGATCAGAACATTCCCCATCACCATTATATAGTGCAATTTTCAAATATTTATTAGTATGGATTTCTCTAAAAAAACATTGTAATAAATGTAAGTTATTATCAAACAAGATTACAATATCACAGTTATTATTTGCATACAAAAGTAACTGAATTAATTAATAGATTCAATCTTCTTCATCAACAGGTATGATATTCAGCATGTGTGGGCTCATGATGAGACTAAAATGGTGTGCTTGGGTCGCCTTGTACTGCTCTTGCATCAGTTTTGCCAATTCCCGATTGTCAGATGACACAAAACAGGTTAGTATTATTTTGTTGATTTATCTGAAGCTTCTTTTAATTCTGCACTTCTCACTGATTAAACCTTTATATTCAATTTTGCTCTTAATCCATTTATTATACTAATGGCCAGTATTATAAACGATGAATAAATCATTTGATAACTATTTGTGGAGTAAATTTACTTCCCCAATAAACTAATAGGCAAATAAATAAAAGCGCATCAAAATTCGTTTACTAATGAATAAAATGTCATAAGCATTAACATTTTGATGGGCGTTTGTTTACTTTAACAACGAATTAAAGTTAACCTGTACAGATTTATTAGCCGAATAAAGTTATTTTGCGTTTATAATACGCAAATCTGTGGAATAAATTAATTTATTCTCAAAGTAAATTCTATTTAGGAAATAAAAAGTTTTATAATACCGGCCATAAGAAGAAAACCAAAAAATTGCTATTTATATTTTATGTCATTTGTTACAGATTTTAAGCTCATTTATGTTATCAATATCTGCTGTCGTCATGTCGTATCTACAAAATCCACAACCAATGACGCCTCCATGGGCATCAACACCATAGGTACCAGCCAAAGAATTATTCCTAGTCCATTAAGGGGAAGCTACAATAATTGTGAATATTATCTATCGAATTAATCAATTTTGTCTAATTGCAAATGGGAATTTGGGCCTCTTGTTATTAATTAAATTTTATGAACTATTGGAGCCTGATTATATTGATTTTATTACTGATGACACCCAGTTTTATTATTATGGAAGTTTAAGACCATGTGCACCTTTGGAGTTCTATTTACTTGTACGGCTGCTACTGGTAATAGCCTAAATAAAAGGTAATATATCAATAATGGGAAAGAAAATAGGAGGAGTTGCGCTGTTAAGTAACAAAAATAAATAAAACAAAAAACAATATAAAAGCGTATCAGAGAGGGTTATCATCATAGATATTCGAATTAATAAAAGGTACCAATGCAGAATAATACAGGCAAACGTACCGACAATAGGGTGGGCCGAAAAAACAAAAAAAAAATTTTTTTAAGTCGTAATACCATGGAAAAGTTGCGAATTGGAGAGACTAAAAAGGAAAAAAAACAAATAAAATCGGTTTATATCTTCCGGTCGCGCATGTGCTCTAAGATTTGCCAAAATTGGGATAAATCACATTCTTAAGATAATTTTTAACATTTTTAAATTGGCTTCTTTCTGAATGTAATAGCTCAAATTCTTATGTATTAGGACCTCAGAAAATAATGTTAAAATATTATCTAAATCCATCATCATCTTCCGGTCGCACATTGCCTTCAAAGTTAATGAAATTTTGAAAAAAAAATTACAGATAAAGAAAAAAAATACCTTTTTTGTTTTTTCGGCCCACCCTAACCGACAACAGATCACAAAGAAGACGAGTTAATCACTTCTAGGAGGATACAAACTTAGCATTGCAACATAGTCACAAAATATATTATAGTGAAAGGTGACTTCAATGCCAAAATAGGAAAACACGAAGATGAAATTGAAATAAGAAAAGGACTATTTGAAGTAGTCATGCTATTTTTTTGGATATTTCGCCACAATGAATAATTAAAACATGAACGTTTCAGAAGACTAATTTACTTCAATTATCAACATTAACTAATTAAATTGAAAATTGACAAGGAGAACTTAGCTTGTTTTATTGAGATCTAGCGGAACACGACTAACCTCCCCAATAAACAGCGTGGTACAGACAGCTGACTACTTGACTACATTTTTAAGAATGGATAGCCAACTAGTATTTAAATCAACTGAATGTATGGACATGCATTCGTCTTTGGTTAGTAAAATATATGCAGTTTCTTTAATTTTATGTCTAGCTGATATCGATTCTTTAGAAACAAACATCTACAATACACTTTACAAACACAAAGACAAATTCACAGATTTTGTAAGACTTACATTAACACCACACTATAGTAAGCGTCCTTACTTTTATGGATTGCCAAAAATACACAAAACAAATGTACCACTTAGGCCAATAATTAGTTCTATAGATTTACGATGTCACAGTTTAGCTAAATATTTACTTAAAATACTTAACCCTTTATTAAAAAAATACAGACTCATACATTAAAAACACCACATTTTCTTGAAAAACTTAAAGAAACAAACATGAACACCCAACACCTAATGGTTACTTTTGATTTACTTAGCCTGTTCACGAATGTTCCAGTAGACAAAACACTTAAATCATAAAACAAAAACTACAAAACGATAACACATTACAGACACGAACAACATTAAGCATTGACACCATTATGGAACTTTTAACACTTTGCACTAAAACATATTATCAAATACACAATGAATTCCACCAATAAGATTTCGGAATGACAAGGGGTTTCCCTTTTTCTCCCGTTGTTAGTAATGTTTTTGTGGAAGACTTGGAGCAACAACATGTCTACACATACACAAACAAACCAATAGTTTGGTGAAGGTATGTTGATGATGTTTTTGCCATTTGGCCTTACAGTATTGATGAAGTAAACATATTTCTTGAACATATTGCAATGGTTTACTGCCCACAGCAATTCTGGTTGTCTAACTAACATGAAAATGGAAGAATTTCAAAATGAGTACAGAATTAAATATTTTATTTATTGCAAGAAAGTCAGTAATTTTACACTAATAAATGCTCTTGAGATGAGTAGCAGTAATTATAATTTGAGTGGCAAAGGTTAGCATTAGATAAGGCAGGAATCAAGAGGGTTACGTTCAGCGTTTTATTAATAATGGGTGTTAGGAATGGCAAACGCAGCTTAATGTATGTAGCTGACAGATTTTAGTTTGGTGAAATCAATACAATGATGTGAAGTTTAATAATACAGAGATGGTTTGTGTAGTTACAAAAATTATATGAGAGGTATGATTAAAAGTTTGTATCACCAGTAAATGGCAAGACAACTGACGGGTAAAGGAACCGTGCAAACAGTACGACAAAGTAAAGATTGCAAAGAGCAATTAGGTTACCTAACAAAGAACACAGACGTTGTGCAGTGCTAAAATAAACATGTGAAAACTGCATTTAATACTGAAGTGATTAAAAAGCAGCGACTTAAAGTGTAAAAGTGACAATTCCCAAAAGAGTTTAGTATTTAAGCAAAAACAGTATATAAAAACTATAGTTTATAAGTTAAAACATCATATCAAAACTCATTTTTATAGAAACAAATGTAAATCGTAATCGCTAGGTAACGAGACAGTCAATTGTTTAATATCAAAAACAAGCTTCTAAAAATTTCTGTTGGGTGCAACAAGTGCTCTCAGTTTTGGTGTAAAATTATTAATAAAAAAGTTATTTGTATCAGCAAAAAGTGTTTCCATATTCACCAGTGTGCAGGGCATCTTTGAGTGTAATTTGCATCGTGGTAGAACATCCCCGTGAACAGGAATCAGACCAGCAAGATTTCACCAGGTTCGTTCTACAGCGAGGCCAAATTCGGGGTCCCTTTACGAGTAGCAGAGACATCGGCCAGCAAGAAGCATAGGTGTACCATATAAAGCAGACTTTCCTGAGTGCAGAAATTTGGAGGAAGATGCCATCACCGAGTCCGTAATTGCCGTGGCGTCCTTCGATTGTGTGAGCCAACATCGGAGCACCGCTTCCAAAGGTAAAATTCATAGGGAAGCCGTTGCAGCAGGTCGGTAAAATTTGGGCTTTATCAATATTAGACTGTCTACGAGGTGTATCACCAGGCCTCAGTTCCCAGAAGCTTTCCAGAGATTTTTAATCCTCGCGGCGTCCTTCCAGTTTGCGATTTGTACCAAAGATTTCGACCGATTTTGTCAGAAATTGAACAAAACCAGATCAGAGCGTCGGTTTGCGTCACTGAAACAAAACCAGGTTAGCCGGAAATTACGTCACATCAATTATATTGTATTTACCTGATGTTTATTTTGCCATTTTTGGTGTTTGAAGTCAAATTACGCAAATTTTTATACGTGCAGATTAGCTTTGTGTTTACACTCAATTTGAGTTTAGAGTTGTGAGAAACGAATTTAAGCAATTGACATACTAGTGAATTTGTCATACACAAAAGTATTTCTAATACAAGCTGTTGAACTTACCCTTGAGACCACAGTTATTTCATGCTAGACCGGAGCTTTAATTTAATTAGTTGCAAATAAATAAAATACATAAGAGCAATAAACCATTTATTTAACAAATAAATAACACCTTTTTTAATGAGCCCTGAGATTAACACAGAATTCTTGAATGAAACTATTTAATATATAAATTGTGTGATACGTCCCTATTTATTTATCTTATTATTTTTACATAAATTGAGGGGGATCATTACAATATTAACAGTAAAGAAACCTCCATCAAATTCACATTAGAAATAGAGCAACACAATTAGTTACCTTTTTTCAGAAAATAGCAGATATAACGCAAGAAGCTATGCAATTTTTAACTATTAAAATTACCTGCCAGAAATTCAAAGACATTCTGCAACCTGGTTTGTTTAAGAATTGTTTAATTGTACTTATACACATACTAAAGAGGTATGGAATTTAATTCTTACGATGGCAATGAAACCATTAAAATTAAACCGCTTTTTCCCATTTTTAACACGCGTTTTAACTAAAAAAGTAAAAAAATCAGCTTTTTGACAATCAAAATTTGAAAACTTTAACTGCCATTAACTTGTTAAAGTGTCTAATAGATCGGGCCAAGGGGAGCACCCAAGACCTACTTTCTCAGAACCCAGTTTTAGGTGAATTGGAACGGCTATGTAACGCGTTAGCGGAAACTGATGAAGCTGGCTATGCCAGGAGCCGTTCAAAGTCATCAAAATCGTTTTTTTGACATCAAAGGAACCGACAGTGAGTGTCTCTAAAGTACGTTTTTTTCTACAACTGTCAAAGTGTTACAATGTTGGTAGATATGTGATTAAAACGCTAGGAAATTTTTATACCTCGTGTTGGTAGAACATTTTCAAAATTATGGTTATGTGTCAATTTTGAATGTCAAAGTTTCTTAATTTGAACTCTTGACAAATTTCTTTTTTAACATGGAATCATCAATAAAATCGGATAAAAAAAGAAATCCAAGAAATATTTTAAATGCAAAAATGAAGCAAGCGATATTAAATTATGACATATCTGTCAAAATGACAATCATTTTTTTAGTGGAAGAAAAGAACTAAAAATCTATGTACCAACATTATTAAAACTAGGGACCCTGCAGGAATGCAACTTATCCCCTAGAAAGTTGACCTTGAAAATTATTATAGAAAAAAAATGTACTTTACTTGTTTGATTTATGTACACTGGCTATCCACAAATACCTTAATATATTAATACAGGAAACTCACGTTTTAAACGAGTCGCAGGTGACGACAGCGCCGCGTTGCGGTAAGGAGTGTTAAAAAGTGTCAAATGACAGTGTTTGTGTATGATTAATGTGTTAATATTAAAAAAAAAAGCTGGAAAACATAATGTCTGGCGGCATATCCGCTGTGTATGGGTGTTATAATGCCACTGTGAGAAATTGTTCGAAATAAATCTTCAGGTTTCCCTTAAAAAAAAGAAATGTACGGGACAAGAATTAAAAACCAGAAAAAGCCCTGTGAAACGTAAGCTGTTTCAAAAAGAAGCTGTTGTAGTAGAAGGTGTCACTCAAGAAGTACCTTTATGTTGTTCTGCTCCGAAGAAAAGAAAAAAATATTGCATGAATAAATTAGTATGAAAGCATTTGCACCCTAGTTTTATTTCCCTACTGTTTCCTATTCATAATTCATAAGTACTAAGGTAAGTATTACTGTTATTAAATGCATCCATAATTAGGTACTTCTTAAACTTTGGCCTCAGACAAAATAATGCAAAACAAGAAATACATACAAAGTTTTAGTAAGTGGGTAAATCCGACCATAGAACCAATTTGACACTGGATTACAAGAAAATTAATAAGAAATGAAGTAGTTTTCACATTATTACTATAAAGCATTAAACTTATTTATTGTTTTGTGTTTTATTTTGCAAAATTGTAATAGATAAATGGGTAAAATTCTCGTTATTTTGACGTACTTCCACGCCGGTCTGTGTAGATGGCGCTGTTTTGCGTGTCACTCCTATGCGAATGCAAACGGGCGGCGAGTTTGCTGTATTACTATATTAAGGTATTTGTTTTTTTTTGTTTGTTTATTAATGGACAAGGTCTAGGCATGCAGAGTACCAGGTACCTTAGACACCGACTGCTTTGGTCATATGGTCAAAGTCCTACTTAGAATTTTGCTGAGACTACGGAGTTCCAACCCTAGCAAGGGATCTTTTACATGCTACACATCGTAGTAACATGGGACCCACGGCTTTACATCACTTCCGAATGATGGCATTCTGTAGAAGCTTTCATCTGCATTTTTTTATTTTTGAAAACCTCACCGGGACCGGAAATCGAACTCGCGACCCTTAGATCAGTAGTCAGGATGCTTACCACTGAGCTACCGACCCCGGCATTTGCTATCCATTCTTAAAGATGTAATCAAGTAGTCAGCTGTCAGTGTCAAGCTGTTTATTGGGAGGTTAGTTATGTTCCACTAGATCTCCAATAAAACAAGCTGAGTTCTCCTTGTTAATTTTCAATTTAATTAGTTAATGTTGATAATGGAAGTAAATTTGTCTTCCAAAACGTTCATGTTTTAATTTTTAATTTTGTAGTGTGGCGAAATATAAAAAAAATAGCATGATTATTGAAGTCCCACAAAGAAGTCGGAGATTATTTGGAGTAGGAGTTAGAAACGAAAGAGGAAGAACACTATGTTTGTGAAAATAATCTGAACGTAATGAATACATTTTTGAATAAGCCAAAAGGAAGACGATGGACTTGGCATAGTCCAGATAGAGTTACTAGAAATGAAATAGTTTTTGTCATATTTAACAACAAAAATGTAATACTGAATGCAAGTGTAATTAATACGATAAATGTAGGTAGCAATCACCACATGGTGGAGGCAAATATATACATAAACATAGAGGAAGAACAAGGAAAACTAGTAAATACAAATTTTCACGAAATGAATGTAGAACAACTAAAAATGAAGAGAACCAAATACCAAGAAAAACTTTGAGGAATGATAAAATGGGTACTCTGTATGTTTGGGTCAAACACTAGCATAATTAATCTAAGGAACAGAAACTTCGTGCATGCTAGGAATCACCATCAAAGATAGTATATCAAATACAGAAATAAGTAGGTTAACAAACAGTGACACATGTGATATACCGCATATATAAATTACGATGAAACTGGGTAGACATGTCGCCAAATTTGTTGATAATCTCTGGACAAAGCGTATGATAAGAGCGGCGACCCCACAGACACAAAAGAAAAATAGAACGCCCCCAAACAAGGTGGACGGCGGACATCAAAATATCGGAGAGTCAAGAATGGATGTAGTCCAGTGCATTTATCCGAAAAATAGATGTAACCTCGGAAAAAATCCTAGAGAGCTGAAATTTGGTTTACACCTACCTTTCGTCGTTGCAAATAAGGGTTGAGAAGTCCTCAGATCCGTTGTATGTATAACTTTTTACAGTGTTCAGAAGGTCGATTTTTCGGTTTTTCAACTATATCTTCGTTCCTATCGACTTTAAGACTACGAAGGTACAATAACAAAAGAAAGGTAATAAAATTCTCTACAAAAAAGGTTATCTATAGTTTTTACATACAAACAACAGTTTTCACAGAAATTCGGTAGAAAGGTCATGAGTTTAGGAAATATTATTGTTCTGCTCCATACTTCAGGGTTTTGAAGTTAAACAATACACAGAATGTAAAATATACGAATGCATTTTATTAGATACATTATATAATATCCAATGGTACGGCAGGTATAAAATGATTCTTAATGATTACTGTTGCAAAGGAATTTGTAAGAGCAGAAGGAATGGGAAATTGGAAGATGCATTTAACTGCTGTAAAAACTGCTGCCATATTTTCACGCAGCAGGACATTTTCTTTATGCAAAATCGGCCCATTTGTATATTCAGGACATGGAGGGATTAAAAACTTCCATGGAAAATGAAGCTTTTAAAAATGCACTGGCAACTTTTTCTCCATAAAACGGTCGAATAATAGTACATTGTGTATCTAGGACGAAAAGCGTAACATTCCCAGACGACTGTGAATATTGTTGGGCGAGGCGAATGCCGAGCCCAAAAACACAGGAGTCTGGGAATGATGCTTTTTGTCCAAGATACACATACTATTTTTCTGCCTATCGATACGAGTAATTAAAAAAATTAGGAAATAGTACTCGAATATTCCCTGCCTAGGCCGGGAATATTATTCCTGTACAGTTGTATTGTAAATTACGTAGCAATGGCTGATGTAATGGAATGTTTGAAATATTCCTGTACAGTTTTATTGTAAATTACCTAGCAACGGCTGATGTAATGGAATGTTTGACTTTGCTCAACAAAATTTTGTCAATAATGTGACAGTTCTAGTACGATTGGCGGAAAATATTTTTGTGGGACATTGAGCGATACGATAAGCGAGCAGTCTCTAATGAAGTCTTCAAAATCAAGAGGAATTTACGCGTGGAAGAAGTACGAAGCAAAGCGTCTTGAATAAATGGACTGTTGGACTATTAACTGCAAGCAATGTTTCTGAAGGACTTGAGAATTATTGTAAATTTTCCTTTGATTCAGGAGAACAGAATGTCGATGCGAGAGATTCTCGTGCGACTAGAGACATTGCAGACGTGAAGAAAATGTCAGAATGGTTCCAAACGCATAATCCGTTTCCAAGCTTCCAAAAAATGATTCGTTTCGCAACGGGGATAACTGGCAAAGAAAAGGATAAACTATCATAATGCGCAAGATATAGGTGCTACTACAATGGCAAGAAAATTTGGTCAAAATTTTAAGGACATCAAATTTTCATGCTCAGAGTACTTCCACTGCTGGCAATCAACAGTAACATTAAAGTTTCCAGTAGGACTGTCGCTATTGATCCATTATTGTTATTTCAAAGAATCAGTATTATGAAAAGATTCAACGACGAGCTTCGTGATTATCTATATATATAAAACTGAAAGTCCTGACTCACTCACTCATCAACGCCCAGCCCAAACCCTTGCACCTAGAAAGCTAAAATTTTGCACAGAGGTTCCCTTTATGATGTATACAAGCAATAATTAAGGATATTTCGAAATTCAACCCCTAAAGGGGTAAAATGGGGGTTCCAATTTTGTATGAAGAAATAATATTAAATTGACATTTCGACTTGAAACTTCATAGGAGTACTCCTAAAAACAAATAAGCAAACACGTATTTCGTGATTTTCCGAAAATCAACCCCTTAGGGGGTGAAATGGGGTAATTACGCCTAAAATACGATATTGGTGTCGTTATTGAGGATTTTTGGGATAAGACGGGACGTGCGGGACGGGACGGGAAGGGACGGGACGGAAAGGGAAGCGATGGGATGGAAGGGGTGGGGACGGGACGGGATGGGACGGGGCGGGACGGGACGGAAAGAGATGCGAAGGAAGGGGAGGAGACGGGACGGGACGGGACTGGATGGCACGGGACGGAACGGGACGGGAAGGGATGGGATGGAAGGGGAGGGGACGGACGGGACGGGATGGGACGGTACGGAGACGGGGACGGAGAAAGGGACGGATATAGGATGGGATGGGATGACAGAAAATAATTAGTCATTATTTAATACACAAATAACGAACCTCGCGCGAACGAAGTCGCGGGTAACAGCTAGTCTCCAATACAAATTGACTCCGAATCCTATGTCACTATTCGACGAAGTGGGAATGCGCAATACCAAAAATCATCGTTCTTTGACAGCTTTAAACCATCAGCACTTTCATCTAATCTCGCAAATGCCACTTATGTCATCGATGGAGGATTTCTATTGCATCGCGCTGTGTGGCATCAAAACACTTTCGATCATATTTGTACAACATATATTAACTATGTCCATACAAATTTTGGTGAAAATGCGGTGATTGTTATGGGTATAACAACAGCAAAAACAGCAGAAAACGTTTTCTTTCCGAAGTTTCGATCAACATGAAAAGAGCAAGGACCATATTTTATTTTTACATGCGTTCTCTGGTTGGGATACATCTGCTCTTTTCCATAAAGAAAAAACAGGAGCTCTGAAATTATTGTAAAAAAGACAGGACTTACAAAATGCAGCTTAAGTTTTCAATAAAAGTGATGCTTCCCACAAATCAATTGCTCGTAATGGATTACTATTTTTTTGGGCATGTATGGCGCTCTAGTTGATTCCATAAACAACTATCGTTATTTGTGCTTTACTAAATCCGTAGGTAAAGAGAAATCTGAAAAGTTAAGCCTACAGCCAAAGCAGCTGAAGAGCATCCCTACCGAGTCTACTATCAAGTACAGACTTGGTTGGTTAATAAATTGAATCCCAAAGATTGGGGATGAATATTGAAGGACAACTTATTGCACCCACAAAAAAGAACATCAGCATCTCCTGCTCCGGGCTATCTTCCAAAAATAATTTTTTGTAATTGCTCGAAAAGCTGCGGACCATTATGTGACTGTCGAAAATTGGGACTCGTCTGCACACCAATTTGCGGTCATTGTCACGGACAATCTTGTTTGAGTGTTGCACCATTGGAGGATTCACAGGTAACCGAAATCGAAAGCGACCAGAACACTGACGATTCAGAGATCGATTCTATGTATGCCTTTAAGCAAGGGTCTTTGCTACCTTCAATTGAACAGAAAAATGAGGAAAATGAAGGGGAAAAGTAACAGAAATAGAAGAAGAAGTGGAAGACGAGAAGAAGGAAGAAGAGGAAAAAGAAGATAAGGAGGAAGCGAAAGAAGTGAGAAAAGGATATTTTTTTAATTGTAATAAGAATTAATACAAAAAAAATTTTGGAATGGAATTTATGATATTTTTTACTTATAAATATTCATTTAATATGTTTTTTGTTTAATGAAGTATAACTCACATTTTATGTATTTTCTAACTTTAAAACCCTAAAATATGGAGCTGAACAATAATATTTCCTAAACTCATGACTTTCCTACAGAGTTTCCTTGAAAACTGTTGCTTGTATGTAAACACTATATATAACCTTTTTTGTAGAGAATTTTATTGCCTTTCTTTTGTTGTTGCACCTTCGTAGTCGTAAAGTCGATAGGAACGAAGATATAGTTGAAACGTAAAAAAATCGACCTCCTGAGCACTGTAAAAAGTTATGCGTACAACGGATCGTTGGAGACTTCTCAACCCTTCTTTGGAATGACGAAAGGTAGGTGTAAACCAAATTTCAGCTCTCTAGGATTTTTTCCGAGGTCGCAGCCTAAATGCACTGGACTAATGCAGAGAGCTACAAATTGAAAACAACTTGGGTAGGCTTACATCCGACAGTTGATGGAATAGCTGAAGAAGATGAAGAATATACAGTGTCTAAGATAAGAACGCACAGCCTGGGTATCTTGTAAGCTGTAAGGAATAGGAAATTGGTTGAATTATAATTAAACCTTTTAAATTTTGTTAGTTTATGATGGGCAGCTGAAAAACGTATATTTTCCATTTTTGTTTTTTTGTTATTAAGTCTAGTGATGTAAAAAACGCGTTTTTTTAAATCGAATGAAAAACCTAGAAAAAAACAGAAAAAAAACGGTTTTTTTTGGTTTTTATTCATTTTTGTAATTGGCGGCATGTTTTGGTAGGTACCCACCTCTATTGGAAGTTGCTTTAAGCTGGACCCAGCTCTGAAACTGTCGACCTGGTCGACGAATCAAGTTACGTTAGCGATTCATCCAGGGGCGGATGGGCAACATCTTAGCGGCCCGGGAAGTAATATTTTTTAATTTCCGGATATGGCTAAAATATACATTTACAGGGTATTACGCATTTTTCCTTTAAAATTAAATAGAGCATAGGTTTATTACAGATTTTTGAATCAGATTACATTTACTATCCAAAAAACATTCTTTTAGTTAAAAATGCCGGACTCCCAGTCAAGTACATATATAGAAACATACCTACAACAACAACAAAAATAAAAGTAAATTAAAGTTTAAAGTCTTTTTATTCCAAGTGTAGAAATTAGGTTTGTTATAAACGATTAGAGAACTTACTTCATAAGAATTCTTTAAACACAAAAATTTAAGAAAAAATTATTATATAAAAATTTTACTCTTTTAACAATCTATTTAATAACTTGCTTTGCTGCATAAGCATATCTATAATGTTATCAGAGTCAATATTATATAAAATATCATTTTCGCAAGCCATTAACATAAAAGCATCCAAATTATTATTTGACATTGAATTCCGCAATCTATCTTTAATGTATTTTAACTTGGAAAAACTTCTTTCACATTGCACTTGATTTATTGATAATGTTAACAAATATTTGTAAGCATTTCCTAGTGCAGAATATGCCTCACTGTACATATTGTACTTTTGAATGACAGAATAACAGCAAATTGCACATTTAAGACAATATTTACATTTTTTATTATTAACATCAAAACCACCATCTCTTTCAAAATCATCGTTGTCTTCTTCATCAGTTTCATCTGTATCTATAACTGTAACATTACTCTGAAATTTTTGATTACTCTCCGCATTTGTTGTTGCCGAAACTTTAAATTTATCCCAATTTTGGGCGAAACTAACCAATTCTTCTCGCAGATTTTCTTTTGTAATATTTGGGTAATAGTTTTCTAGCAGTTCACACAATTTTTTAAAGCTATTTGATGGTACTCCTTGTTTAACTTTATCAAAATTTGTTGGAGACAATAAGGCAATATCCTTATAAAGCTCACCATTATTCTTAAATCTACATTCTATAGAATTTATAATTTTATCTAAAATTCTATTATGGGTTTCAACTTCATAGTTTTTTCGGCTATCTTTTATGGGATCATCTTCCGCCAATTCTCCAGCCATTTTCTTTCGTTTTCTTATTCTCTTTTCGGGAAAGGAAATTGGTATGTCGATGGCGATTTCTTCACGGTTGTCAATTTCATCTTGTGCCCATGCAATGAACGTTTGCGTAGATGTTTCAATATCACTCATGTCGCGACGTACGGACTTCAATTGTGATGTACAATTCATAATCATTTCGTGGCATCTTAGTAAGTCTAATCCGCTAGTTTGCAAATATTTCGAGACAGGACCAATAATTGAAAATAATTTTGTAAAAATTTGAGCCGGTAGTAGCATTTCATAATCTATAAATTGTGTAAGCATGGTGGAGGCCTTCACACGGACATCTGGTGGCATGTTTTCAGACAATTTTATATCGTGTAATGCTAATAATACATCGATGTAAAGAGCATTGGCGTGATTTTTGTAATTTCCAAATATTTTTTTCAAAGCTGCTTCTTTTGCCCACCAACGAGTTTCTCCAATTACTTGTAATTTCTTTTTTTTGCCTCTAAGGATGTGCTTTTCCAAATATTTGTTCTTTAGTAGGAAAAAAGCAGACATACAAAGAATGAATGCATTTGAAATGTGGGTATATAGACGTGTCTTGCGTATACCGTGGACAGCACACCGGACCAATCTCTCCATACTAAAAGAACTTAATATTGAATCCCGACTGTCCACGAAAGTCAGCCAATCTTTCCTTCGATACTTCGGTCACATATCCCGAAGGAAGAATTCTATGGAGAGTTTAATTGTACAAGGAAAGATTGAGGGACGTAGATTAAGGGGTCGATCACCTAAAAGATGGGTTGATCAAGTTGGAGCACTGACAGGACATACCTTGCAGGATGCTATACACTTAGCGGAAGATCGCAACGCGTGGGCAACAACTGTGTCAACTACCTGATAATACCACCAAACCCCTTCGTGGGGTAAAGGATAGAAGAAGAAGAAGGATTCTTTGAAGAAAATTGCAATGGAATTTAATAAGGTAAATAAAGACGCTGCATTTATTGTTATTTTGACGGTGTCGGACACAACTAGGTTCAGGATATGGCTGTAACACCACACATGTAATTGACTAGGTGTATTTTCAGACATCCATTTAGAGAAACCGTTGTAAGCCCCTTGCATATTTGCTGCACCATCAGTGGCATTAGAGACGCAATTTTTTAGTGGAATATTTAAAGATGAAAATTCTTTTTGAATGAGGTTAAACATACCTTTCCCGGTAGAGTCTGTACAACTTACAACGGAAACCAGTCTTTCATAGATTTCACAACCCAAAACATACCTTATTCTTATTACAATTGAACATTGATCTTGAACTGAAATATCCTGTGTAGTATCCAATTGCACAGAAAATATTTCTGCTTTTTGGATTCCTTCCAGAATGGATGTTTTGATCAATTCTCTTATGATTTGCAATATTGAATTTACAGTTGTTTTAGATAATAAACTTACGAATGATCCACATCTCCGTTGTTGTCCTTTTTCATGGATATTTTTGCTTTTTTCGATGACCTCATTTAAATGTTCTTTTAAGTGTACATCATATTTACTTACTAACAATATTAATTCCAAAAAGTTACCATGGTCCAATGTGGGATCAGCTAAAGTATATGCAGCTTCATATTTCTTTCCTCTATAACTTAATCCGCGTTTTCCAATAAGTTTTATAATGTCTATAATCACTTCTAATACTCGTCGTTTTTTCTTTATTTGCTGCTGTCTGATATTTAATGTAGATGAAAGAAGCAAATTGGAAATGTCCTTTTGATTCTTGCACATAAAGTATGCTCTAACGGAATGTTCATGTTCACTGCTTACTTCATGCTCCTGAATTCGTTGATAAGTGTGTGAAAAGTCATTCATACCAAGAACAAATCGATTTTCGTGCTTTGCGTATACTAGACATACAGTACAAAACAACTTAAAAGTTTTTTCATTGTATGTTAGCCAGTTCCTTACTGTGCCATTTTTCATTTTGAAGGCTTTTTCGCGATTAAAAAACTCAATTAAAGCTGGTTGTCTCGTATGAAATGAAAAAAAATTTTGAATGTCGTACAAATTTGGCTTTTTAAAATAACTATCATAGTGACTATCAGTAATATTAATTGCGGATTGAAAGCTTGATTTTGCTTCGTTGGTTTTTGCAATGCTTTGAAAATTACAAGAAGTTGTTAAAGCAGTAGACGTGGACGCTTGGTTTTACCTTCGTTTTGTATTCTTGTTTCAACTTGAGAACTTACGGATTCAGGAAACGAAACAATTTTTTCCGATAATTCTTGAGATGGTTGCGGTTGACTACTAATAGAAGAAGAGGCTAGTTTTTCAAACATAAATTTAATGTTTTTTGACTTGTGTGCCTCATCTTCCATTGCCTTCTTTCTCTTTTCGCGTAACTTCTCCGCTCCTTCTTTCAGTTTTTCTTTGTCCATTTTTTAATGATTTATTATATACTTATATATATATAATTTATTATAATACAGCGATAATGAATAAACCTAAACCATATTTTTATTAAATTCTTTTTACAAATTTTGTTATTTTAATTACCTTAAGTCCGATTCGAATATTCAGGGTAAATAACACACGCAAAAAAAAAAGCCCTTTAAGCCTGCTCTTACACAGTTTTATACGTTAAATTTCTGTGACCGAATGATTCCGTAGCCGTATGAAAACTAAATATTTCTAATCGCTGGTGGTACTTACTTCTTTCTCTTTCAGTCAAAAATTGAATTTGTCCCTCTCATTTCATAAAATCGAATAGTAAGCAATCCACAGCGCGTGACGCGTGACTTATCTTAATTAGCCTACCACCTACCACAAAATAAACAAAACATAAAAGTTTGCGAGTTATTTATGGGCAGTCGGAATAAGAAATATAAAAACTCAATTTTTCGCTGATTAATTATATAGGCAAATAATAGTGTAAAATACAGAAAAAAATGTACAAAAATCCTACAAAAATTTGTTGAGAAAATGAAAAATTCATTCCGGTTCTTTATTTTTGGTAATTACATGTTTATGAAGATAGGTTGGTAGATCACTTAGATGTACTTTCAGCCACCGGCCCTGCGGGCCTCTGAACAGCCGGCCCACCGGGAAATTTCCCGGTTCGTCTTATGGCCCATCCGCCCCTGGATTCATCAGACAGTGACATGGGCGACGTAAACTGCATGGATACTGACTCCGAGTCAGTTGAGGAGTCAGCCATGTCTGTTAAAGAGTAATTTTTGCATTATTATAATTTCTACAGGGCGTTAGGGAAGTCGACGGAAAAATTCTAGGGGTTAATCCTTGTCCCAAAATATGATGATTTAACTCAACTTACCTATATACAAAGTTGCTTAGTTTAGCCGCTAGAGGGCTTTAAAAATTATTAATAATAATATCTAATGGTGAGGCACTAACACCCCATGAAGGAGCTTGGCCTGCAAGGCGGAAGGTCAGAGCTTCCATATTCTCGCTCTCACACCCGGCTGTCGCGTGTCAAATTCATGACACGTGGTGATGTGGTGAGCATCACGCATTAGACAACCGCATTATTACCCATTATTCCTTCGAACGCAGGTCCCCAATTATTTAAAGCGACTAGCTTTTTTAAATGTTTTAACCCCCTGTATAATCACTACCAATTTTCTTTCTGGACAGTTACTTTAATTTAGAAGCTATTCACTCTCTTAAAAAAATTTTAGTTGGGTCAACGGTTTAGCCACAAAAAAATATTTTCTAAATCTCTACAAAAGCCTAGTTGCTAAGTTAAAATTACTGATTCAGTCTTGTAGGGATTTAGAAAATATTTTTTGTGGCTAAACCGTTTACCCAACTAAATTTTTTTAAGAGAGGAAATAGCTTATAAATCAAAGTAGCTATCCATAAAAAAACATTAGATGGATAATTAATTGTGACAAAGTTTTTAAACACCTTGTAATTTTTGAAATTAGGGTTTATGCCACAAAATGCTTAAGTTTACTGTTAAAAACGCATGGCCAAAAAATGAATAAAATTCATCAACGATTTTTCGACTTATTTGAAAAAATTAAAAAAAGCTAATCATCTTTAAAGCCCTCTAGCGGCTAAACTAAGCAACTTTGTATATAGGTAAGTTGAGTTAAATCATCATATTTTGGGCCAAGGATTCACCCCTAGAAATTTTTCAGTCGACTTCCCTAACACCCTGTATATCCACTTTGGCTATGTTTCTATTTTTCTTTAGAAATATTTGCTTTTTTTTTGTTATTATAAATTCTATAATTCACTTTACCTACGAAATGTATTATTTTTATTTAAAAATATCTGTTTTTTGTTTTTCCAAACAAATTACTTTGATTCTGAAAAAAAAAACGCATTTAAATAAAAAGCCAGACCGCTTGGTTTTTTTTACAAAAAAAACAGGTTTTTTTTTTAAAAACGGTTTTTTTTAGGTTGCATCACTAATTAAGTCAACTACATATTATTATCTCTTTACCTATACTTATGCCCTTTGATAGTATTAGTATTGGCGTCTACTTAAGACAAGATAGACTTTGCAAAAGCTTGTCTTGTCTTGAAATTTCTGGAAAAGACTAAGTCTAAAGTCTAGATTAAAAAGTCTTCTGATTGTCTTGTATAGATATCAGAACTCTTGATTTACCAAATAGTAATTCATTTTAAATGCACGCACGTTCTACGGGGTGGGTTCAGGCTCAGGTGGAATGACCTACGCATTCTATTTCTAAAATTTTAAAGGTTTTGTTAGTTCAGAGTGATGGCGACTTTTTTACCTCTATTTACCTCTGTATTTTGGTCATATTAACCTCCACCAAATTGTTTGAACTGTAACGCATGCCCACGATTATCAAATAAGTACAGGGCTTTTCTTTTCAAATTTTATATCGTATTTTTCTTGCATAGTTTTTGTTAACATAGATATTGAAATTTATCTTGTTTTGAATACTTAATATAGGGTGATCAACAAAATTTCATCTCTAGACTGCTGTGGCTCCATATAATTTAGCCAGATTTCATTTACATTGATTGAGTAGATAGGAAGCATAAGTAATAAATTGATAGGAATACAGTAGAGACCGCTTATACCGAACCCGCTTGTAACGATCTACCGGTTATACGGAACTAAATTAAAAGTCCCGCCAAAATTCCCATTACAATAATGCTAAAATTTTTCTATTATACCGAACCCGCATATAACGAACTTTTGCTTATAACGGTCCATTTTTTACGTAAAAAAGAAAAAAGTTTTCTTTTATAGCGAACCTGCTTGCAAGAACTGCTGTGAAGTCCCAAATTTATTATGGCTAGTGAATTGTTTAGGTAAACAGATTGTGTTGCCCTTGTCCGAGTGGTTGAATAAACAACGTAACAAAGAAAGTGATGACTCGCCTGTCTTTATTTCAACGATTGTTATGGGCATATTTCAGGAATGTGACCTTGAAGCTTACATACTTGTTGACGAAAATATTGCCACTACACGACGAAGCTATTAACGAGAAACCAAAAATAAGCAACTCGAAGAAATTAGCGGTGAAGATGACGGGAATCGGTTTCGGGGAAGGATCTCACCATTTCAACAGTACATGAGGCAATTAAGAAAATAAATGATATCCGCTATTTTCTGCAATCGCGTAATATTCCGGATAGTATACTAAATAGTTTTGCCGAAGTAGATGATTACATAGACAAACTTTATTCGGCTAGTAATACCGTTGATTGAGGTAATACTAAGCAGACAAAAATATCCGATTTTTTTAAATAAATATCTATTAAGTACGTGTTTATCGTTCTTACATAAATGTTTGTATACTTATTGTACAAATGTGGCCGATTATGGATAATAAAGTAAGTTTATAATAACTCGCACATTTTTTGTTGTTGTAACTCTTGTAACGAACTTTGGCTATAACGAACCAATTTCTACAGTCCCTTGAGGTTCGTTATATCCGGACTTCACTGTACTTTCGATTTTTATTGAAACTTTGTACTTACCTGATAATGTATGGAAATAACAAATTCATATTACTTACAACCTACTAGTGAATCTAGAGTCTTGAAAACTGTCTAGAATTTTGCCAATGGTCTTGAACTAGAATA